>CM052891.1:28371933-28475957 GCA_028534135.1 Potos flavus | reverse complement strand
GGGGGGGGGATTGTAGGGGGTAGGGAGGGAAAAAATGAAACAAGATAGGATCAGCAGGGAGACAAATCATAAGAGACTCCTAATCTCATGAAACAGGGTTGCTGGAAAGTGGGGGGGTACAGATAGGTGGCTGGGTTATGGACATTGGGGAGGGTATGTGCTAGGGTGAGTGCTATGAAATGCGTAAGCCTGATGATTCACAGACCTGTACCCCTGGGGCAAATAATACATTACATGTTAATATAAAAAAAAAAACTACAGTAATCAAGGTAGTATGTTTTGGCATACGAATAGACAAAGAGATCACAAAACAAAACAGAGAATACTGAGAAAAAAACATATTTGTACAATCAACTGATTTTCAATAAAGATACTAAAGTAATCCAATGGGAAATGGAAAATCTTTTCAACAAATGGTGCCAGAACAACCAGATACCCATGTAACAACAACAACAACAACAACAAAAGTGAACCTCTTTACCTTACACTGTATACAACAATTTCTAACGGATCAAAGACCTAAATATAAAGCTAAAAACTATAAAGTTTTTATAAGAAAACACAGGAGAATATCTTTGCAATGTAGGGAAAGGCAAAAGTTTCTTACAGCAGGAAAGCAATAACAATAAAGGAAAAAAACTTACATCAAATTTTTAAAATTCTGCTCACTCAAAATGCCATTTAAAAAAATAGATAATTCAAACAATACAAGAAATTATTTTCAAAACAAATACCCAACAAACACTGGTCCATAATATATAAAGAACTCTTACAACTCAATAACAAAACAGACAATACAATTTAAAAATGGGCATACTAGTTGAATCGGTACTGCACAAAAGAAGTTATATAGATGACAAATAAACACATGAAAAAATCCTCAATATAAGTCATCAGGAACATGCAGTTAAAGCCACAAGATACTATTATACACCCATAAAATAGCCAGAATTAAAAAGACTGACAACACCAAATGTTAGTGAAGAGATGGAGTCAACTGGAACTCTCATACATTTTTGGTGGCCACATAAAATGGTACGAGAACTTGGGAAAACATCAGGCAGTTCTTAAAAACTAAATGTATACCTACCTAATGACTAAGCATTTCTATTCCTGAGGATTTATCTAAGAGATATAAATGCTTTCTGTACAATCTATCTACAAAAAGTCTTCCACAAGAATGTTCATAGTGGTTTTAATACATAATAGCCAAAACCTGGAAATAGCTCAGATGTCCATCAACAAGAGAATAAATGAAAAAATGTGGTACATTCATAGAATGGAATACAACTCAGTAATAAAGAGACATAAACTACTTTTACACAACAAAATGGATGAATCTCAATGACATGCTGACTGAAAGAAGCATTATACAAAAGATTATGTTTTTTTAAGTAATCTCTATACCCAACATGGGGCTCAAACTCACAACACCAAGATGAAGAGTTATATGCTCCACCCACTGAGCCAGCCAGATGCCCCAAAAGCGTGTGTACTGTATGATTCCTTTACATGAGGTTTTAGAAGAAGCAAAATTAAATCCGTGGAGGAAAAAATAGTAGTAGTTCCTCTGGGAGATGTGGGTGAGGACTGACTGAGAAAAGACATGAGGAAACCTTCCAGAATCAGTAATGTTCTAATCCTGATAGGGGTTTTGAGTTACCAAATATATGCATTTGTCAAAATTCACCAAATAATACAATTAAGATTAATGTATTACATTGTACATAAATTTTACTTTATAAAAATAAATATCAAACTGTAGTAAATTATTTGCTTATTTAGATATTTAGGGACAAGATCTGCAACTTACTTTAAAATGCAATCAAGAGGGGTGCCTGGGTGGCTCAGTGGGTTAAAGCCTCTGCCTTCGGCTCAGGTCGTGATCTCAGGGTCCTGGGATTGAGCCCCGCATCGGGCTCTCTGCTCAACGGGGAGCCTGCTTCCCCCTCTCTGCCTGCCTCTCTGCCTACTTGTGATCTCTCTCTCCCTACTTGTGATCTCTCTCTCCCTGTGTCAAATAAATAAAATCTTAAAAAATAATAATAAAATAAAATAAAATGCAATCAAGAGGCGCCTAGGTGGCTCAGTCAGTTGAGCATCTGACTTCAGCTCAGGTCATGATCTCAGGTCCTGGGAGTGAGCCTCACTCAGCAGGGAGTCTGTTTGTCCCTCTCCCTCTCCCCTTCCCTGCTCATGCTCATTCTCTCTCTCTAATAAATAAGTAAAATCTTTAAAAAAATAAAGATAAATAAAATGCTACCAAAACACAATGGCTTAGAAGGATTATAAATGGATAAAACATGTTAAAAAGCAAATATAGTAAAACAACTGTAGAATCAGTTGTGGATGTTCACTGTTCAATTCCTTCAACTTCTGTATGTTTGGAAAATTGTATATACATTGCAGGGAAAAAAGTAATACTGAATCAAAAGATAAAGTTAATGTCACATTAAAATACTACAGAAAATCAGGGGCACCTGGATGGCTCAGTGGGTTAAAGCCTCTGCCTTCGGCTCAGGTCATGATCTCAGGGTCCTGGGATCGAGCCCCGCATCGGGCTCTCTGCTCAGCAGGGAGCCTGCTTCCCCCTCCCTCTCTGCCTGCCTCTCTGCCTACTTGTGATCTTTCTCTCTCTCTCTGTCAAATAAATAAATAAAATCTTAAAAAAAAATACTACAGAGGGGCACCTGGGTGGCTCAGTGGGTTAAAGCCTCTGCCTTCGGCTCAGGTCATGATCTCAGGGTCCTGGGATTGAGCCCTGCATCGGGCTCTCTGCTCAGCGGGGAGCCTGCCTCCTCCTCTCTCTCTGCCTGCCTCTCTGCCTACTTGTGATCTCCCTCTCTCTCTGTCAAATAAATAAATAAAATCTTTAAAAAAAAATACTACAGAAAATCAAAATGTAAGTTACTGAAAAATATTCAATCACTTAACATTTTAAACATTCCAAACTTTATACACAGCTGAATGACTATATCTGCCCAATTTAAAACTGATCTAGACTTGGCCTTAGGTGACATTTTAAAAAGTATTTATAGCATAAATATAAAATATCAAACTCAAGTATAACCATGTTGAAAAATAACATTTTGAGGGTGTCTGGGTGGCTCAGTTGGTTAAGCATTCAACCCTTATTTCAGCTCAGGTCATGATCTCAGGGTTGTGAGATCAAGCCCTGCATCAGACCTGCTCAAGATTCTCTCTCACTCTCCCTCTGCCCCTCCCATACTTGTGTGTGCTCTTCCTTCTCTCTAAAAAAAAAAAGAAAAAAAATGACATTATAATTCAAGGTATTATAACAAGACAGAAAACCTTAGGTATATTTAAAATGTAGTATATAGTTTATGTGGACAAAATGGATAGAGACCCTGTAATTGTAGAACTGTACATATATACACAAATAATATTGTAATGTACTTAACATGAAATTTACATGCTAGATCTCAGGAGTAGTTCGCTTAACTTTATTACTCTATAAAATTAAACATAGTATTTTACAAAGACATTTAAAATACATTTTAAAATGTGAGATGTTAAAAAATTAAAATGTGAGATGTTAGTGTGTTATATGTAATGGTGTAAACATATGTACCCTTATATTTGTATCTCTGTCTACCTATAAAGAGAAATTGATCATAGGAATCAGCAAAGAGGGAAAGAACAGTAAGGATAGAGAGTTCAACACAAAAGTTCAGGCAGAAGAAATATGAGAACCAAGTTCAAATGGAATAAAAAAAGGAGAATGAAGAGTATATGCCAAGCCAACATAACTATTAAACAGCCACTAAAAAGGTAGTAAAATTCATGTACAGCAAAATGATCACATTGCTCAAGGTATTTATAACTCTAACACATAGGGAAGACATGAAAAATTGTAAACAATTAATTGTGGTATAAAGTAGGATATAGTGTCATGTCCTCGAAAGAAAAAAAGCAAAATAAAAGCTCAAGGAGAGAGATATACTTAAATTGGAATCTTCTAGGAATATCTCAAGAGAAGAAGTGGACTTAAAATGGCTCCCCCAAAATATACACAGGTAGAAAGGAGAGGGAAGTTTAATGTTGGGAAAGGGAAAGGCACAGGCAAAGAAAAATGCAAAGGTAGGAATAAAAATGGTGTGTGGTGAAGAAGCAGGCAAAAAAGAACACTGTTAGGTATGACCAGAGTGGAGAATTACTTCCTGGACCACATTAAAATTAAATTAGGCAGAAAATTCATGTGGGGAGTAATGGAAAATAAAATGGGTAAGGATGACAGAGGATATTGACAGAACCACAGATTTCATCTGAGCCTTAGCTTTCTTTCAGGAGGTAGGCCCACCTCTGTGTTCCTTGGCATCAGTCCCTCTCATTACCTGCCTAACCTGTGTGTGTGTGATGTGGCCTATTAAGATTAAGTTCCCAAAGTTCAAAGGCTCAGTGCTTACCTGTGACCTCTGGCAGGAAAATACTACCCCATTCCCACAGGTCCTGAGTGTGCATATTATATCAATCCGGAAAACCTGGAATTATGTTCTTAAACAGAATGAAACATTCCTATATAAGGTGGAATGTTTTTCTGCTAGTGAAATAATTCTTTTCTCCAGATCCTTATCAACACTTGTTATTTGTCTTTTTGATAATAGCCTTTCTAGAAAATGTGAGGTGGTATCTCGTGGTTTTGATATATCTGTTGGCCATTTGTGTCTTCTTTGGACAAATGTCTATTCAGATCTTCTGCCCATTTTTACCTTTTTTTTTTTTAAGATTTTATTTCTGAGAGAGAGAGAGAGCGCGTGCACACAAGCAGGGGGAGGGGCAGAGGGAGAGGGAGAAGCAGAAGATCTGCTTGTGGAGAAAAGGTAACTCTTGTTCACTTTACATTCTCAGTGGGAATGTAAATTGGTGCACCACTACGGAAAACAGGTTGGAGTTTCCCCAAAATATTAAAAGTAGAACTACCATATGATCCAGCAATTGCACTTCTGAGTATTTATCCTAAGGAAACAAAAACACTAATTTAAAGGGTATATGCACCCCATGTTCACTGCAGCATGATTTACTGGTTTATAATAGCCAAGACATTGTAGCAATCTCAGTATCCCCTGAGAGATGAATAAAGAAAAAGTGATACATACACCCCCCCCAGAATATTATTCAGTCATTAAAAAAGGAATCTTGCTGATTGCAATAATATGGATGGATCTTGAGAGCACTGTGTTAAGTAAAATAAGTCAGATAAAGACAAATACTGTGTGATCTCACTTACATACGGCATTGAAAACAAAACAAAACAAAATACTTATACAGAGAACAGCCTGGTGGTTGCCAGAGGTGGGGTTGGGGGGTGCACTATAGGATCATAGCTAATTCTTTTTTGATACATCATACAGAGGTTAGCTAGTGAATTTTGCTAGACAGAGGTTAGCTAAGTGATTCGGATAAATTGAAATGAAAAGTGAGTATGTCTCCTATGTTCTCGTGGAAATAATAGGCTGGAGCTCCAGTGAGAATATGAGGCTAGAAATGTAAAAGTCTATAGTCATAAAAGAGAGAGAAAATCATTTAATTGCTTTTACCAGGCAATCTTTCAGCTCAAAACAGAGGTACATTTTATACATTATAGGCTTGACAGTCCATTTTGTGGTCTGTTGTTATAAAAATTCTAAATTTTGAGGATACAAAGGCAACACAACTGAAGCACCTGCTGCCTCACTGTTAGGGTTAATTCCAATGATCTGGCTGGTTGGGTGAGCTCTGGGTCATCGACCACGAATAAATTTACCCAAAATCATTTTATCTAAAGGCCAATTGGCTGAACACACTTTAACTCTTTAGTAGATAGGATTTGCCTTCGTAATAGCACATAAAGGAAAGTTCAATTTGCGTGCCCTAACTCGCTGCTACTGCCACCAGAGACTGAGAAGCACAGGAAGGAAGAAGGAGGCTTGAAGTTTCAAAGTTTCACCGATAATGCATTCATTGCAATTATATTCTTGAATATGAAAAAGTCTCAACACCAGCAAGGAACTAGAGTAAAAACAAATTGAACATTCTTTTAAATGTTACTAACATGAAAACTGATCAACTAACTCTAGTTAAAAAGAAGCAATTCAGGGAATTGGCCTTTGGTGAAACGGACTGCTTCCGCTAAGTAAATGTACCATTATTCCTTCACAATTACATATGAATCCCTCTTGAAGCTACACCTTGATGAAAGAATACTATTCTACCAAATTGAAGAGACTCATTCTTCTGTCTAGGGCATACAAATAACTCTAGTCGCCTTGTTAATCTTGAGGAAGTAGTCTCTTTGGATGAAAATCAAGGAAAGAAAGACTTTATGCAGTGATGTGCTGAAAGACTGCAAAAATAGAAACCAGGAATGAGTTTGTATAAAGAACTGGCATTTTCATGCTTTAAAGAAAACAGCTATCTCTAAATGTGACAGAAGCCATTTTTTTCAGACTCGTAGCATTTCAAAATTACTGTTTCTTTTTAAATATAATTTTATTCTTATAATTGTGATTTTCCTCTTCATATTTCAGGCTATAGCAGTAATTTTGAGTTGTAGATAATTATTTCAAATACTAAATACATTTAATAATTCTATAATTCAAATAGCTATAATAGCTGAACACTATTAAAGATACATTATATAGGACTTTGATGTCTTGATCAGAAATGCTACTGTGCATATTCTCCCCAAAACACTAAAATTTATCCTTACAATATCAAGAAGTTTTGATTTACATTTAAATATTAAAGATTTCTAATTTATTTTCCAAAATTTGTTCAACAATTTTTTAAAGATTTATTTTCAGTTTTCATTTTTATTTTTTTTAAGATTTTTTTTTTTTATTTGGGAGAGAGACAGTGAGAGAGAAGATGAAAGCGGGGTGAAGAGCAGAGGGAGAAGCAGACTCCCCACTGAGCAGGGAGACCAATGTAGACTCGATCCCAGGACTCAAGGATCTTGACCTGAGCCGAAGGCAGCCGCTCAACTGACTGAGCCACCCAGGCGCCCCTAAAGATTTATTTTTAGATAGAGAGCACACAGGTGGGGGTAAGGGCAGATGGAGAAGGATTGAGAGAAGTTGACTCCCTGCTGAGCGCAGAGCCAGGTGATGGGCTCAGTCCCACGACCCCAGGATCATGACCTGAGCCTAATTCAAGAGTCAGATGCTTAACCAACTGAGCCACCCAGGCGACTGAGTGAAACAATTTCTGTATTTATTATGTATGCTCTCTAGCCCCTTAGGAATAGCAGTGCTGCACAAAATAATATGATTAGTTCAAGGATTCCAAGAATAAAAAATTATTAAATTTACAGGGAAAATCTCAGTCTTAAGATTCCTATTAAAAAAAAAAACATATTTGGGGCCAATAATGCATTGATACTTAACAACTCATGTGTATTCAGAGAACTTCTGAATAAAACACCCAACCTAATACAGTTTACTACTGAAGGAATCTTGCCATTATAATTGCTTATGCTCAATCTGACAGCCAGTGGAGTTTGGACTCACACAGCCTGGTATGCCCTCTTTGCCTTTTATTAGTTAAGCCAATTTGGGCAAGTTACCAAACTTTTCTGAGCCTTGAATCCCTTATGTAATAGATTTTGTAGGAGAATTAAATACAACTATGCACACAAGGTATTTGGCACGTTTCCTGACCCAGTCAGAAGTATCATTGTTATATTCAATGAGCCAACAGCAACACATACACACACACCCAGAATTCCCCAAATCAAAATTAGAACTAGCCTCTAATTAATTTTCCATACATGTTTGGAAGAAATCTTTCCAGAAATTTATCTAAGGAGATTATCCAATGGAAGGCTAATAGTTTACGCACAAGGATTATAAATGCAATGTTACTTAAATAATAGACTAAACCAAAATATTCTAAATAATGGACTGTAGAACTAAATACAAGGGCTAAAACTATACCCAAACCACAAGTGATAAAAAAACATATAAATTGGACTAAACAAAAATTTAAAACTTTTATGCTCAAATTATACCATCAATAAAGTGAAAACAACTCACAGAAAAGGAGAAAATATTGCAGATCATATATCTGGTAAGAGACTTGTATCCAAGGGCACTCAGTCGGAAGAGCATGAGCCTTTATTTCAGGGTCATGAATTTGAGTTCCATGTTGGGTATAGAGATTATTAAAAATAAATAAATAAGCTTAAAAGAGATTTGTGTCCAAAATATATAAAGATCTCTTACAACTCAGTAATAAAATCCAAGTAACCCAAGTAAGACATGGTAAAGGATTTGAATAGCTATTTCTCCAAGGAAGATATATAAATGGCCAAAGTGTATGAAAAGATGCAAAACCAATACATTCAAAATTCATTTGAACTAAAAACCCTTTATAGTGGGGTGTCCGGGTGACTCAGTCAGTTAAGCGCCCAACTCTTGATTTCAGCTCAAGTCATGATCTCAGGGTCATGAGTTTGAGTCCCATGTAAGGCTCTGTGCTCAGCGCCAAGTCTGTTAGAGATTCTCTTCTTCTCCCTCTGCCCCTCCCCCTGCTTGTGTGCTCTAAATAAATAAAATCTTAAAAACAAAACAAAAAACCCACATCTCTATAGCATCCTTACTAAGGTAGTAAATTAACCTTTCTCAAATACAACGCATACATACTACTGTCTTTCAAGGCAGCTTGTTTTTTTGTAGACTCTAGAAAATTCATCCTCTATCTCTAATCTTTGGTCCCAGAGCTATTTTATGGCTCAGATTAAGTCTAATCCTTTTACGACATGACAAAAAGCTGATACAACTGTCATATGGACATATGCCAATTTCCCCAATGGGGTATCTAAATCTGAATACATGCCAGGCGCGACCTAACCAAACTTTGTTATTTAGAAAACTGTAATAATCAAATTTTGGCAGGGAAAACATGCTTCAGTAACATTCTCTTTGTCATAAATGTTCCCATTAGATTGTTTCAGCAGTTCTTTCAACTGGTTTTTCAACCCAAATCAGCATTATATATTAAGTTACACTAAATTTCTTATCTAAACCAATCTATTAAGTCCTTATTTTGTTTTTTAAGATTTCATTTATTTGACAGAGAGAGAGAGGGAATGTACAAGTGGGGCAGAAGAAGGAGAAGCAGGCTCCCCGCTTGAGCTGGGAGTCTGATGTGGGGCTCAATCCCAGGACCCTGGCATCATGACCTGAGGTAAAGGCAGATGCTTCACCAACTGAGCCACCCAGGCACCCTAAGTCCTTGTTGCTACAGACTTCCTAATTATACTCATTGGTTGCATAAAAATCTATCAATATTGTGTCATTTCTGAATTTGATTAATATACTGTCAATGTCCTTATTTGTTGCTCACTTCCATTCTTCCTAATCTCAATAATTCCTCAAAGTTTAGCTTTCTCACCTACATATTCTCATGGCATCCTCATATAATTCAGGTTAAGAAACAAAGTCATATTGAGCAATTAGATGCTTTCTTAATTTCATCTATATTGGACTTGAGTTCTCCTTTACTAGGGTTTTTTAATACAGCATGAAGAATGTTCTCCTTGACAGAAATATGGAAACAAAGTAGGAGCTATTAAGTAGGCATTTATCTTCCTTATTCTCGTTTCTGAATAGAATTGTAAAATCTTAAAATTATCTTTAGCATATTCCCCACATCTGTAAATTCTGGATTTTTGCTGTTCTGACACCTAAATGTTTATGTCACTTTTCTATATTCATCTTTTTTTTTTAAAGATTCTACTTACTTATTTGACAAAGAGAGAGAGAGATCACAAGTAGGCAGAGAGGCAGGCAGAGAGAGAAAGGGGGAAGCAGGCTCCCTGCTGAGCAGAGAGCCCGATGCGGGGCTCGATCCCAGGACCCTGAGATCACGACCTGAGATCACGACCTGAGCCAAAGGCAAAGGCTTAACCCACTGAGCCACCCAGCCACCCCTATATTCATCTTCTATAAATATCCTTTTAAAACCTGAGCTAAGGGGCGCCTGGGTGGCTCAGTGGGTTAAAGCCTCTGCCTTCAGCTCAGGTCATGATCTCAGGGTCCTGGGATCGAGCCCCGCATCGGGCTCTGCTCCGCGGGGAGCCTGCTTCCCCCTCTCTCTCTGCCTGCCTCTCTGCCTACTTGTGATCTCTCTCCTCTCTGTCAAATAAATAAAATCTTTAAAAAAAAAAAAACAAAACCTGAACTAAGATTGTTCCAAGTGGAGTCAAAGTAGTATTAGTTGCTTTTGCCTTTTTAAAAACTCATTACTAAAATTTATAATTGTATAATATCACAATTATTTTTGAGTGTTCCTCAACTTCCTAGTCTTGGGTCATTAGGTCATGACTGTATTTTTTGTTCACTTTTTTAAAGTTTTCTTCCTACAATCTAGGTTATGTAAGTATGTGACTACTTCTAGAATCCTCCATCCTAGCTATAACAAACTCCATAATGATAGTCACTCTGTCTCCAAAGGTTTCTTTCATTCCTACCCACTAAGCAATTCTTCCTCATTGGCTATAAATAGATCCAGAGCAGCAGTATCCTTCATTGTACACTTTATCTCCCCTCATGTTATTTTTACTAAACAAATAACATTTTCTGATAAAAAAATTAAAACACTGTAAATACAAAAAGTTTTAAAATATATCTGAAATCTCACCATCCAAAGAAAAGCATTACTAGTAATTTGGTGTATATCCTTCAAGATTTTTTCTCAAACACATACATATTTCCCCCTTATATTCTAAAAGAGAAAATGTCAACAAGGAAAGAATGTGTCAAACACCCATTACTATGTTTCAAACAAACTGGGTTGGCCATGAAGTCCGCTGAGATATTTCACTTTTGTTAAATGTTTTCCTACCCAAAAAACATCTACATTTACTCCAACTTATAAATCTTATGGTCATGCTCTATCCATCTATATTTACCATCAATGCAAGCATCTTAACAAAATTAGAACTCCTGTCAGAAACTTACTAATCTTGCTAATTATGAGTTGCTTAGTTATCAGAAGTATAATTAGATATATCAATTTTAAGTAGCTAAAGGGAATAGTATCCAATACAAAAAATTAATTCTCAAAGAATAAACATAAAAAGCTATAAACATTCTGAGGAAAACATTAGAAAATAGGTGGGGAAGGTTAGTTATACCCTTTAGAACATGACTCAAATTCCAGAAGACATTAAGAAAAAAAAAGTTATTTGATCAAGTACAAAAACACAAACTTCTATACAGAAAAAGATTCCATAAAAGTTTCAAAAGATGTGGTGCCTGGGAGGCACAGCCAGTTAAGCATCCAACTCTTGGTTTTGGCTCAGGTCGTGATCTCAGGGTCATAAGATCAAAGCCCCAGGTGCTGTGCTCAGTGCGGAGTCTGGTTAAGACTCTCTCCCTCAGGGTGCCTGGGTGGCTCAGTCCGTTAAGAGTCTGCCTTCGGATCGAGTCATGATCCCATGCTCCTGGGATCGAGCCCATCATCGGGATCCCCGCTCAACAGGGAGCCTCCTTTCCTCTCTACCACTGCCATTCCCTCTGCTTGTGCTCTCTCTCTCTCTGTCAGATAAATAAATAAAATCTTAAAAAAAAAAAAAAAAAAAAACTCTCTCCCTCTTCCTCTGCCCCAGTGTGTGCACTTTCAAATAAATCTTTAAAAAAAAAATAAAGTTTCAAAAGATGATATATAGACTGAGAGAAACCATTTGCAACACATAACACTCAAGAGACTAATATCCATTATACATAAAGATTTCCTACAAATCAGTAACAAAGATAACTACAAAAATACAAAGGGATATAAATAAGCATTCATAGAAGAAATACGAATCACCAATAAGCAAATGAGAAGATGCTAAACCCATACATTCAAATTGAACAGATATGTTTTGCTCATCAGATTGGCAAAAACTGATGTTGAAAATATCCCTGTTACCAACAACCAAAACAAAAAGGCAACCTAGTGATTGGGATAAGATATTTGTCATACATGATATGTCAGTAAGGGGTTAATATCCAAATTATATAAAGAACTCATACAACATAACACCAAAAAAAGACACAAGCCAATTAAAAAATGGGCAGGGGAACTGAATAGACATTTTTCCAAAGAAGAAATAAATATGGCTGATAGACACATGAAAAGATGCTTAACATCACTAATCATCACAGAAATACAAACCAAAAAAACAATGAGATACCACCTCATATCTGTCAGAATGGCTAAAAGGGAAAAAAATCACAAGTGTTGACAAGGATACTGGAGAAAAAGGAACCCTCATACACTGTTAGTGGGAATGTAAACTGGTACAGCAACTATAGAAAACAGTATAGAAGTTCCTCAAAAAAGTAAAAAGAGAACTACCATATTACCCAGAAATTCCACTTCTGGGTATTTATACCAAAAAAATAAAAACACTAATTTGAAAAGATACATGCATCCCTACGTTCACTGCAGACTTATTTACAATAGTCAAAAAATGGAAGCAACCTAAGTGCCCATAGATAGATAAATAAAGCTATGCATACATGTGTGCGTGTGTGTGTGCGTGTATACACAATGGAATATTATTCAGTCATAAAAGGAGTTCAGTAAAGTGTCAGGATATAAAATCAACGCACAGAAATCAAGTTGCATTTCTATACACCAACAAGACAGAAGAAAGAGAAATTAAGGAGTCAATCCCATTTACAGTTGCACCCAAAACCTTAAGATACCTAGAAATAAATCTAACCAAAGAGGCAAAGAATCTGTAGTCATGAATACTCATGAAAGAAATTGAGGAAGAAAGAAAAAATGGAAAAATGTTCCATGCTCATGGATTGGAGAACAAATATCGCGAAAATGTCTATGCTACCTAGAGCAATCTACACATTTAATGCAATACCTATCAAAATACCATTAACTTTTTTCAAAGAAATGGAATAATCCTAAAATTTATATGGAACCAGAAAAGACCCCAAATAGCCAGTGGAATATTGAAAAAGAAAACCAAAGCTGGCAGCATCACAATTCCGGACTTCAAGCTCTATTGCCAAGCTGTAATCATCAAGACAGGATGGTACTGGCACAAAAACAGACACATAGATAAATGGAACAGAATAAAGAACCCAGAAATGGACCCTCAGCTTTATGGTCAACTAATCTTCAACAAAGCCAAGAATGTCCAATGGAAAAAAGTCTCTTCAATGAATGGTGTTGAGAAAATTAGATAGTCACATGCAGAAGAATGAAATTGGACCATTTCCTTACACCACACACTAAAATAGACTCGAAATGGATGAAAGACCTCAGTGTGAGACAGGAATCCATCAAAATCCTTGAGGGGAACACAGGCAGCACCCTCTTCAACCTCAGCCGCAGCAACTTCTTCCTAGAAACATCGCCAAAGGCAAGGGAAGCAAGGGCAAAAATGAACTATTGGGACTTCATCAAGATCAAAAGCTTTTGCACAGCAAAGGAAAGAGTCAACAAAACCAAAGACGACCGACCGACAGAATGGGAGAAGATATTCACAAATGACATATCAGATAAAGGGCTAGTATCCAAAATCTACAAAGAACTTATCAAACTCAACACCCAAAGAACAAATACTCCAATCAAGAAATGGGCAGAAGACACGAACAGATACTTCTGCAAAGAAGACATCCAAATGGCCAACAGACACATGAAAAAGTGCTCAATATCACTCGGCATCAGGGAAATACAAATCAAAACCACAGTGAGATACCACCTCACACCAGTCAGAATGGCTAAAATTAACAAGTCAGGAAACGACAGATGGTGGCGAGGATGCGGAGAAAGGGGAACCCTCCTACACTGTTGGTGGGAATGCGAGCTGGAAAAGAGTATGGGGGTTCCTCAAAAAGTTGAAAATAGGGCGCCTGGGTGGCTCAGTGGGTTAAGTCTCTGCCTTCGGCTCAGGTCATGATCTCAGGGTCTTGGGATCGAGCCCCGCATCAGGCTCTCTGCTCAGCCGGGAGCCTGCTTCCCCCTCTCTTTCTGTCTGCCTCTGCCTACTTGTGATCTCTCTCTGTCAAATAAATATATAAAATCTTAAAAAAAAAAAAAAATGGTTGAAAATAGAGCTACCCTACAACCCAGCAATGCACTACTGGGTATTTACCCTAAAGATACAAATGTAGTGAGATCCAAAGAGGCATGTGCACCCCAATGTTTGTAGCAGCAATGTCCACAATAGTCAAACTATGGGAAAAGCCTAGATGTCCATCAACAGATAAATGGATAAAGATGTGGTAAAATGGAATACTATGCAGCCATCAAAAAACCGAAATCTTGCCATTTGCAAAGATGTGGATGAAACTAGAGGGTATCATGCTAAGCGAAATAAGTCAGAGAAAGACAATTATCATATGATCTCACTGATATAAGGAATTTGAGAAACAAGATAGAGGATCATAGGGGAAGGGAGGGAAAAATGGAATAAGAGGAAACCAGAGAGGGAGATAAACCATAAGAGACTCTTAATCTCAGGAAACAAACTGAGGGTTGCTGGAGGGGAGGGAGGTGGGAGGGATGGGGTAGCTGGGTGATGGACATTGGGGAGGGTATGTGCTATGGTAAGTGCTGTGAATTGTTTAAGACTGATGAATCACAGACCTGTACCCTTGAAACAAATAATACATTATACGTCAATTTAAAAATATATATATAGATCTTTTCCCATGTAAAATTAGTAACCCTTCCTTTAAGAGTTCCACAGATAATCCAATCTTCATACTGCTTTTGTATTTACTAGATTATAAATTTACAGTGAAAAAATAAAAATAAGAGCCATGTAGGGGCGCCTGGGTGGCTCTAGTTAGTTACACATCTGCCTTCAGCTCAGGTCATGATCTCAAGGTCTTGGGATTGAGTCCCATACATTGGGCTCCCTGATCAGTAGGGAGGTCTGCATCTCCCTTTCTCCCCAGCTCATGTTTTCTCTCTCAAATAAATTAATAAAATCTTAAAAAAAAAAAGCCACGTAATCAAGTATACCCATGATCTTCTTATTCAAGATTCCTGTAGCCCACCTCCTCTTTTTAGAAGCCTTTATTCTAAGGGTAAAAAACTCTCTTCTTTATTTTCCATTCTGGGTTTCACTCTAATTTAGGTCTCTTCTTTTGAGCTGTCCAATTATAACAGAGGCTGGTGGTATTTAATTAAACCTTTTAAACAAAGTTAGTGTTTTTTAAAACACAAATTAACATGTTAAAATATATAAATATTTATAAAATATATTTTATATATATAAAATATATAAATGTAAATATATATTTACCTTTGTATATATGTAAAATATATATTTACATTTATATTATGTAAAATATATGAACAAAATATATAGCATTCATAACAGATATTTTTACAAGTTGGTTAAATCACCCTCAGCATTTATTGAAAAAGCAATTAATGACACCTAAAATGACTAATTTACATAATTAAAAATAAGGAAATCACACAGATCAAGAGCAAATATTTTATACATGTGTTCCACAGAAACATCAATAAAAACTCACTTTTTGTAGAGAAAAACTTTATAGTAACCTTTATCAGAAAGAATATATATTAAACATCTTATATATGAAGTTTAAATCACCACTACACAAATTTATCTAGCTTTCTCATTTCATAAAAATCTGTTACGTTTTCCAACAACTTCCAAAAATTAAAATTACTGGACTTTCACTTGGGCCAATCAGTGCTGAAAATAAGTATTCCCACACACACTTTTTTAACTACAAATGATCACCTACTGTAATCACAAACACCAAAATGATATGCTAAAAGAATCTTCTGACACCCAACTATTTTAAGTAAAGAAACCTCAATATTACTACATATAACCAGTAAAAGCAAAAATAGCATTAAGATAATTTTTAAAAGATAATGTTCAGATGTAGGCTGAATGTTTAAAATTTTTACTTGAAAACATTTGTCATCTTATTTCTGTAAAATCCTCTTGATAATGACCAAGATAAAATCAAATTAATTGCTAGTTTAAAAAATAACATTATTGTAAAAGTGGTTGAGTGCTGACTATGAAGCTACACCATATGGAGTCATATCTTAGCCACTTACCAGTTGCGTGAACTTGGACAAGATTCTTACTCAGTACCTCAGTTTTCTTATCTGTAATGAATGTGTGGTTGATAACAGTGCCTAGTTCATTTGGTTGTTGTGAGAATGAAGTGAATTAATATATGCAAAATACTTGGACCAGTGCTCTACAAGCATTACTTAAGTATTTTTTATCTTTATTACTACTGTAAAAACAGCTTAAGCGGGGCACCTGGGTGGCTCAGTCGGTTGAACATCTGCCTTTGGCTCAGGTCATGATCCCAGGATCCTGGGATTGAGTCCCACATCAGGCTCCCTGCTCAGCAGGAAGCCTGCTTCTCCCTCTCCCACTCCCCCTGCTTGTGTTCCCTCTCTGTGTCTCTCTCTGTCAAATAAATAAATAAAATCTTTAAAAAAAAAAACAACAGCTTAAGTTTACAAAACTATTATATATCACATTAGAAATAAAAGAACTACCTGGATGAAAATCTATATTGAACTTGCTTCCTACAACTTATCCTAGCCTTTATCAACCTCAACAGTGCATATGCCAAGATAACCGGCATTCTATCAACAATTGCATATTTTTAAAAAATCAGATACAAACATTCACTGACAAGTAAATCTAAAACATAATGTGTTGTTAAAGAAAGAAAAATATATATCGTTAAATGCTATCTAAACCATACTATTTCTTACAATAAAACTATTAGTCCCAAACTATATCACATAAAATCATGGCCTTAAAAACTTCTATGCATATAGCAACACAAGAATGTGCAGATTAAAATATTCAATGCATCTTTTTTTAGTCTTTAGTTATAAAACCATAGTGCTTTACTTCAAATGTATTCATAAAACATGGTCACTAATATACAAAATGATTTACATCTAAATATGCTTTTTAAAACTGACAATTCCAAAACCCAGAATATTGATCTTCACTAACATAGAAAAACTGCATTGAAAATATCTTCATATTCACTTTTTTCTTCTTATATTTTATGCCCTGCTTTGTATGAAATGTTTATTATTTTTATCATTAGACACATTTGCACTTTCATGCAACCTCAACTTTATTTTTTAAGTAGGCTCCACACACAACGTGGGGCTTGAACTCATGACCCTGAAATTAAGAGTCACATGCTCTATCAAATGAGCCAGCGAGGCGCCCCTCATGTAACCTCAATTTTCATTTGGATTCTTACGTTCTCCCTAACGCAGTGGGTTCTCAAATTTTGATGTGCATCGTAATTACCTAGGGTTTTTATTCAAAACAGGACTCCTAGAACCCAAAGAAATTCTCCTTCAGTAGGTGTGGGCAGGAACACAAGAACATGCATTTTTAACAAAACATTCCAGATGATTCTGAAGTAGGTAATTCATGTCCAATACCATAAGAAACACTGCTCTAATAGTTTCACTTATAATATGGAGCTGTGCTTTAATTCACTAAATATTAGTTCAATGCCTCATATGTACAAAGCTTAGTGCTGTGATCAAACATGAATTCTGCTTTAAGGAAGGTACATACAGTTTAAAAGAGGAGATAAAACATGCATACAAATGACATATAAAAAGGAAGGAATTATTGAAAAATACAGATAAAATACTAGGGAATTCAGGGAAGGGAATAATTAGTCCCAGCTGACCTCTAGGAAAGTCTAGTTGTAGGTAACATTGAATTTGAAATGAGTGTTGAAGGCTATGTCTTTAGATCATAAAGACAGAAGTTAATAATTCTCTCACTGAATGATAAATGTGTCTAATAATAAACATCACTCTTTCTGACTCAGAAAAAACATTCCCTACTTCCTAAATTTTATATTTCTAATCTGGGTTATGGTCTTGTGTTGGCCTGTATATCCGTCCAGCAGCTTGATGTGGTTCTCTCTCCAAACATGTCTCTGAAAGGATGTTTTAGTACTTTTAGTATTTTTTTGTCCTCTGATAGATAAGTTCACAAGTAGATACCGATACAGAGAAACATACTTATCCTTTCACAAATCTTTAGGAAGAAAATAGGATTTAAGCATAGTTGAACTGAGAACACTTTAGGCAGTCTTCAGTTCTAAAATCTCCACAAAGGTTGGCATCAGGTAGCATGACGAGAGGAAATGATCAGAAAAAAAAAAAGAAAGAAAGAAAAAAAAGAGAGATTTTATAATTTAGAAGCCATTGTTCTAAAAGCCAAATAAAACAAATTACAGGGCAGAAGAAAGAGTATAAGGCTCTTCTGTTTCCTGATTATGGGGCATTTTGTTTAATATTTGTGGCACTTCTATTTAGTTTTAAAAATTCCGGTATCTTCCCAGAGATGCAATGAATACAGAGTCTACAATGCCCAATATTGACTGAATAAATGAACGAGTAATTGACTTTCAGGTTATTTCTCTGATCTTTCTTGAGGTTTATCCTTCCCTATTCAGAGAAATAAGAGTCAGCCAGACAAGTCCCAAATGGGCTATGCTTTCTCATCTCTATGCCTTTGTACATGGTAGTCTCTGTTGGAATGCTTTTCAGCTCCCTCCTCCTCTTGGCTAATTCCTATTTAGTCTGCTAATCTCGAAAAATGTAAACATCCCCATTCCACAACCTAATGTCCTACATTGGCACATCTGCCTCAGTGTCCCCATAAAATGTCTCCCCTGCATCACTGTGTCTTAACTCTTATCAGTATACAGAGGCAGCAAGATAACAAGCTTTGGAAGTTCAAATTCTGATTTCACCACTTACTATGTGACCCTGGAGGAGTTACCTGAACATTAATTTCCTGATTTAAATATAGAAAATAATAGCATATAATGTGCTTAGTATATCACCTCATACATAACAGAATTAACAATTTTTGTGATACATTGTACTGTACTTGCTGGTTATCTTCTCTGCCTTTTCCTCTAAACCACACTCTTCTTGAGGAAAGGAACATATATTTTATTTCTGCATAAGCAGCATTTAGCACAACAACAAAAAAAAAGCAGCATTTAGCACAGTGTTTGGCATATAGTAGGTACTTAATATTTTTTTGATGACTAAATAAATTTACTCCCATTAGAGTAAAATTAATTTGCCACTTGAAATCCTTTTTGAATGAGGTGGAAAACAAGTGATTAAGTAAAGAAAATAAACTCCATTAATAATCAGTTTCAAAAAAGGATACTGTCTTTAACTCTCATCATATTGTTTTTAGGATTTACTGTTACTTATACATATTACAAAATACTAAATGATTCAATATCTTGCTTGACTATTGCTGGTCATATTTGCCTCAGGAACTGAACACGCATAATTTTTTGGTATATATTAACCATAAAATTACCAAGCCACACATAAGGCTATCTTTATTTAGATAACAACTTAAGAAAAGTTATAATAAATCACTTTTTAAAACCAAGGAAATTCTTAACCTAGCAAAGCTTAATTAAAATCTCCCTTTACAGTCCTTAGGGAAATGAGAAGAAACTCAGTTTCATGGTTTGGTAATTTTAACCTATGTAAGACTATAAAGATATACTAATTAATGTAATATTTAATGGACCTTTCCATTTAATGTTTAATTAGTTGGTGAATAAGAGTATTTATAAGGCCTCTTTCTGAGAAAATGCTTTTATATTTGATCTCCAAAATATTTTAACTTCAATACATTTTTACAGAACTACACCAGAAGCTGATATCACTTGTCCTATTTCCTCTTTTCCTTAATAGTCAAAGATAGTTTTACTTTTTAGTATTATATGTTGAATATAAACTGATATTTTAATATATAACACGGTGTTCTGATTCTGAAGAAAAAGCTTTACTTTGAGCCATTTTTAATGCATTATGCAAAAGAATAATGATTTTACAATGATAATGATTCCAAAACTATGTTACTGCATATGGACCCATGGAATTGTAATCCGCGACACTTCTAGATTACAAGCGATCATTGCTTTCTGTTAATTCATAATCCACTACTTATTAATGACTAATATGTACTTCACTGGCTTCTAGAAGATCACATACTGAATATATGATGTTAGTACAGACTGCAAACTGAGCAAAAGTATTTCTCTTTTTATTTTATTTTTTTTAAAGATTTTATTTATTTATTTGACAAAGAGAGATCACAAGTAGGCAGAGAGGCAGGCAGAGAGAGAGGGGGAAGCAGGCTCCCCACTGAGCAGAGAGGCCGACGTGGGGCTTGATCCCAGGACCCTGAGATCATGACCTGAGCCGAAGGCAGAGGCTTTAACAGAGGGGCTTGATCCCAGGATCCTGAGATCATGACCTGAGCCGAAGGCAGAGGCTTTAACCCACTGAGCCACCCAGGCGCCCCAATGCAAAAAAAAAATTTTTAAGATTTTTTTTGTTTGACAGAGCGCATGCGAAGTGGGAGCGGCAGGCAGAGGGAAAGGGAGTAGCAGACTCTCCACTGAGCAAGGAGCTCAATGTGGGACTCAATCCCAGGACCCTGGGATCATGACCTGAGCCAAAGGCAGACACCTAACCAACTGAGCCATCCAGGTGCCCTAAATGCAAAAATTTAGACTGTCCTTTATTTATAGGTAAAACCTAAGTAAGATAGACTTTTTAAGTAGAAGATGAAATAAAAATCCAACTACCCTCTCTCCCTCAAAAGGGAGGTTATAGTTCGCCAGGAAAGTAGAATGTTCTATGAAGAAGAAACAGCACCTACAAAGGCAGACAGGCGAGAAATAACATGATATCTTTAGAGAAATGCAGTGAATTCAATTGTGCTAGAAAATCCAGTGAGGCTAGACTAGAGGAAAGAGACTAATGGTTGGGAGGCTACTAAAGTAATCAAGGCAAGAAGTGATAAGAGCTTCAACTAAGGGGTGCCTCGGAGGCTCAGTCGGTTAAGCATCGGACTCTTGATTTCAGCTCACGTCATGATCTCGGGGTCTTGAGATCGAGCCTGCTTTGGGCTCTGCATTGAGCATGTAGCCTGCTTAAGATTCTCTCTCTCCCTCTGCCCCCTGTCCAGGCTCTTGCTCTCTTTCTCTCTAAAAAAGAAAAAGAGAGAGAGCAAGAGCCTGATCTAAGTAACAGCAGCGGTCAAAATTCAAGCAACTGAATTGTATCTTCATTGAGATTCTTCCCCCATAGAAATATGTTTGTAACATAGCATGAAAATCTCAAAATGAACTTCAAAGCTTTAACCTCTCAAGTCAGTCTGCCTGATTCATGTCTTAGTGACAACCCTAATGGTGGAAACTTGAGAAAGTTCTTTAAACTTCCTGCACCTTGGCTTTCTGCAAAATAGGTTAATAATAGAACCTAATATCAAATAAAACAGTTCTTGGACAAGCTCTCAAATGTAGTTGCAACAACAGAAACAGGAGCGGCTTATAACAACTACTAATTCCACAATTATTTCAGGTGCAGACAGTGCTGATTCTCTGCAGGTTTACATTGTTAACTAAGTCTCATAGAAAGATATTTATATTTATCAATCCAAGAGTAGAGAATATCCTGGCAAAGAGCATTTAAGTGCAAGTTCATTTTTATCAGTTTAAAACACTGAAAATTGTTTCTAAATGCAGTTAACTTTCCATGACCTTGAAAAGTTGAAGATATTTTTATTCTTCTAACGGTATATACGAAGATTGTGAATATGACAAATCCAAGTAATAGATGAGACTGTATTTATAAGCTGCCTTAAACCAAGGCTGTATGAACTGATAAATATTCACAATTGCCAGAAATCAAATCTCAAAACTTCAGAGGTCATTTCTACTGCAAAATCAGTGATAGCCTGACTTAATGACTGTCACCTCTCATATTTATGTAATAACTTGCTAGGTTCAATAAGAACATGTTCACAACATGATTCTTGCCCTCTAGAGTTTTGGCCTAAGAAAGGATTTAATGTATCACATACCTCAAACACAATCTTATAAACACCATATATACATATCATCTTATATATATAAACCATATATATATATATCACCTTATGTATATAAACACCATATATACATAACACCATATATATACACATCATCTTAAAAGCGTTACATTTTATTTTTTGTTTTTTAATGCAAAGGTGAAATTAGCTGTACCACAATTTACTTCTCAAAAAAAAGGCTTATTAAAAAGCAGTATTTTGTTTTAGTTTTTATTTTTAGATTCACAAAGTAGAAAACTGTGAATAAGAAAGTACTATATAAGGATCAAAGATCAAAGGTTGTGTCTTGTGGTAAGTAGGTCAAATACTTCAAATCCATACAAGAACTATAATGTTTCTATGGGAATTTTATACATCATTATAGAATCCAGTCACCAGGAAAAAAATTATGTTTGATATTTCTAACCAGCAGACTGGTCTTTGATTCTTTTTCTTTGATGACTTAAACTAAAATAAGAAGTAATGGACTGGTCTTCCTCAGACCTATATATCAGAAGGTAAAGTCTTCAGTGAAAATACACACAAGGAATTAAGAAGAGTTTCAATCTTTTAACTAGCTCATTACTCTCTATACAGTATTATTATTCTTCCTCGAACTTGTCGTGTGAACAATATTCTCAAAGAATTTACATAAAAACGGGACACCTGGGTGGCTCAGTTGGTTGGGCGGCTGCCTTCGGCTCAGGTCATGATCCCAGGGTCCTGGGATCGAGTCCCGCATCGGGCTCCTTGCTTGTCAGGGAGCCTGCTTCTCCCTCTGCCTCTGCCTGCCTCTCTGCCTACTTGTGATCTCTCTCTGGCAAATAAATAAATAAAATTAAAAAAAAAAAATTTACATAAAAACTCTTTTTTTTAAGTCCCTGAAAATGTTCATTTACAAAGTTGTGGAGTGTTGGGGTGCCTGAGTGGCTCAGTCGTTAAACGTCTGCCTTCGGCTCAGCTCATGATCTCAGGGTCCTGGGATCGAGCCCTGTGTCGGGCTCCCTGCTCAGCGGGGAGCCTGCTTCTCCCTCTCTCACTCCCCCGGCTTGTGTTTCCTCTCTTACTGTCTCTCTCTCTGTCAAATAAATAAATAAAATCTTAAAAAAAAAAAAAAAGTTGTGGAGTGTTAATAATGAGAACTGTAAACATATTTCTGCAGCTAGTTGAAAATGTTAACAAACATACCAAAAATAACATAAAATATGAAGCCAAGCTCCTCTGCCATTCAGAGGAGAGAAAAAGAAAATAATAACAAAGAGAAAGAAGGGAAGGAGAATAGGCCTATAAAAATCTGGAAACGAAACAATCTGGTAGACTGAGCAGAGAAAAAGTTGACAATTTGTTCATTTATTCAACAAATAACTGCCTATTATGGGCCAGAACTTCTACTAGATGCTGAATACACAAAGAGCAACAAAATATTCTTTATATATTGCCTTCAGTCTAGAGAAGACACATTAAACTAATGCATGCATGTATGTATATATATATATATATACACACACACATGAATATACACACACACACACATATATGATTAAACTGTGTTAAATGGATATAAAGAAAAAGTAAAGGATGCTACGAAAACCAAAAGTAAGACTTAATTTAGACCACGGGTAAGGAAACAGCCCTATGAAGAAGAGATACTTTAAACCTAATGGTTGAGTTGGGTAGTTGGAGTGAAGGGGAAAAGTTGCTTGGGCAAAAAACCCAGAAGAACAGAGGCCCTTAGGACAGAGCATGGCAGATTCTGGAAAGTAAATGAAGACCACTGTGATCGAAACATCAAAACTGAGCACGAGCAGAGGTGGGTCAAGATGAGGCCAGACAATTGCTATATGGCAAACTGATCGAAGGGAGGGAAATGTAAAAGGAGAAATAGCAGTTTAGAGTAATGCTACTGCCAGCTAAGTAAGAGCTGATGAAAACTTGGACCAGTCCTGTGGAAATGGAGACAAAAAGAAATGGGTAGAGTATTTTGCTTTCATTTAGAAGGGAATTAAAAGACCTTTAAACAAAATAATTAAAATGCCCTGCCATCTTGCTTCTCTACTGTGCTATGAAGAATTACTAAAATGTCCCCCCAAAGATTCCCCACTCTAACCACTCTAAAATCTGTGGATATTAATGAAATCTCACTTTTGATTGTGTTATATTAACCACATGAGTCCTTAAAAGCAGAGAGCTTTCTCTGGCTGGCAGCAAGAGAAGCCAGAGAAATCTGAAGCATGAGAAGGACCTGATGTGCCATTAATGGTTTGAAAATGAAGAGGGGGGACACCTGGGCGGCCCAGTCAGTTGGGCGTCTGCTTTCAGCTCAGGTCATGATCCCAGAGTTCTGGGATCGAGTCCTGCATTGGGCTCCTTGCTCAGCAGGGAGCCTGCTTCTCTCCCTTTGCCTTCTGCTTCCCCTGCTTCTGCTCTCTCTCTGACAAATTAATAAAATCTAAGTAAGTAAATAAATAAACCAAGAAAAAAAAAGATGAAGAGGCCCATGTGAAAAGGACTATGGGTGGCTTCTAGGAATGATAATCAGCTCCCCAACTGACAGCCAGCAAGGAAATAAGGACTTCAGATCTTTTCAAACGATCTAGATTCTGTTAACAACTTGTATAGACTTGGGAAGTGGAGTCTACCCCTGAGCCTCCAGGCAAGTCCAGTCTAGCCAACACACTGGTCTTGACTTGATGCCTTAAGCAGAGAACCCAGCTGAACATTCCTGGACTTCTGACCTACAAAACTGTAAGATAATAATGGGTGTTGTTTTAAGCCACTAAGTTCTGGTAACATATTACACAACAACAGAACACTAATTAAAAAACTATCACCCTGTATACTTTGTGAGGAGAAGTTAACAATTTGATCATTGAAATCTGAATCAGATTATTCTCTTGTCATAGAAAGAACTGTAGGGGGGTGCCGCCAGGGTAGTTAAGTGTCTGCCTTCAGCTCAGGTCATGATCCCAGGGTCCTGGGAATGAGCCCCGCATCAGGCTCCCTGCTCATGGGGGAGTTTGCTTCTCCCTCTCCCCACTCCACTTGCTCCCTCTCCCACTCCCACTCCCTCTCCCACTCTCCCTCCCCTTCACTCTCCCACTGTGTCTCCTCTCTCGCTGTGTATCTCTCTGTCAAATAAATAAATAAAAATTTTTAAAAAGGAGGGGTGCCTGGGTGGCTCAGTTGGTTAAGCAACTATCTTTGGCTCAGCTGATGATCCTGGAGTCTCAGGATCGAGTCCCCAAGGGGGGGGGTGTCCCTGCTCAGTGGGGAGTCTGCTTCTCCCTCTGACCCTCCCCCCTCTCATCCTCTCTCTTTCTCTTTCAAATAAATAAAATCTTAAAAAGAAAGAAAGAAAAAGAAAGAAAGAAAGAAAGAAAGAAAGAAAGAAAGAAAGAAAGAAAGAAAGAAAGAAAGAAAGAAAGAAAGAAATGTAGGAAAAATAAGTTCAGCTTGCTATTCCCCCAAAGACTAAATAAAGATGTATTTAGTGATTGGAGAACCCATTTAAATATGACTGAAATTAAATGTCAGATACGTGTTAAAGAATTAAAGTTTTTGTTATTAAGTCTAAACCTGTGCCATTCGATTTAGTAGCCACTAGTCTCATATGGCTACTAAATATTTGAAGTGTGATATGTGAGATGTGCTATAAATGTAAAAGATAGAGGATTTTGAAAACCTGGTACAAAAATTTAAAATAATTCAATAATATTGTAATAGTGATTACATGTTAAATGGTAATATATTTTGATATACAATATTTGGATATATTGGGTTAAATAAATTATTAAAACTAAATTCACCTCTTTTCAATTTAAAATGTGGTTTTCAATTATATATGTGGTTCAGTTATACTCCTATTGGAAAGCATTGGTCTAGACTTTTAGGCAAGTGTCCTCTTCAAGTAGCGAGAACATGGACAAACCAAACCTCTCATACAATGAAGGTGGACAAACTAATTTGGCAATATCTAACAAAGTAAAGGTGTATGTAACTTCAATCTGACAATTCCACTTTTCGGTATATACCCAAGAAATCTATGAATATGCACAAGGAGACATATCCAAACTGTAGAATTATTTGTAGGACAGAAAATGCCAGCTTTTCCACCAATGTTTTATGTTCTTTTTTCCACAGCGTAGAGTTGTTCTCAGTCCTGTTTGCTGTGAAATATGGACTACAGGTGGTGCCAATATGACTTGCATTCTAGTCAATGCAAAGTGAAAAGAATATTTGCCCCTTCTAAAGACTGGCTGCTAAAAACCTCCAAACCATTATCCATTCTTATGTCTGCTGGATGGATGTTGGTGCCTGAAGCAACCTTGGAAACCACAGGCTGAAGGTGACATACCTTCTATTAGGTTGGATCACTTAATCACTCTAGAGAACCCAGCCCTTTCCTCGCCACTGAAAGTTAACTCTGTGAGCAAGAAATGAACACTACGTTAAGCTTTTGAGATTTCAGGATTTACCTATTAGAGCAGCTAGTATTAAACTAATATAGTGTATAATACACAAAAAATAGAAACAACCCAAATGTCTGTCGGTAGATTGAATAAGTCATAGCACAATTGGACAATGGAATGCTATATAGTGCCTAAAATGAAAAATAAAAAACAAAAAACTTGGATCTCTATATAACAACATGAAATTTTTTCAAGATAGCTAATTACGAAACCAAAAACAAATTAAAAAACCCAACATACATTGAGACCATACAAACACATGTGTAGTAAAAATATAAAAATATATAGAACAGGAGGGTACATTCCAAGAATTTCCAGATTACCTCTGGGAAGAAGGGAATGGGTTCAGAGAAGAGAGTGCAAACAGAGTCTTTAATTCCATATGAAATGTTTTATTTCCTTAAAATAATCCTAATTATGATTATTTGTTAAAACTGGATGATGGGTATATTGATATTTTGCTTTATTATTCTATTTTGTAAATATTTAAATTATTTCATAATACCAAAAATATTTTTCTTATACATATCCGCTTAGAGAGTAAACTAGTAAAACTTTGTTAGAGGATATTTTAAAATTATGTATCAAGAGCCTTAAATATGTAAATATCTTTTAACATAGTCCCAACACTAGAAATATACTCTAACAGAAATTAAAGTTTGTTCAAATTATGAACATCACAGTATTCTTAGAGTAACCAAAAATTGGTAACACCTAAAATGTCCAACAGAATTGTGATTAAATTACTGAGCATTCATTTTAAAATTACATAGGATATAATGGGAGGTGGAGTGAGATATCTGGAGGTAAGGATGAAAAAGATTGGCCACAAATTGATAATTGCTAAGGGTGGGTGATAAGTGTACTATTTTATTTTTTATATACTTTAAATTTTCTATAATAAAAAGTTTTAACATATT
Source organism: Potos flavus (assembly GCA_028534135.1). Classification (NCBI taxonomy): domain Eukaryota; kingdom Metazoa; phylum Chordata; class Mammalia; order Carnivora; family Procyonidae; genus Potos; species Potos flavus. The sequence goes on along the minus strand of CM052891.1, from coordinate 28,448,634 downwards.
AAAATTTACTAAATTTTCTAAATTTTTGTACTAAGTTTTTTTTAAAAGCAGTTTAAAATAGTAAGAACTAGGGATGCCTGGGTGGCTCAGTCAGTTAAGCGACTGCCTTTGGCTCAGGTCATGATCCCGGGGTCCTGGGATGGAGCCCCGTGTCGGGCTCCTTGCTCAGTGGGAGCCTGCTTCTCCCTCTCCCTCGGCCTGCCACTCTCCCCGCTTGTGCTTGCTCATGCTCTCTCTCTCTGTCAAATAAATAAAATCTTAAAAAAATTAAATAGTAAGAGCTATATGTATTTATTTTTAGAACTATCTTTTTTAATCTCAGCTCATTCATTGGATCAGCAAATTTTTTTTGTGTGTCCTTTATGTACCTCCCATTAACTTAGGAACACGATGGCAAATGTGTAGCTAATAATCCAATGCAATTGTCTCCAAACACTTGCTCAGGCACCCTACCAAAATATTTGGAGAACCATGCATATATGCACACACGCACATATATGCATATATGTATGTAGATATTTATAAATTACATACATACACACTCATGTATACACACCTGCACATTTGCACATAGACAACTCTCACCAGCAATATATATTTTTTTAAAGTAAGCTCCAAGTCCAACGTAAGGCTTGAACTCATGACCCTGAGATTAAGAGTCACATGCTCTACTGACTGAGCCAGGCAGGCACCCCTCATCAGTAGTATTTCAGTATTTCTTTGACTAAACTGTATTTCATTATTTCACATAATCTATTTAATAAATCCATTTTTGTTAATTTCTAATCAGACGGGATTGTATTATCTTTTTTAAAAATATCTAATGTGGGGTGGGGAAAAATAAAAATTAAAAAATTAAAAAATCTAATGTAACTAAATATGGGGGAAGCATAGGCTCTCAAGTTTTGTTGTTTCTTTCTTTTTTTTTTAAGATTTTATTTATTTATTTGACAGAGGGAGAGAGATTACAAGTAGGCAGAGAGGCAGAGAGAGAGAAAGGAGGAAGCAGGCTCCCCGCTGAGCAGAGAGCCCGATGCGGGACTCGATCCCAGGACCCCGAGACCATGACCTGAGCCCAAGGCAGAAGCTTTAACCCACTGAGCCACCTAGGCACCTTCTTTTTTTTTTTAAGATTTTATTTATTTACTTGACAGAGAGAGAGATCACAAGTAGGCAGAGGCAGGCAGAGAGACGGGGGAAGCAGGCTCCCTGCTGAGCAGAGACCCCGATGCAGGGTTCAATCCCAGGACCCTGAGATCATGACCTGAGCCGAAGGCAGAGGCTTTAACCCACTGAGCCACCCAGGCGCTCCCGTTGTTTCTTACACTTACAAATATATTCAATCCGTGATTTCTTTGCAGGAATTTTTAAAGCCAAATATCCATTTGTGAGGATTAGTTTTGTTAGAACCACGAAATATAATCAATAAATCCATTAGTGCAGGTAAATCTCAATACTTCATAATGTTCTGAAAACTGAAGGGATGATATCACTGTTGAGTCTTCTAACCTGTGAAACTTGCATTTCATCAGTATACCTCATTTACCACACTTGACATGAAATCAGTTGCATACAGAACTGCCAATCTCAATCAATACGTCAAATATTAATAGCACCCAATTTCATATTCTGTATACAATTTCATATTTTATATATTTTGTATGCAAATAGATTTTAATATTTTCTTCTTTCACCCCAATGGATTATTTTGGGTATATCTCACTTTGAAGACCACTGCTCTAGTAGAAGACAGATATTTGTTGACAAAAAAAATAATGAATCAAAACAAGTGCTACAAGAGGAGTAATCGCTGAATTTCTAGAGGGGCACGTGGAAGAGAACTAACTTATGACTGTGGGTAGGAAAAATGTTGTTAAATGGAGACCTTAAGAATGGGTAAGAGATTGAATTGGGCAGACTAGGGGTGAGGAAGCATGATATTCCAAGCAGAAGGAATAGTGTGTTATATGCAAAGGGGCACACATAAGTGTGTATGTACGTAATTTATAAATATACACAGCATATTCAAACTAGTATATTAGTAGTCTAAAATGGCTGAAGTGTAGTTTCTAGAGCTGTAGAGGTAGGATGGAGTAGAGATGAGCTGATGGGATAAGATTATGAAGCCTCCTTTGGATTTTATTTGAAAGGCAATGGAGAGATAAGCGATGAAGGTATATAGTAAAGAATTTGGCCTTGCCCAAAGAGAGGTCTAGCCTTTGTCCCTGGCTCCTGGGAGGTAACCTCTAAACCCTAGAATTTCTGAAGTAATAGTAGTATTATATATGGTGAGACCCTGAACCACGCGGTATCAGCCTGACCTCCAGTTCAACCAATCAATCAATAAGTCTCAATAAAAACTCTGGACACTGAAGTTCAGGAGAGGTTCTTGAGCTGGAATACTCTATGTGTATTACCACACATCAACCCTGGGGAAGGGAGCATTGTCTTCAATGTTGAAGACAATGAAAGTTTCACATTTGAAACTCTCCTAGATTGTGCCTATGCATGTCTTCCTTTGGCTGGTTCAAATTTGTATCTTTTCCCTAAAATGAACAATATTCATTAGTATAATAGTCTTTAGGGAGTTCTGTGAGTCTTTCTAGTGAATTACCAAATCTGGGGGTGGTTTTGAGAAACCCCTAAATTTACAGTTGATGTCAGAAGTAAAGGTGGTCTTGTGTGGACTCTTCCCTCTTTGTAGTTGGACCCTAACTCCTTGAAGCTGGGGTCAGAAGTCTTGGGCAGACTTGGCGGTCTGGAGGATTGTGCTTTTAACCTCGCAGTTTGGCTAACTCTGGGAAAAGAGTAAAAATATTTAAGTAGTAGGTGACAATTACACAATCTACATAATCTAGATTCTAGGGAAATCACTTTGGCTATACTGGGGAGACTATATTGGAGAAGAGTAAGACTGGCAAAAGATGACAATGACAGTGGAAATGGAAAGGGACATATCTGTGAGATATTTACAAGGCAAAATTGATTGTGAGGGGTGAGAGAGAGAAATCAGGAATGGACCCACCAGAAAGAGAATCAGGTTTTAGTTTTGCTTATTTGAGGGGAGACAAGAAGTTGGAAGATTGAATTAGGTGCTGAACAGTTTGAGAAGCCTTTCAGTATCAAGATAAAGCTGTTTCATTTGCAGTCAAAGCAGAGATGGAGATAGAGTTGGGAACCATTAGCATAATAACAAATAACGAAAGTCATGGGAGAAATTGATATTGACTACAAACAAATAAGTCACCAGAGTGGAAAAGGTTAAGGATGAAATATCAATATTAAAGGGACAGTTAGAGTACTAAAAATTCACAGAAAAGCAGCAGCGTGAGAGGCAGGAATAAAACCTGAAAACTAAGGTTAACGATAAATGCTTGAAATTTTTTTCTTCTTTTTGCTAATGAAAATTTTCTCCATTTCTTATAGTGAACATTTATTACTTCTTAATAAGAAAAAAGGTGTAGTTTTAAATGAGTAATATTTTAAAGCTTGCATCCATGTATTTTTTCTATTTACATATGTAAAAGTGAGACAAAGTTTAATCATTTTCTGACCTATCTCAAACTTATTAATGATTCACATAATTCAATATAACTGAATTATTACTATCTAACACCAAAGACTTTCTTTTCCAAGCAATTTTAAAAGTAGCTCCCACCTCTCATTACTATCTGGAACTACTTAACTTCACCAGGCTGCTGGAATATCTCTGCCTCCCCATGAAGAAGACCAACAAAGACTAAATAAATAATTGAGGAAACAATTGCTCGAAAAATGTAATGACATAGAGCTCTAGTAAAGACTTCAGAGTATGTGTTTCTTCTGAATTAAAACAAATAGATATTTCCAGTATAGTGTAGATAAATAAAATATACCGTACTGACCCATGTAACCTATGCGTGTAGCCTCATATTCATATCTGCTATAAGATCAGTTATAAACTTTTATTTGCGAATTATTTCAAAGCTATAAAATATCTCATTTCTACCTTTACAAAGAGATTATCTCATTAACCTCAGAAATCCTAATACTATGTCACTAGAAAATATTTATTTTAATCTCTTGGGGGACATTTAAGCTTAAAATAGATCCTTTTATACTAGCAGCTGAAGGTTCTAAATCATTGGAGTTTTTTATTGACAATAGATCAATTCAGTAAAACAGTTCTAAAATATTGCATGCATTTATTATTGATTCTTAACATTTAATAAACTGAAAAAAATGTTTAAATGGTCCTTAAGAAGGCATTTATAGTCCACAACAGAGGTCTTTCTCATCCAAGGAGATTTTTGCTGTTTCCAAATTGTTGTTTTTATTCTTTCAAAATGTTATGCGCTGTTTTTATCTAGTAGAGAAATATCTAAGTATATATTTCCCATTTTAATGCAAAATCTTTATCCGAAATACTACCCTGAAAAATTTTTAAGTTGCTAATTATAACTATATTTTGTCTATTTAAACCTTGATCCTTTACTTATCTAAGTAATTGCTTATCTCAAGTTAGTTCTGACTTTGAGTTTACCAAAATGAAGAATGTTAAATATATCTGCTGTTTGTTATAAAATTCTTGAGAAGCAAAATATTGAGAAAAACATTCACAATGTTTTAATTTTCAACCAGTGTATACCTATAACAGTAATCAGAAGATAAGCACCTTTATTTCTTTTCTTCAGAGAATCTGTTTGTTTAGCAGCTCCATATTGTATATTTCTAAAATCCTGACAGAAAACACACACTAGAGACTTATAAAACTGGTATTAAATGCAGTGTTATTTTCTTCTTACACTAGTCCCAATTATCAAATTGGTGAATATATAGTTCAGGTAGCTCTATTTAAGAATTTCAGCACCCTTTGACAAGCATGACAGAGTTTTCAAAGTATATTACAAATTCCCAAAATGAAAAGTGAGTGAGAAAATATTTGGAGGAAAAAAATCACCTTTCCCAAATAAGCAATTTCAACATATTTCTAATCAGAATTATTTTAAAATATTTCCTAGGAAATTTGAGGACCCATCATTTCAAATATGTAAAGAAGAATTTTGCAGTTCAGAGATTATTTTGAGAAATGTCAGAATTACTTCTACATAATTTGTCATTTCTGAATTTAGATCCACTTTCCTGTATCCACTTTCCTTTATCTGTAAAATAAAGTGCTTAGACAGAAAACTAATCTACCTCTACAGTATCTTCCAGTATTGACTCTGGTGACTGATATGATTTTCTTTTATAAATAAGAAATAATTAAAAGTGTTAATTTAAAAGTATATTTTTTACACAGTGAAGGTTTTCCTTCTTTTAATCTGTTAAGGATCTTAAAGATATTTTACATAAACAAGCCAGCCATCTTATATCTGAATAAAAATAGGTTAATAGCTTTTGTACAAAACACAGTAAAAATGATGAAATTTCTGATTTAAGATGAAATGATATTTTCTAAGTTTGCTAGTTTTACTTCAAATCCAAACTTCTGTTCTCAAATGGCCACTTCATCATTTGAATATTTTTTCTAGTTTTACGGATATTGAAATTAATCTTGCTCCCTTTCCATATGGAAAAACACATCTACTTACCATCTTATCATCTTTATATAGATTCCATTTTTAAAAAAACCTTCTTGAATGGCAAATGTTCATGGTTGTTCTAAACTAATGACTCTTTTTAATGAACCTTCTCTAATGTTTAAATGTGTGTTTAATTGTCACTGCATTTGTAAAGGTAAGAACTGTCAAAAAAGAATCAGTCTGATGCTGAGATGAATTCCTCCACTTTGGCAAACACTTCCATTTTAACCAGGAAGTTTTAAATGTCTTTACTTAGTGTTTAAAAATGATATTTCATAAGCCCTTTTCTCTGATAGTTTACAAACACTAGGAAGAAATACTCTAAAATGTTAATACTGTTTATCCCTGGTGGTGGTATAACACGCCATTTTATTTTTTATATTTCCCAGAAAGCATTATTACTTTGGAAATAGGATACTATTTCAAAATTAAATTTTAAAAGGCTTATAAAGTATAGAACATCAACACAGTCCACTTTTCCAGTAGATAGGTTAAATGCTTTTCCCCTATTGATAAGCTTCTTCTTTAACAGGAAGAATGATCTGATCAGGTGTCTGTCAGGTTGGATGAAGACCTGACATTTACTTTCCAGGCCCTTCTTTTAAGTTAGGCTTTGAACTTAATTGCATTGAATTTTGCAGCAGTAAACTTTTTGGGGGGCCAGAGTAACACCTTTCAATACAACTATCAGCAGAATGCCAAGAGACTCAGATTTACCGATATTTTCCAAGACTTGTCAGTATTCTCCTCTGTCATTTCAGAACAATTTCATTTAGAAAGAAACGCAATTGTAAACCGTTTCTATTTCAAGCCCATAAAAACCAGACCTGGGATGAAAGGCAAAGCCTTGACCTTTCTATTTTAGACTTTCATCTGTGTGGCTAAGCCATCTGCTTTCTCTCCCCTACCCCATCTACTTAATGGACTGAAAATACTGCACCTAATTGCAATTTTACCAAACCAGCCAGACTTTTCCACTTTAACGAATTACGACTCTTGTGTCTTTCACCTGAAGACTCGCTCGTAAAAATGTGCTTACCCTTCCCTCTCAATTCCTTTCCATCTCCCTCAATTATGAGTTATCAAATATCTTTAAGATACTCGGCTTCCGTGGATTAAACCATCTAAAGACCTCTTCACTTGCCACACCGAGCGCCTGGAGGAAAATCTACTCCAGTCTCTCCTCCTGTGGCTATAAAGCCGGTATTATTATCATTGTTGTTGAGGTTACGCTGGAGGCACCTCGAATCTGAGCCTAGAAAAAGAGTCGCGTCTCTCCGCCGCCAAACAACAGGGGACTCAGACTGGGAAAAAGACAGACCCGGGTGGGAGGAAACCTCCACGAGGAAGAAGAGAGCTGTTAAGGAGGAGCTCGTAAGACTGGAAGAAAGGACCTTCCGAAGCACGAAGGAAAAGCGGTGTTTGTGAAGTGGAGCAAGAAGTGGGCAGCCGATGTGCAACGGGAAGAAGGGGCCGGGGCCGGCGGGAGGGCGCTGGGGGCGGCTCCCCGGTCAGACAGGAGGCGCGGGGGCCGAGGCGGGCGTGGGCAGCTCGCAGCGACCGCTCGAGTCCGAGCAGCTACCGCGCTTCCAGCGGCGCAAGGCGCGGGAGAGGGGGGTGAAGAGAGGAAAAGAGAGCAGTTGAGCGGCCGAGAGAGCCGCGTCGAGGCCGGCGCGGCGGGGACAGCGGGCCCACCCGCAGCCAAGCCCCGCTACTTAACTATTTGTAGAGCTGCTGCAGGCACAGGTCCAGGCTCTCGCCCTCCACCTCCTCACGGGTGATGCGCTCCGACAGCGGCCGCGGGAGCGGGGGTAGAGGCGGCAGCTGGGGCTGCGGCGGCGGCGGTACGGCCGACTGCCCCCGGGCTGCCGCCGCCTCCTCCTCCTCGCCCTCCGCCGCTGCCACCGCCTCTTCCTCCACCGCCTCCTCTTCGGGCTCGGGGTCTTGCTCCTGCTCTTGCTCCCCCTCCTCCGTCGCGGCCACAGCGGCCACCTCCTCGCCAGGGTCCTCCACCGAAGCCTCGGCCGCCTCGGCCGCTACCAGTTCGGGCTCGGGCTCGGGCTCCGACTCGGGTTCGGGTTCCGGCTCGGGCTCGCCGCCGCCGCACGGTCCGCGAAACTCGCCCAGGAATAGCTCCAGGAAGCGCCGGTAAGTTTTCTCCTCGGGGCTGCAGCCGGCCATCGTTGCTCATGCCCCGGGGCCGACCGGGAAGTGGGGGGGGAGGGGGGAGTCCAGGAAGGGGAGGGGGCTGCTCTCGAGCCTCGGGCTCCCGCAAAGGCTGTTAACGGCCGCACCGGCACGAGCTATCAGCACTAGGTTGCCTGGAGAGGGCTCCCGCAGGCGTGCGCGCCGCCGAGCGCGGACGTGCGCGGCCCGGGGGTGGGGGCGGAGCGCGCCGCCCCCTTTCGGGTCTGGAGGGAAAGTTGTTGGCGGGCGCGCGCGCAGGGTCCAGCGGCGGCCCACCCTCCAGCCCTCCGGAGAGCTCAGCCCACGCTGCCTAGAGACTGTCGCCATGGTAACCGGCTCTAATTAAGAATTTCAGGGTCCCTCCCGTCGAGCCCTCGGAGTCGAAAAGGACACTCGACTCGCCCGCTCTCCAACTCTGCATATCTTTATTGTATGGATATCGTAGCCTCAAGTGGGTAAGAGTGAACTAAGACATCTATCTCCAAGTCTAGCTGTTGGTTCCCACTTGGATTGGATTTACCTCGGTTTTCCTTATCCGTCCCTGCGTTGCCTTAGTGTAGGTATCTGTTGAAAGGTACCGCAGTGTCAACACCTTTTGTTGTTGATGACACTAATTTACTAAGTAGTTTGGGGGAAAGGGGTATCACACACCTTTCAAGTGGTAGGTTCCTTTGCGTATATCCTCTCATTTGATTCAGTGAAGAAAGTGGTGTTATCCTCATTTCTCAAAGACAGGAAACAAGATTAATATATATCTGCTTCCAGGTTTCAAAGCTACTCGCCATGGCATTGTAATTAGAACCCAGGTTGTCAGCCTCCAAAGCCTTCTAGAACCGTTTTCCTTTACTCTTCTCTTCTTTGCTTCTGCAATATGTCTATAAAGACTTATTTTTATAGGGCTTTATAGTTTACAAGTGTTTTCATACCTTTAATCCTTACAATAACGACTCGAGGTAGAAGACATCATTATCATTATGATTCCATTTTATAGATGAGAAAGCTGACCCATAAAGATAAGGTGACTTTGCTCAAGGTCACACACAAGTGATGCAACAAGAACTAAAATCCAGGGTCTTTTCACTGCAAAGCCATTAGTTTTCCAGCATTCCAAGACACCCCTCTGTAGTCTCTGCATAAAACATATTATACTTTATTACATAATATGTACTTTTTGTACATTTTCTTTGCTCTTCTTCCCCATCCTTCGAGCCTCTCTTTCTTTCTTAGATTGAAACTGAAATGACTTTAAATGATCCTAATTTTCTTACCAAACTATACGCAAACCTATTATTTTCAAGCCTTACTGAGGGGGGTGGGAGAAGGAGAAGCTGTGTTGTGACACAGCTGTATAGATGATAGCATCATTACTGCATACTGCCATGTCCATGGCAACATATAATTCAGCAAAAACATAGTGATTCTTTCTCTACTTTGAAAAACATGTTCACAAATTATCCACCCCATCCTCTCCATTTATTGTTTCTGGGTTTTAGTTAGATTTAGGGTCTGAAATACCATTTGTAGTTGGCTATTAATGGAAGAAGGAGTCTCCCTGCCAACTGTTTTCATATAATACTGTATTCTAAATCCCTGACCTGATACTGTTATTTTAAGGTTAAGTGGGTTGAGCTCACTAATGTACATTATGGCATCATGTAAAATAGACATCCATTCTTTCTCCTAGTTCAAGATTAAATAATACATGATAGAAAGCATATAGTGAGTAATGCACGTAAGTCCTCTATAACTATTTATTTTTGTCTCAGAGGTAAATGGAAAGACCCGATAAATAAGTCTGTTTCCAGACAAGCTAAATGTATTTATACGTGTTTTGTTTAAAATATCACCAGTGTAGAACTTTTCTATGAGATGCCAAGAAAGCCTTTAAACTCCTCATTTGTCTTTGTTTTCAATCCACCTGTTCATTTCCATTTCAGAATGTCTAGAAAAGACTGACAAAACTTTTAAGGCTGCAAACCTAAATGTCCACAACTTTACATTCCAACAACTGCTTAAAATCTCAGAATTTCACATAATATCATTTAGTTCAAGAGTACATAGCTGTCATCTATAAAAAAAATCATATCAAGCTACACCTTCCTACTTTGTAATGTAGTTGCCTCTCTCATCTAGATGACATTTATTTGTGACATTAATTTATGACTCAACTCACATATCAAAGGGAAGTGTTATATGTTGGAGAAACATTACTACTAAGAGTAAAAAAGCCCACACCTCTATATTACTATAAATGAGAGGTGTGTTTGCTTATATTAATAAAGATATTCCTTCACAAATACGGATCCTATTGCATTCATTTGACAGAGTAGCTTTGCCAGAAGGTTGCTGATGGCAGTGCTGGGATCTCAGAGCAGCTGTGTAGGATGATTTTGCCATTGTCAAGAAGTTTTTTTAGTCATTATTTTGCATTGCTTTACTTTCCTTTTCAGTTCCTTTTCTCCTACATTTTCCTAATCCCCTTTCTTACTATCTATTAAAAAATAGTGAGCTATGAAAGTGCACAGACCAAGAGTATTTAAATTTTTTGTTTTTGTTTTTTTTTCTTCATAAGAATTGCTCTCCTTCTAACCCTTAGCTCTTTGGAGGAAATACACAATGTCCTTTCATGGACATTCACAGTAATGACGATATCTATAAAATTAAAAAGAATTGTTGAGGGGCTCCTGGGTGGCTCAGTCAGTTAAGTGTCTGCCTTTGGCTCGGATCATGATCCCAGGGTCCTGGGATGGAGCCCTGCATTGGGCTCTCTGCTCAGCCTGGAGCCTGCTTCTCTCTCTGCCCCTGCCATCTCCTCCCCCCACCTCATGCTCACTCTCTCTCTCTCTCAGTCTGAAATAAATAAATAAAATCTTAAAAAAAAAAAGAATTGTTCAGTTTGGCAGTTTCTTATCATATGACCCAGGAATTCCTCTCCCAGATATTTACCCACAAGAAATGAAAACATGCACACCAAACACATATACACAAAAAACCTGGTACGCAAATGTTCACAATCATTTTATTCATAATAGCTCAAACTTGGAAATAACCCAGATATCCATTAATAGGTGAGTGAATAAACAAATGGTGGTGTATTCATACAATAGACTACTACTCAGTAGTAAAAAGAAATTACTGATAAACACAATGTAGATGAATCTCAAAAACATGCTGAGTGAAAAAATATCCAGGCACAAAAGGGTACATACTATATGATTCTGTTTACATGAAATTCTAGATAGGCAAAAGTAATCTATGGTGGTTGCTTGCAACTGAGGTGGGGTGGGAGATTCATGGCAAAGGAGTGAAAAGGAATTTGGAGGGGGTGGGGAATTAAAATGTTCTATATCTTGACTGGGTGGCCACATATGTATATTCATTTCTCAAAAATTATTAAAGCGGGGGACCTGGGTGGCTCAGGCGACTTTATTTTTATTTATTTATTTATTTAGAGAGAGTGCAAGGTGGAGGGGTGGGCAGAGGGGGAGAGACAATCCTCAAGCAGGCTCCCCACTGGGCGTGGAGCCCAACACAGGGCTCAATCCCAGGACCCTGAGATCATGACCTGAGTTGAAATCGAGTCTCTTGCTTTACCAACTGAGCCACCCAGGCACCCCAAGTGTCTGACTCTTGATCTCAGCTCAGGTCTTGATCTCAAGGTCGTGAGTTCAAACCCCATGTTCGGCTCCATGCCTAATTAAAAAAAAATTATTAAAATGTACATTTTGTGTAACTGTATTATAAGTAAATTATACCTCAATAAAGTTGATTTTATTTTATTTTTTATTTTTTAATGATTTTATTTAAACACAGTGAGAAAGAGAACACAGGCAGAGGGAATGGAAACACAGTGAGAAAGAGAACACAGGCAGAGGGAATGGGAGAGGGAGAAGCAGGCTTCCCGCCGAGCAGGGAGCCCGATGCAGGGCTTGATCCCAGGATCCTGGGATCATGACCTGAGCCAAAGGCAGACATTTAACGACTGAGCCACCCAGGCACCCCAATAAAGTTGATTTTAAAAATTAAACACAGGGTCCTGGGATCAAGTCCTGAATTGGGCTCCCTGCTCTTCTGGGAGCCTGCTTCTCCCTCTCCCTCTGCTGCTCCCCTGTTTGTGCTCTCTCTCTCTCTGTCAAATAAATAAATAAAATCTTTTTAAAAATTAAAAAAAAAATAAAAGATAAACAGAATAGGGGCACCTGGGTGGCTCAGTTGGTTAAGCATCTGCCTTCGGCTCAGGTCATTACCCTGAAGTCCCAGGCTCCCTGCTCAGCGGGGAGTTGTCTTCTCCCTCTCCCTCTGCTCCTCCCCGACTTGTGCTCCCTCCCTTTCTCTTGCTTGCTCACTTTCAAATAAATAAAATCTTTTAAAAAAATTAAACAGAACTGATTAATATGTTAGTCCCTGTCCTTTTTGTTCTTGTATCACTCCTACCCCCTTCACTCTATATTGCAGGGAGGCCAAACCTTTCAAGCTATATTCACCAGGTTCCTTGACAGTTGACTTCCAGCTGAAATTTTCTCGGTGGGAGGCACTGGCAGGAAATTGGAAGGTGGGAGGAGAGGTGAAAACCAGGATATTTATTCCCTGTCCCTTATCTCAGTTATAATGCCTGCTGCATCTCCCTGGTAACTTTGCTCCCCCTGAATATGTCTATTGAAATTCCAACTTTTGCCTATGACACCAGTCTCTGAGCTCCAGAAACATCAACTTCCTCCATTTGTCCATCAGCCTAGAGATGGTAGTGGCTTCTAGCTTCCTAATCTTGCCTGCTATGGACTCAATATTTGTGTTCTCCCAAAATCCCTATGTTGAAATCCTAACACCCAAGGTGACACTAGTAGGTAGGGCCTTCGGAAGGTGATGTTATGAGGGCGTGGTCATAGGATTAGTGTTCTTAAAAAAGAGGCTCAAGAGAGACCCTTCTCCCTTTCGACCATGTGAGGACACAATAAAAAGATGGCTTTTTATAACAAGACACTGAATCTGACAGAACCCTGATCTTAGACCTTCCAGCCTCCAGAACTGTGAGAAATATATTTTTGTTGATTATAAGCCACCCCTTTTATGATATTTTTGTTATAGCAGCACAAAGAAGACTGTCTTACCTTCCCTTTCGACTTTTCAGCCCTTCTATCGCTTGTATAACCAATTTCCTGATTCTATTCCCTCTGATTTCTTAACTGGATCTCAACTGATACAATAACAAATACAACTTTAAAGAACTATAAAATATATTTTATATATAATATAACTACAAAAGGATTAAGTGGACATCAAAGCAAGTTTAGATCTTCAAAGTTGCTTCTGGGAACACTGGGCTTACTTGAAGTTAGCAGTAAATAATTTCCTAGAATTAAAAGTTATGATAGGTTGCCAGGGGTTCAAGGGAAGTGGGAAAGGATGAATAGAGAGAATACAGGATTTTCAGGGCAGCAAAAACTATCCTGTATGATACTATAATGGTGGATATATAACATTAGCCATTTGTGAAAGCCCACAGGGTGGACAACACAGTGAACCCTAATGTGAACTATGTACTTTAGTTAATAATGAATTAACTCAATTATTGGCTCAATTATTATAAATGTACCTAACTAATACAAGACATTAAATAATTGGGGAAACTGGGAGGGGGGAGAGGGCATATATGGGAACTCTCTATCCTTTACACTCCTTTTTTTGGTAAATCTAAAAATGGTCCAAAAAATAAAGTCTATTAATTTTTAAAAAGTTAATAAAAAGGGGCGCCTGGGTGGCTCAGTGGGTTAAAGCCTCTGCCTTCAGCTCAGGTCATGATCTCAGGGTCCTGGGATCGAGCCCCGCATCGGGCTCTCTGCTCAGCAGGGAGCCTGCTTCCCCCCTGTCTCTCTGCCTGCCTCTCTGCCTACTTGTGATCTCTCTCTCTCTCTCTCTCTGTCAAATAAATAAATAAAATCTTTAAAAAAAAAAGTTAATAAAAATATTTGACATGTGGTAAATAACTGGTACTTGTAACTAAGAAAAATCTATTAATTTCAACTTATCTTCAGTTAGTATTTTCTTGCTTATGCAAATGTACACCATACTGTCTATACTAAAGTATGCCTGTTTTATCTCTTTATAGGCAAAAAATAGAAATACTATCTCTAGAAAAGCCTCCATTTTATTATTGCTAATTATAAAGATCTATCAATTTGAAATTGATGCCATATCTCAAGTGATAAAACAAATGTTTTTATATTTTTGAAAAAGTGTTAGTAACAATAAAATATATAAATATAATCTCAGTCTAGTACCCAGGAAAATGTTTAAGGCCAGGTCTTAAATGTTAAAATGTAAAAATAAGGATGTGTAATTTTTTATTCATATTTTTAAAAATGGAAGAATGGCTAATGTCTAAGTACTTGTTAAGATGTCAATTCAGCTGTGTTGTCAAACTGACCAGTAGAGAGCAATAGAATACTTGACAACTGAAAAAACTGAGTACATGGAAGTGGTTTCAAATAAGAATTTCTTCCTCCTTTCTCCTCAATATACCTCAGCGACATCTTTTCCATTCTAAACCAATAACTTTAAAATAATCTCCACTTGCTGCCAAAAATATGACTGCTATATTGTTATTCCTTTTCTATTGCAAGCTAATTGGTCATATTGCAGCAATAGTCCAAAGATGTCAAAATTAAAATTCACATTAGATAATAACAGGCCTAAAAAAAATAAAATAAAAAAAATAACAGGCCTACATGCACTATTTCATTGGTTTTAACAAGCAAAGAAGTCCCCCAAACAGCCTCTTTTTTCTTAATGTTTTAACCACTACTGATAATAATCTTTGTTTTTATCTAGCATAGTTCTTTGAGGAACCAAAATTATTTGTGAACTTATTATGACATGCTTATGAAAGAGGAAGCAGGCAGGGGTTTGGGGTAATTTCTGATGAAGGTACTACAAATGGCTAACGTGGTATATTCCTTTTGTAATTAACAGTTCTTCTAAAATAAATTGACTCCATTAAAAAAAATCCACTTCAATATTTTGCTACTAGTTTTCACTTTACAGAAACTAAAAAATGCTTTATGGTGGTAAAAAATCTATCTTTATTATTATTGTCTAATCTTTAAGTCCCTTTATATATTAGAGTAAATACATGCAAGAACTGAGAGTGATATTGATCATGTTCTATTTTAGTCAGCAGATGCCCATTACCCACTCTGGAGCATTCCTCAAAAAATCCAACTGCTTTTTAAAATAAAAATGAAGCAGGCAACTAAATATGAAAACTTCACAAAGGTGGTTTCTGTGCCCAGAGAGTTCCGAACACTTTATTCTATGTTGAGTGTGGATATAATGGAATTGAGCCACAATGACATTTGTGACTAGAAGGGAAGATGGAAATGATTCCATTAACCTAGAGTGCTGTAACATATGGTAATCATAGGTGGTAGAATAGCTGTGTTGGACAAGAGTAGAAGTAAGCCATGTGGCACAGACATTATCAATTACCACACATGGCAACCATGCTGACACAACGTATCTTCTCCAGAAAAGAAATGATTTGGGCATATGAAGCCATTTGTTGCCTTATGAAAGAGTGATCTATAAATGACATATCTGGCACCAATATAGCACACGTGGTTTCTAGTAATCCTGCAAGTTGAGGACTATTAAGATTTGATGAACCTCCATAAACCTAAATAACAGTACAACAGTTATTTGAACAAAGGCAGCAAATCAAAATATTTATGCAAAATAAATTTGGGTCCTTCATGTATAAAATTATTTTTCAAATATCTTTTTAAATTATCATATAAGGTTTTGGAATTTTGTATCTCTGGAAATATATGCCAATAATTTCATGAGTCTTGGGGCACCTAGCTGGCTCAGTTGTTAAGCGTCTGCCCTCAGCTTGGGTCGTGATCCAGGGTTCTGGGATCGAGCCCCACATTGGGCTCCCTGCCCAGCGGGAAGCCTGCTTCTCCCTCTCCCACTCCCCCTGCTTGTGTTCCCTCTCTCGCTGTCTCTCTGTCAAAAAAAAAAAAATTATAATTTCAAGAGTCTTTAAGGTATAAAGCCTATGGGCATACAAAAAGGTCAAGATTAAATCTAAGCTGTTCTGGGAGATGGAATTACAATAATTTGTTTTCAGTTTTGACAAAAATATTGAATTTGAAAGAAACATGTTAAAAACTGTGTTCTAAGAAAATTTGATATATAGACATTCTTTCAGATGAGTGCAGAGTAGATTGAAGAGAAGAGATTGAAGGCTGAAAGACCAGTTGGGCAATGGGAGAGCATGAGATCAACAAAGAAGGGAATGAGGTCATTGGGAATGAAAATGAACACAAGAAGCTAAAAGACACTGTACAGGAAAATCTGAAATTCTAAGACAGCACCTAAAGACACAAGTTGGAAAGAGCTGGCAACCAACCCAGGGAGGCTCTCAAGAGGCTGTTCTGGATATCTATTGCGCATAACAAACTACCTCAAAACTAATGGCTAAAACAGAAATTATTTCATAGTATTTCACAGTTCTGTTAGTTGACTGGGCTCAGCTAGGTGGTTTTCATTTGTAGGTCTCATGAGGTTGCAGTCAGATAGCAGTTGGTTGGGTATAAAGTCATCTGAAGGTTCAAATGGACTAGATGTCCAAGAGGACTCACTTGGATTATACCTTTTTCATCTATATTGAAAAAAATTGAGTGAAAAATGACTAACATGTACATTGTTTCCAAGATGCTAATTTGACTGTGTTGCCAAACTGAGAATTGAAGCTGGCTATTAACGGGAGGGGGGAGGGGGGTAGTGGGGGGGTCAAGTAAGCCTATCAATTTTAATGCTTACACATAACATCTCCAACATGATGGCCTTAGAGTACTCAGACTTATTACATGGTGGCTCAGGATTCCAAGAACGAGTGTTCTAGTACATATGACAGGAGAGGCATAGCCTTTTATAAATGGTGTCATAAGTCAATAACATCACTTCTGTGGTACACTATTCGTGAAAGCAGAATAGGCCCATTCAGATTTAAGAGAAGGGGACAAAATACATCCTACCTCCAGATGAGAAGAGTATCAAAGAATATTCAGAGACTACCATAGTGACAATCACCTGCATGAATTTATGACAAAGTACAGCAACTTGAACTTGGAGGTTCAGAAGTATAAGTGTTTCAACCTTATTACACAGATGGATGTTAACTAAAAAAATCTCAAAAGACACTGATGTATAAAAATCACAATAACATACAGATTTACAATAAGAACTATTAACTTCCATCGAGACCAGACATTTACATTGAAATGGCTGAAACTAGAGTAACTAGGATCCAATTTATCAACTGGTTGATCATTTATGTGCATAAAATCAGATAAGAGCTCACTATGATTCAGATATGTAATAGCATCTAGCCTGATGCAATCATTTCTAAAATAAGGATCAGGTATCAAGACCAATCTAAGAAAGACCCTCAACCCTTTGGACAGGGCTTGAATAGTTACATAGAAGCTTGCTCCATTTTGACCCTCTATTTCTACCATACATAGTGTTTACCAAGGCTTCTTTTGATTGACACATTTTAAGAATATGGCCCCATGCCATATTTTCTCAGGTTAGAGTTTCCAACGTCAGCATTTTTGATGTTTTTGGCCAAATAAATCTTTGTTGGAGGGCTGTAATGCATATTTTAGGATGTTTAGCAGCATACTTTGACCTTTACCCACCAAATGCCAATGGCAACTATCCCTACAGTTGTGATGACCAAAGTATATCTACACTGCCAAATGTCCCCTAGGAGATAAAATCATCCCAAGTCAAGAACCACTTCATTAATATAATTAAGAGCATGGGCTCTGGAGTTAGACTTCTTTTGAATTTCTGATAGGCTGTTTCCTAATGGTACGACCTTGAACAAGTTGTAATTTACAATGTACATTCCTTGTTTTTGGTTACCCAGCAGCTATACCACTTTCCTAGCAGCAGCTCAATCTCTTTGAGGGTTACCTCTCCTCCATTTTATGCAGTTTGGATTGGATTCCTGGCCTCCTCTTACACAAGCCAAAGATAATTCTAGTGATTTCTCCCAGATTCTATCACATTCTGGGGTCAGACACTGATCTAAGTCAACAGAATACTCTCTCCCCAGATTTAAATGTTGAACAAGAAATAAGGATAGAAGAAGGGTGATAGTTCATTCATCTCAGTGGGCTCCTACCATTCTCATGGCCCTTGCTGTCTGACGCTCTGGAATTAACCAGATCATGCATTTCCAAGCTGATTTCTTCTGCCTTCCTACCATTTCTGTGCTTTTTTGTTTGTTTGTTTAATGTCTTTCCAATAAGTTCTTTTTGGTTTAAATTGCCAGTAAGTTTCCATTACTTAAAACTGAAGAATCCTAATAGATGAAACTTACCTGAGGATAAAAATACCCCTAACAAAGTTATTAAATGGGCTATTTTAAAATAATACATGTAAAGGACTTAGCATAGTCCCCAGCATGTGGCAATCATACAATAAATGTTAGCTACAATTAGTAAGAGTCTTAAAGATTTCATAGTTTAATTCTGAGAGCAAATTTATTTCTCTAAATTCCAAGCTCTTACAGTACAACTCGCTGACACTGAGTATATCTCTTATAGAAGTAATAATTTGGCAACTGATTAGATATGAAGTCATTATGAGAGCAGGTCTTTGAGAAAGATTCTAAAATTAAGAGAAGTGGAGAAAAAACTGGTGGTTACCAGAGGGAAGGTGGGTGACGGATGAGTAAACGAGATTAATTCTTCCAAGATTGGAGGGAAAGGTGGACATTTTAAGGTATTCTTTCATTATAAACAGAAGCCAATTTGAGGGGCGCCTGGGTGGCTCGGTGGGTTAGAGCCTCTGCCTTCGGCTCAGGTCATGATCTCAGGTCCTGGGATCGAGCCCCGCATCGGGCTCTCTGCCTGCTTGTTATCTCTCTCTCTGTCAAATAAATAGATAAAATCTAAAAAAAAAAAAAAAAAAAAAAAAAAAAAAAAAAAAGAAGCCAATTTGGGCTGATTTAAATAAAGAAACAATTTATAGGAGAGCTAATAAAGTAGGAGAAATAAGGTCACTTCAACTATCTTATCCAGTCATTGCTGCTAAAATAAATGCATTTCAATCATTTTTTCCCAGTCCTGGGTCTTCCACTCAAGTTTCAAGTACAGGGGCAGGAGCATGATTGACTTGCCTTGAGTTCCCTGCCTACCCCTCACTAATGAGGGGATGCGACACCAGAATTTACAGTCTCACTAAGACTGCATAAATTGAAGAATGGGAAATACAACTGTACAAAAGGAAAATGGGGAGCTATTAAGAAGGAGACATGTGCTCACTTCAGCAGCATGTATATTAAGAAGGGGACATGTATGTTGATTATCAAAAAACACCATATGAGTGTACATTAAAGGGGTCTCCAATTCAGGCAGAGGATGAGATGCCAAGGGAAGAATGCCTAATGTTGTTTAAAAGATGAGGTCTGTAAGGGGAAAAGGCCTGCAACTCCATCAATTTTATTGAACTTTGGAGAATACAACTTTGGTAGAATAGTGAACAGGTGAATATAAAAGCCAGGTTAGAAAAGGAAAGGAATGGTGAGAGGTCCAGTGTTTAGTAAATTCATAAAGTGCTTCTTCCTCCATAGTATTAGTATACTTTATCTAAATTAAGCAACTCAAGGCAGCCTTGAAAGCATAGCCAAGTTTATAAATGTTGTACTTCCATTTTCATTAAATATTTGAAAGCCGGTTGTATGCCAGGGATACTGTTCTAGTGATTAAGATCCCTGCTTTCATGGGGCTTATAGTCCAGTGGGAGAGTTAGATAATAGGTTAATAAATAATGCCTTCAGATAGTGGTAAATGCAATGAATAAAATTAGATTATTGTGACAGTAGCAAACGAAGAGAGGTCAACATTGTGTAGGATGGTCAGGAAAGGCCTCTCCAGGGAGGTAAAATCTGAACTAAACCTGAAAGACAAGGAGTGAACCACATGGAAACCCAGAAAAGCTGGTATAAAGGTCCTAAATCAAGAATGAACTTGTGTATACTCAAAGAACAAAGTTCCAAGTAACTGAAGCACAGGAACCAAAGCGGAATGGATGGTATCATATGAGCATGGAAAGGAAAGCAAAAGTCAGATCATCTAGAGCCTCAGTGAACAGTTTGGCTTTTATTCCAAGTACAACAGTAAGCTACTGGAGAGTTGTAAGTAGGGAAGTAATATAAACTGGTATACATATCTTTCTAAAAGATCCCTTTGGCTGCTACCATAGAAATAGATGATAGGGGAGATGAGTGAAAGTAGAGAGAAAGTTGGGAGGTCATTGCTATTATCCATGTAAGGAAAAGACTTTGGCTTACAGTATGGTGGGATCAAATGACAATGGAACAACTATATTTAATACATATTTTGTGTATAAGTGACAGGACTTGCTGATATGGGATGTGGGATTGAGGATATGAAAGAAATCAAGTATCTTCAATTTTTGGTTTGAATGAAACTGGATGAATAGTGGTACATACTGAAATAATGGGGGGTGTTTGAGGGGATAAGTTTGAAATATTTATTACACATGTAAGTGAAGATGTCAGGTTGATGATTGATTATAACAATCTGGAGCTAAGAAGAAAAAACATGATTGAATTACTTACATATCAGTATCCTCCTTTTCATCAATTTGAAATAATTCCTTATCTACCATTTTCTAATCTAACCAACATCTTACTCATGAAAAAAATACTTGTTAAAAATAAATGAATTGGGGTCCCTGGGTAGTGGGAGAAGGAGAAGCAGGCTCCCCACTGAGGAGGGAGCCTGATGCGGGGCCCATCCCAGGACCCTGAGACCATGACCTGAGCCGAAGGCAGACGCCTAACAACTGAGCCGCCCAGGCGCCCTGCATCTCTCTTTTTTTAAGATTTTTATTTATTTATTTGACAGAGAGAGAGAAAGAGCATAAGTAGGCAGAGTGGCAGGCAGAGGGAGAGAGAGAAGCAGGCTCTCTGCTGAGCAGGGAGCCCAATGCGGGGCTCGATCCCAGACCCTGGGATCATGACCTGAGCCAAAGGCAGCTGCTTAATCGACTGAGCCACCCAGGTGCCCCAAGCATCTCACTCTTGATTTGGGCTTAGGTCATGATCTCAGTGTCCTGAGATTAAGCCCTGCATCAGACTCTGTGCTCAACAAGGAGTCTGCTTCTCTCTCTCTTTCTCTCTCTCTCCCTCCTCATTCTCTCTCTAATAAATAGATAAATCTTTCAATAAATGGACAAACGAAAGAATGAATGAATCAAGGGGCACCTGGCTGGCTCTGTTGGTAGTTCATGTGACTCTCAATTTCAGAATCATGAGTTGGAGCCTCGCATTGGGTGTAGAGTGTTTGTACATACATACATATATATATACATAAATAAATGAATAAATATAAATAAATCAAGAAACCCCAAAATTCACAAAGAAAAATGTGCTAGCCAAACAACTAGTATATTCTAATGATTGTCCTCCATAGAATTTGCCTTTAGAGTTTGGCTGACATTAGAATAAACTTGCATTTTTCATAAAACTGCCTTCTAAGATATCACTTAATTCCCCTTAACCAGAGATTCTGTCAAATTCAAGACCCAAGGCCACAGCTAACATGCACATAAATTCCAAATGGAAAGATTTAAAATAACACTTTTTGAACACTAAAATAAAGATTTTATTTTTAACACTAAAATAAATAATTTTTAATTTATATAAAATATTTTATATAAATTATTTATTTGTTTAAATTATATAAATTATTTATATAAATAATATACATATTTATAAGTTATATAAATATAAATAAAATTTATATAATTATAATTATATAAATTAATTTATGTAAATTACTTATTTATATAAATTCATATAAATTATTTATTTATACAAAATAATTTATAATAAAATAAATAATTTTATTTTGAACACTAAAATAAAGATTTAAAATAACACTTTTTGAAAATTCTATAAGTAAAAATGGGAGCATTTAATAATCATGGAGTGGGAAGTTCTAAATAGAACACAACACTCAGAAACAAAATAATGGTGAAAGATCGGCTATATAAAAACCATACTTTTATAAGGCAAAAAGTAAGACAAGCTGGGAAAAATATAGGGCATACAGGCCTCATGCCTTCCTTAAGATGTTAAGAATTCTTACAAATTAATAAGACCAACCACCCAATAGAAAAATGGACAAAAAATATGAACAGCCACTTCACAGAAAAAGAAATAGGGTAAATCGGCGTACCTGGCTGGCTTGGTCAGTAGAGCATGCAACTTTTGATCTCAGGATCTTGAATTCAAGCCCCATGTTACATGTAGAGCTTACTTAAAATAAAAAAAAAAAAAGTAACTTGAAAGTAAAAGATGTCCAACCTCACTTACCAAAAAAACAAAACAAAAAAAGAAAACGAAACAAAAGAAATGTAGTATCACAGTATGAGCTGTCATTTTTATAAATCTATCAAATTGACAAAAAAAGGTAAAATATTGTGTTGTCAGGGTGTGGAGAAACAATTACTCTCAAACATCATTGGTGGGGGTATAAAGAGTCTCTGTGGAGGATAATCTGGGTAACATCTATCAAAATTTTAAATGCACTCTGACCAATTCATTATCTCTTCATAAAAAATCTGATCAACCTAAATATCAATCAATAAAAGAATGATTAAACAATAGTATATTTGTACAAGGGAATATCACACATCAATTTTTTCATTGAGAAAATTCTATTTTACTGATAAATACAAAAAGGTACAAATTTAAGTGATAAAAAAATATATTTTAGAGACATGGAATAGCTGTGGAAGGTCACACAAAAAACTGGTAATAATGGCTGCCTCCTAAAAATGAACTGTGTGACTAAGGGACAGGAGGGAAGAATTACTTTTCATTGTATTTACAATCTTCTACAAATATTACTTTTAAAAAATTAATTGAAAAATAAATAAAAAAGAAAGACCAGAAAAACATTCTTTCTCTCAAAGAATGTATACTTATCGTTAGACCAAAAGTTATATAACCAATTATGCCTTTCTCTTTGCCTTCGTTTATATGACTTAATACAGATTCTCTTTGCTGCTTTGCTTTTGTCTTTTATCTGTATTAATTTTTAAATTTTGTAATAGATAGGACTTATTTCCATGAGTTCTCAGGTCTTTCTGAGAACCCAACTTTTTTCTTTTTGGAACCCAACTTTTTATATTATCATAAAACTGGCTACACATAAAATCATTATCAGAGTAATGGTGTGTTTAAAATCTCACATCTTACTACACATAAGGAGAGCCAAATGGATAGTGAGAGTCAAATGGATAGCTGAAGCACAGAAAGGCCAATGTCAATGATGAACTAAATCTGAAAACAGACAAAGGATTATAATGTGGTTGAAATACATGAAATCTTGTCAACATGTTTTATGCCAAAATCAGTTCTGAGGGAGCAAAATGTTCTGTAAATTTTTAACAGTAACAGTAAATTTAGGCACTGATGTTAACTAAAAATACATATTATGAACAGCCAGCCTCTCTTCTGCAACTCAATGTTTTTTTTTAAAGCAACAGAACATTTCAACATTATGTCTCAAAACTGAAATGTAATGTATTGGAATAAAATCCCTAGTATTATTGATTTTGAAAATAAAAAATGTGTAAATGTCACTCTTTTCCATATTTTTTAGTATTGCTCATTTAAACTGAATATTTAATAATGCCTTTACAGGGACGCCTGGGTGGTTCAGTCAGTTAAACATCTACCTTCAGCTCAGGTCATAATACCAGGGTCCTGGGATCGAGTCCTGCATCGGGCTCTTGCGCAGAGGAGAGCCTGCTTCTCCCTCTGCCTGCCGTTCCCCCTGCTTGTGCTCTCTCTCTCTCTCTGACAAATAAATAAATTAAATCTTAAAAAAAAGTGCCTTTACAAAAGTAGAAACCACAAAATTCCCAACAATGAATTTAGCAATCATTTAGTCCTATACTGTTTTATAAATAAGAGAAAGGCATAAGAAAATAAAGGTGCCAAAATTGAAATGGCTTATTAATGTCTCAGCTGGAATTAGAATGAAGGTCTTCTGACTCTAGTCCTATGTTTTTTCTGCCACATTATAATCTGATAACTAGATGTAAACATTTTAGTAGAAACATTATTAACAAAAAAAAATACAGTAATTAGAAGATAAAAATAACTGATCTAAGAAATGAAAGTAAATTTATTAGGGTTAAAATTTAAGCTAGTAGGAACAGTTTGAAAATATTCCAATGACTAATCTACTGTCCTAAACTTCATAAGCAATAAATGTCATTAAGTTTCAGGAAACAAAAAGTGTTACTTGCATAAATTTGTAAGCCAAACACGATTAGAAACAACCCAAATGAGGGGCACCTGGATGGCTCAGTCAGTTGCGCATCCAACACTTTATTTTGGCTCAGGTCATGATCTCGGGGTCATGGGATCAAGACCTGCATGGGGCTCCAAGCTCAGTGGAGTCTCCTTTTCTCCCTCTCCCTCTGCCCCCCCCCCATGTGGTCTCTCTCTTTCTCAAATAAATAAATCCTAAAAAAACAAATATTCATTAAGAGATGAATGAATAAATGAAATGTGGTATATACTTGTAATGGATATTGTTCAGCCATAAAAATGAAGTTCTTATACATGCTACACCATGGATGAACCTTGAAAAACATTATGCTAAGTTAAATAAACCAGGCACAAAAGGAAAAATGTTGCATGATTCGTTTACATAAAATACACACTATAGATGCATTCATAGAAACAGATTAGAGATTACCAGGAGTTTGGGGATGGGGGTGCAGTGCGCAGAATGGAAAATTATTGCTTCAAGAAGGCAGAGTTTCTGTTTGGGTGATGAAAAGTTTTAGAAATAGTGGTGATGGGGCGCCTGAGTGGCTCAGTTGGTTAAGCATCTGCCTTCAGCTCAGGTCATGATCCCAGGGTCCTGAGATTAAACCCCACATCAGGCTCCCTGCTCAGTGGGGAGCCTGCTTCTCACTCTTCCTCCACCTGCCACTCTCCGTTTGTGTTCTTTGTCAAGTAAATAAAATCTTAAAAAAAAAAAAGTGATAACTATACAACACTGTACATGTAGTTAATGCCACTGAATTATACGGTTAAAAATGGTTAAAATAGCAAATTTTATACCTATTTTATCACAATTTTTAAAAGTAAAATAATACTTTGGGGCACCTGGCTTGCTCAGTTGGTAGAGCACATGATTCAGTCTCAGGGTCATGAGTTCAGGCCTCACACTGGGCATATAGTTTACTTAAAAAAATAATAGTAATAAAAAAACCGAAAATTTCAACACCAGTATTAAGTTATATATATTTTACAGTAATAAAAAGTGCTCAGAAACATCAACCTATGCATGACAAGTGGTATTATCAGATCATCAGAAAAACAGAATTTACTCTAAATCTTATTTGAGATATTTATTTATTCTACAAGTAGTTGTTAAATGTGTGCATGTTATGCTTTTGATGGATGGATGGATAGAAATGAAAACAGACATGCCAGCCTATCCCATCTACCTTACAGAGTTGCTACAAGGATAAAATTAAATAATATAAAAGTGTTTGAAAATCATAAGGCACTATATGAATGCTTTAAGTTACATATCCCCCTAAATTCAAACTAAAAGTTATAATACTCTAGAAAAAAAATTCTTCAAAAAAGGATAAATTGTGGGGCACCTGGGTGGCTCAGCCGGTTAAGCGTCTGCCTTCTCAGTGGAGAGCCTGCTTCTCCCTCTCCCTCTGCCACTCCCCCTGCTTGCGTTCTCTCGCTCTAATAAATAAATTAAAAAAAAAAAAAGGATAAATTGTTTGTAAAACCAGGAAAGAATTAGTTAAAAAAAAAAGCTACTCGCCTGCTTGAAAAATTATAGATTTATGCATTAAAGATACTTGGTGGGATTATCTCTAAGGTTTCCTTTAGCAATCATTGCATTGAAATGTTAAGCTTCTATCCTGAAAATAAAAAACAAAAATCCTGAGTTAGGTTATCTGAGCTTTTAATTCTATACCTTATTATATTTTATACCCTTAATAACTTTTTTGAAATCAAACTTATTTTCTAAGTGCATTAATGTGGAAAATGCTTCTCAGAACAGAGCAGTTCTGAATTGCTAGTATTTGTTTACTCTTCCCAGAATGAGTGATTTTTAAAGTAGACTACTAATGGCCTGTGTTGTACTAACTGTGACCAGGATATTGCAAAACATAGAATTGACATAAGAAATACTGTGGAAATAAATGTTTTTGTATGCAAATATATCTATGTGTATAAATGAATTACTAGAAACGGTGATCAGAGCAGTGGCATGAAGAGGGGTAAAAGCCAATATACATCTTTTGGATTTACCACACTGCCTAACCACAAAATGAAAGATGGATGCAAGCATTGGTTAGCCAGGTGAGACTTTTAACTGATTTACTGGTAGCATTAGATCACATCATGAGTTAAAACAGAAGAGACTGGGGGGAAAATTTATACTTACATATACTTTATAATTAAGAAAGAACAAGTCCTTGAAAAGTAAAACTTTCAAAAAGCTAAGGCACTATCATTTCTTTTTGTATCCTTTTTTCCCCTTTCACTTTCATAAATGGGAATGACCGTCTATGAATACAGTTAAAAATGTCAACAAGTCTGTCCCAGTGCTTTCCAAACTTTAATGTGTATATCTGTCACCAAAGGATCATTATGTTTTGAATTATGTTACCACATGAATTGAGGGGCTGGATAATGGCTCCCCCAAAAACATTTACAACCTAATCCTGGAATTTTTTAATGCTAATTTACATGCCAAAAACGACTTTGCAGATGTGAATAGGTGCCTTGAGATAGGGATATTATCCTGGATTATCTGACTGAGCCTTAAGTGTAATCACAAGTGTCCTTATAAAAGGAAGGCATGAGACAGATTTGGAAAAAGGCAATTGAAAGACTGGAAACAGAGATTGGAAGATGCTACAGTGTGTCTTTGAAGATGGGCTATGAGCCAAAGAATGCAGGCAGCCTCTAGAAGCTAGAAAAGGCAAGAAAATGGATTTTCCCTACACCCTACAGAAGGAATGCAAGCTTGCGGACGCCTTGATTTTAGCCCTGTGAAACTGATTCCAGACTCCAGAACTACAAGATAATAAATTTGTGTTCTTTTAAGCCACTAAATCTGTGGTAATTTTTTACCAAAGCAATGGAAAACTAATACAAACCATTTCAATTTCTTTATAAAAGGAACTTGTATGCTTATTAGAAGCATTGTTTATAACACTAAAAAATACAGTAATAACAAACTCCAAAAAGAAGTTTAAAATTATGCACAACCATTAAAAATGATCATAGAAAAATTATGTGGGGCACAAGAGGATATATATTAGGCTCTTTAAAAAGCAGGTAACAATTTTTTTTAAAAGATTTTATTTATTTGAGAGAGAGAGAACATGAGAAGGGGGAGAGGCAGAGGGAGAAGCAGATTCCCCACTGAGCAGTGAGCCTGACATGGGTCTTGATATCAGGACCCTGAGATCATGACCCACGCCAAATGCAGACGCCTAACTGACTGAACCACCCAGGTGCCCCGATTTTAAAAAATTCTTTGTGTGCAAAAAAAAAAAAAAATCTGTGTGCATACTTTAAACTTCCTGCATTTTTTTTTTAAGATTTTATTTATTTATTTGACAGAGAGAAAGGAGTACAAGCACAAGTAGGGAAAGCAGCAGGCAGAGGGAGAGGGAGAAACAGGTTCCCCACTGAGCAGGTAGCCCGATGTGGGGCTCAATGCAGGGCTCGATCCCAGGAGCCTGGGATTATGACCCGAGCCAAAGGCAGATGCCTAATGACTGAGCCACCCAGGTGCCCCAAAATTTCCTGTATTTCTACAGACTGAATTCTCTTCCCAAAATTCATGTTGAAGCGCTAAACTTCAGCGTGACTATATTTGGAGATAGGGCTTTTAGAAGGTAATTAATATTAAATGAGTTCATAAAGGTGAAGTCCTAATCTGACAGGACTGGTGGCTTTATAAAAAGATGAAGAGAGAAAGATCTCTTTCCATGCACATTCACCAAGGAAAGGCCTTGTGAGCACAGAGTAAATAGGCGGCCGTCTACAAGCTTCACTGGAACCACACCATGCTGGCACAATGATCTTGGACTTCTAGCCTCTAACACTGTGAGAAAATGTTGTTGCTTAAGTTTATGGTATTTTGTTATTGCAGCCCAAGCAGACTCAGATTTAAGTGTATATTATATCTAGGAAAATAATTATCTTTTTAGCAATAGCATAACTTTGAAAGGCAATTTTAAAGATTTTACTTATTTGAGAGAGGGTAGGAGGGAAGGAGAGAGGGAAAGGTAGACTCCCGGCTGAGTGGGGAGCTGGACACGCACCAATTGATCCTGAGACCCAAGGATCATGACCTGAGCCAAAGGCAGATGCTTAACCAACTGAACCACCAAACGCCCTGAAAAGCTATTTTATATAAAATTTACCTAAAAAGAGTTGCAAACAAAAAGAAATACACTTGGCTTTGTCTATATTCTGGGTCCTATAGTTCTTTAAAGTAGTGTTATGATGCTTTATGAGATTTCTGTAGTTCCGATGCCTAGTAACACTGATATTTATCACTTATAACCCCCTCACTCTCTTGATTTTATGATCTGAGCAGAGAGAATATAAAATTATGGGTAAATTTTTAATAATGACTGCATTGATAATAAAAATATATGCCTTAAAGACCTCAAAAGTAAATTACAATCAGTCATCCTTTACTAAAGTAGTCATTTGAAATTAGTCTTATATCATTGGATGACCAAATGCCTGATTTGCATGGGATGATCCTGATTTATGTCCACTGTCCTGGTGTAACTGTTAAGAGTGTCTACTTTCATTTCCGAAAAAGTCTTAGCAAACTATGGTTATTCTTTATATAATCATTTACGGATTAACTATATTTTTAAAATTTTATAAATTTAGTGGTCTGGGACAGGAAATAACAATCATCACTAAAATCTGGAGAATATGGTTGCCACAGTATATAATATTGAATTATTTAAATAATTTTCTTCCACTGGAAACCAGAGTAAATTTTGTGAATGAATTGAGAAGTACTAAAAAGAATCAGGTGCCAAAATATTTTTAGATGACTTTAAAACTACTCAAGAATCCAAATTTTTAATTTATTCAAACAGTGTTAAGATTATTCAAAGGAAAATGTCAATACATCTAGAGTTCTAGAATTGATCACACCATGTTTCAAAAATGTAGAAATAATTGTGAGCTTATTGACTTGACTATTCTGGAAAATGAATGTTCTAGACAATTTCTAGATAGGGTAACAGCTCCAAAGTCCTTCCCTTAACATAAAGTAACATAAAAAATAAACAAATGGCTTAGATTTTAGGATTGGAGTCACTAAAATCTGATTGGTCATCTAAAATTTGTATCCTACCATTAAAACTGAATACAATAATATGCTGACTCACGGTGCTGGCTTCTCTTTATAATACTAAAAACAAGCCTTTTTCTTTTTTTGTAGTTTTATGGTTTTATTAACACAAGTACGACGTGCACATCAACTGTCTATTCTTTTTCTTGGCTGCACAACCTGGCATTGGGACTGGTAACTCTGATGGCCAGCTGGGTTGCTCTTTCCAGTGGCTTTGTGGTTCTTGAAGAAGACACTGTGAGCAATCTCTGCACAGTAAAATTTGCTGCACATCAGCAACACTTCAAGCTTCTTGACATTGTGGACCAGTAACTTGAGGAACCACTGGGCAGCATGTGCTTTGTTTTCTTGTTGCTCCTGTAACCAGTTTTGGGCATCAAGATCTAGCCCTTGAATCTTCTGTGCACCCTATTGTCAATGACTCTGGGTTTCCACCATCGTGCTTAATTTTGACATATCGGTCTGACTGGTGCTGGATGAACTTCTTGATTCTCTTTTTAATGATACTGGGCTTCACCAGAGGTCTGAGGGTGGCCATTTTGTCAAGTAAGAGATAGCTTAAAAACAGGTCATTTTTAAGAATTATCAAAACTACATTTAGGGGCGCCTTGGGTGGCTCAGTTGTTCAGTGTCTGCCTTCGGCTCAGGTCATGATCCCAGGGTCCTGGGATCGAGCCCCACATAGGGCTCCCTGCTCTGCAGGCAGCCTGCTTCTCCCTCTCCCACTCCCCCCTGCTTGTGTTCCCTCTCTCACTCTCTCTCTGTCTTTGTCAAATAAATAAAGTCTTAAAAAAAAATCTACATTTAAAGAGGAAAACCCAATAGGAATGTGAAAAAAAAAATCTTTTCTTCCTAGGATTTTCTAGGCAACTAGCAAAGAAAAGAGGAAAAAACAATCTGAATGGTAAATTCAGATTGGCCACATGAGATCAGCTTTCCACACTTGCAAAAATACAATACCTGTATCATCTCTGCCGTTACTAAAAATGAAAACAAGGCAAAATATAATTGCAGAACTGCTTTAGAAAAATTCAGAGAATCATACTCATTTAGTGTCTTTCACATTCACTTCATATGCTCTTGATCCATATATGCCATAGTGTGTTTATATTTTAAAGTAAAGAGTCTACTACTTGTATACGTTACATCTCATAGCATCAACACATATGTATACTTTAAGACTAGTCTTTGGATTCCTGTTCTTCTTCTGATTCTCGTGACCGTTTCCGGGAATTCAATGAACCTTCTGTTTGCAAAGAAGATGCAGTACCAACAACAGCGTCTCTAAATCCCTGAGGCTGGAAGATGAAAAAATATACAAGTATGGTTTAAGAACATCTAAAATAACAATTGGTTTTCCAAGTATTTTTAAGTAATTGATAAAAGAGCTACTTTATTCTTTTTTTTTTTTTAAGAGCTACTTTATTCTTGAGACAGAAGTTATTAAGCACTGCAAATGAAGAGGTTAAACCTCTTGAATTGGTGTCCAAGCCAAAGCTATACTAGCGTATTTTAGATCTAGAGTATTTTATATCTGTATTTATTTATTTATCTATTGTTTATACATAACACACACAGAAATAACAGTGCATTATAAAAATGCACTCTAAAAGAAAATCTTAAACTTTATGGTGACTCTATTGAAGAGTAAAAGGAAGTAACATGTACTAACTACTTAGGTGCTTTACAAATTTATTTTCACAATTAAATATTCAAAATTTAGTGTTCCAATTAGGATACTTTAAATGCCCCTAAGCAGTACAAAGACTAAGTCGATAATTCAGTTTCAGAATCTCTTTCTATTTCTGTTTTTGTCCTTAAAAAATGAGATGCCAAGAATATATTTGGCTCAACACTACTGATAAATATGCATATTTCAGCCAAAAAAGTGTGTTCTATGATTTTAAATTATAGGAAAATTAACATTTTAAAGCAGGATATATTTGGTGGCTATGATAGATCTATAATACCTACAGACTAAAATGAGTAATGTTAGTATTTTTTTCTTGGAAAATCTTTTAACAACTTCCACTTTAAAAATTTTTAATATCCTGAAATTACATATGGCATAGAACACATTAGCCTACAAATAAGTATTTCCTCTGTTCTTAAGAATAAATTTCAGTCCAATTGTCACCAGAATATTCTGTATATATACTATTTTGGGGATAATGTTCTAAGCATCAAAAGCTGTCCTCAAATATGCTTGCTGCCTACAGAAGTTAACAGAAGCAATTTGTAAATGCTCTCTTCAGATAATTACTGCCCACCAACACCAAAACTCCACTCTAATCAAATAATACTGACTGTGATTTGAAACAGTACTGTAGATTCCTTCTGGCTTGGTGATTTGTACAATGTTGCCAACCTGCTTAGAGAAAAAGAATAAATACACACAAACACATGATCTTAATTAATTAGTTCAGATGACTGATTTAATAATTTAAATTTACAGTTTTTCACTACAATTCTATTGTTTTCTTCCCTAAGGACATAGAAAGCAAAGAAATATCAAAAAGACTCCTTTAATCAATAGCTATATGTATGCACATAATAATTATTGTTTATATAAGTGGAATTTTAAAGCAACGTAAACGTCCAATGAGTAATTCATAACTTTCTACATGACAAAATACTACTGATGCTTAAAAAGATAATGTGGAAAAAATATTTAACAAGATAAGAAAATGTTAATAATATATTAAGTAAAAGTTATGCTGTATTAGCCCACATTTATGAGTATGTAAATGCACATATATAGAAAAATTACTAGAAGACTACAATCAAAAAGTTAAGTTGTTATTACAAGATAAAGATTGGTTTTTTGTTTTTCCAACTTTCTGCAGTAACTGTGTACTTTTCATGATGGAAGTATTAAGACAATTTCTTGGGATATAAATGAGGAGCACATACTCATATCATAATAATACAAATAAGCAAGGAAGACACATTCTTTCAAAATGACTATATCCAGAAGAATCACTGTCATGATAGAACAAGGTCTGTTTAGGTAGAATCTTACTATGTACTCTACAAAGTAATATAAAATTGAAAGCTGAAAGTAGTTAGATATAAAATTCTAAGCTCTTATTAAGCTTGCTCGAATATCATAAAAGCAACAAATATAAGCAAAAAATTTTAAATTATTAAAAAATTTTTTAAAGATTTTATTTATTTGACACTGAGAGAGATCACAAGTAGGCAGAGGAAGCAGGCTCCCCGCTGAGCAGAGCCCGATTCCACACTCGATCCCAGGACCCTGAGATCATGACCTGAGCCGAAAGCAGAGGCATTAACCCACTGAGCCACCCAGGCACCCTAAAAAAACATTTTTTTAATTAAGTATTCTCTGTGTCCAACCTGGGGCTCGAACTCATGACCCCAAGATCAAGAGGCTTATGCTCTACAGACTGAGCCAGCCAGGTGGCCTATGCAAAGATTTCTTTTTTTTAAAGATTTTAATTTATATATCTCATTTGAGAGATAGAGAGAGGGAGAGAGAGAAGGGGGAGGAGCAGAGGGAGAGAATTTCAAGCAGCCTCCGAACTGAGCACGGAGCCATATGTGGGGCTCAATCCCACAACCCTGAGATCATGACCTGAGCTGAAACCAAGAGTTGGATGCTTAACTGACTGAGCCACTCAGGTGCCGCCTAAGCAAAAATTTTTTTAAGTGCTTTTCAAAATTACTTTAAAACTGATGTAACTTATTCACAATAGCCAAAAGACAGAAGCAACCCAAGCGTCTAACAGATGGATAGTTAAACAAAATGTAGTTTATACATATAATGGGATATTATTTAGTCTTGAAAAGGGAAGTTCTTGTCACATGTAACAGTGAACGTTGAAAACTATGCTAAGTGAAAAAACGCCAGGCACAGTGGGACAAATATTGCATCATTCCACTTACACTAAGTGCCTAGAATAGTCAAATTCATGGACAGAAGGTAGAATGGTGTTTGCCATAGACTGAGGGGAGGGAAGAATAGTAGTTAGTGTTTAACGGAAGCAGTTTCAGTTGGGGAAGATGAAAAAGTTCGGGAGATGGATGGTGGTGATGCACAATAATGTGAATGTACTTCATGTCACTAAACTGTACACTTAAACAATTAATGTGACACATTTTATGATAAGTACAATTTACTACAATTTAAAAAAAAATTTTTTTAAAGTAGGCTCTATACCCAACATGGGGCTTGAACTCACAACCCCAAGATCAAGAGTTGCTTGATCTATTGACTGAGCCAGCCAGGCACCCCACAATTTACCAGTTTTAAAAACGGACATACACGATGAGCACTGGGTGTTATATGCAACTGATGGATTGTTGAACACTACATCTGAAACTAATGATGGCTAATTGAATTTAAATGAAAAAAAAAAAAAACCATGTCCCTCTCCCTACCACAAAAAACATTGATATAACTGTACAAAATGCAGATTCTAACTTAGAGAAAAATCATTAACTCTCAGACTTAAAAGGATCACTTATTTACGTACAATGTAATGTTGATTTCTTTTTTACTGGCTGCTTGGAGTTTGTTTTCTACTTGGTTCAAGGCACATGGTTAAAGGGTGTCAGGAAGGCTTGAGTGCGGCGTGGACAATAGCAGGGTTCTCTCAACTTCCTTTTGGTGTTTTGCTGTTTTGATATAAAAGAACCCAACTGCTTCTGCTTGCTGTAGCCTGCCTAGTCTACCGGGAGGGGAGAAGAGCTCTGATGAACCTAGCACCTTCTCAATGAGCCTGGTGGCTGGTGTCGCCACTCAGGATTGAGGCCTAGTGTTGGCTTTGCCAGGCTGGCCGCCAGGCTGCTTCCTCAAGGCTTCCAGAGCCAAGTCACAGGTGATCATGCTATTGGAGGCCTGAGGAGAGTCTGAGCATTCTGGAGACTCCAACACTGTAGCCACGAATGGGAGAGTGGAATTCCCAAAAAAGAACCTTGCCCACCAGTGACCTAAGACAGCCTTGGGGAGACCAGGATGGTGAGGGATGGCTGCACTTGCACAGGAGCTATTACCAGAAGTGGAACCCAGGACACACTGGTAATAGGTGGCCACGAGCGAGCTGCTGGAGGAGATGGCTGCCATGCTGTCACTTGTGGGCCGGTGGAAACTTTGGCAGTAACCCCTCATGGGCCTCGGCACGTGATCACGGGTGGCGGGGACCAGGATACTAGGTTATAGAGCCCATTTGCAGAGGAGGCCTGGAAGGCTGCTCCATGACAGAGGCAGGAGCAGTGTCTGATTTGTTTTCAAATACAATTCAAAAAGGACACATTGGTTTATGATCCGTTACTCTTCAAAGTTTGAAATTGCCCCTCTACTCAGACACAATTCGAAAGAGAAGCAATCAGCGGTGCCTGGGTGATGCAGTTGGTTAAGTATCTGACTTGATTTTGGCTTAGGTCATGATCTCAGGGTCCTGGGATCAAGCCCCACTGAGCACTGAGCCTGGTTGAGACTCTCTCCCTCTCCTTTTCCCTCTGCTCTTCCCTCCTGGTGCACATTCACTCTCTCTCAAATGAATAAATAAATCTTCAAAATAAAAAAGAGAAGCAATCAGAGATTACAGTCCATTAGTTTAATGTTTTAGGCTTGTACTTTTAGGACAAAAACAGCAGAATCCAAAATGTCATATACTCTGTAATTGCAATTGTAGGCAAAAATGAAGTAATTGCTGTGTAATATGTAATATAAGAATAGTTATGTTAGGGACGGAGATTATAAATTTTTACAATGTTTTAGCGTTGATAATTCTATCTTTAATACAAAATACAACAGAAAAATTGGGGCGCTTGGCTGGCTTAGTTGGCAGAACATGTGACTCTTGATGTCCAAGTTGTAAGTTGGAGCCCCACTTCAGGCAGATTACTTAAAAAAAATTTTTTTTTCATAAATAAAAGTTAAGAAAATATACACTTATATATATATATATATATATATATATGCACACAAATAAAGAAAAATACAGGCATGGTTCATTTTAGCCTGCCATATTAAAAAAAAAAAATCACTCTTTTTGATTCAATAAAACAAAAATTAGCTAACCTTCTGAAAAATTAGTATCTAAATCACCTCATAATATCACCATATGTCCAAAAAGATACTCAATACATCTGAATTTTCTGAGAAAATTATTAAAAAGTAAATAAGCTTTTGGGGTGCCTGGGTGGTTCAGTCATTAGGCATCTGCCTTTAGCTTGGGTCATGATCCCAGGGTCCTGGGCTCAAGCCCCACATTGGGGTCCTGGCTCACCAGGGAGCCTGCTTCTCCCTCTCCCTCTGCCTGCTGCTCCCCCTACCTGTGCTTGCTCTCTGTCAAATAAATAAAATCTTGGGGAAAGAAAAAAGTAAATAAGCTTTTAAGAAGCTTTTACATGTTTATTAAAAATCTTAAAGTCAAGTGGGTATTAAATACTCAGGGTGAAAAATTTCCTCAAGTTCCTAAGTAAAAATAAAATAATTTTATTTTTCATATCTGCATCTCAAGAAATCTTTTTAAACAATAAACTAAACCAAAGAATCACTTGGCTCATGGCCCCAGCTGAGATGAAGCTTAACATATGGCTGAACTACACAGTTTGGGTCAGGAAGAAATAAGACAGAAGCACAATTTGTGCTCTAAAGCTGAGCACACATATGAAATACTGTGTGGGGGTGTTGATATATTACTCCACTCTACCACCAGATCTTTTTGGCAAAGAGTGATATAATTCTGAACAATCTCAGCCTCATATTATCATGAATATGCAAACTGGAGGAAAACCCGCACAATATACAGGACAGAGACAAAAGTACTTATTTGAGTAACTGTTAGAATGTCATTTCATTGTTAGTCAAAGGGTAAAAGTCTAGTGTTTCTGGTGAAAGATGGGGACTGGAGTATAATATAGGACACTAAAGTTCAATTCTCAATATAAATTTGGCTAGTCAAGGTGTTTAGTTTTCTGCTCAAACTGGAAGTTTCATTTTTATAACTATTTTTCCCCAGTGCAAATTTCTATTTTTGTCCTTTCAAAATAAACTAAGTTTTAGAACACATACAAGATTTCATGCAACTTTAATGGCTTAAAGATAACTGGTTTCTTTTTTTTTTTTAGATAACTGGTTTCAAACAATGAATAACAAAACTATTTTAATTCTATTAAATGAGGTCAACTTATTTTGATCATAATAAAGTATGCACATTACTTATCATATATCCCCAGCCTGGGGGAGAAAAAACCAGTTTAGATAAAAAGGATTTTATCTAAAAAGGAAGGTAAGAGCTATACTTTCAGATTTGTTGGCAATCAACACAATACTATAATTACATTGTAGAAAGGCAATTACAGGAAAAGAAATAGACTCTATTATAGAGTCAGCTATAAAATTTGGATACTACTACTTATTTCATAGTTATTTGGAAAATAAAATGAAATACTAATATATATATACACACATACACAATGCTTAGCACAATAAAGGGCAGCTAATAAAATTTCAATAAATGGTAGCTATTAATTACTCTTAATTTTTCTGGGCAGCCTTGGTCTTCTCACTTCTATGTAGGTATAGATCCTTCAAAGAGTTATTGAAGGGATTATATGAAATATTGTATATAAATTGCCCAGTTAAATATCTATCATAAACAAGTGGTCCTAAAATGATAGTTTGGGATATAGAAAAAACTTACGGAACAGAGTTCCCCTAAATCTAATTCAGGGCACCTGGGTGGCTTAGTCGATTACATGTCTGCCTTCAGCTCAGGTCAAGATCCCGGGGTCCTGGGATGGAGCCCCACATTAGGCTCCATGTTCACAGGGAGCCTGCCTCTCCCTCTCCTACCTGCTTGTGCTCTATCTCTCTCTCAAAAAAATAAATAGAATCTTTAAAAAAAATCCATCTAATTCAATGTTCAACACCATTCTCCAATTTCTTGGAAAGGATGAGTAAGAAGCTGAAAGTCATAAAATGGTTAATGCTTAAAAAATGAGAATAATTTTCTGATCTCATGGGTACCTAACCAATGCTAACTTCTAGAATTTGACAAAGAAGGCAAACATCTTCTGATGAATGAATTAAAAGATGAAACATCTTGCTTTGCTCATATTTTTATTTTTTAGATTATTAGTGAATATTTAGTAGTGAATTAGTGAATTAGTGAATATTTAATAGTAGAGTAAGAGTGGACGACTACTACTACATACTCGTTCAAGGAGAATCCCTAAAAATATTTGTACAGTGGGATGCGCTTTACAGAAAACCTAAATCCGGGGAAGTATAAGCAGTATGTTCAAAAGATTCTCATCTGGAGAACTGTTGCCAAATCTTTACAATAGGGTTTGTTGCTGAGGAAAGAATTTCTTTTGTGATCCAGAATACAATGACTTACAGAACTGGCGGATGGAAGTCAATTGTAAAGCACTGTGTTATGAGGGAAAAAAAAGTTACCTGAAGTCTTTGGAAATGCTATTTTTTTTAAAGATTTTATTTATTTATTTGCCAGAGAGAGAGAGCACAAGCAGGCAGAGAAGTAGACAGAGGGAGAGGGAGAAGTGGGCTCCCTGCCAAGCAGAGAGAGCCCGATGCGGGGCTTGATCCCAGTACCCCGGGTCCATGACCCAAGCTGAAGGCAGACACTCAACCGATTGAGTCACCTAGATGCCCCATGGAAATGCTATTTTTAAAAGAGATATAAACCACATGAGTTGGTTTCAAAAGATGTATGTAAGTGTAATAAATTCTGCTATGAGCTCAGAGTAAGGAAAACCTAATTTGGTCAGGCATGATTTTTTTTCAGTTTGGAGAAGAACAAAAAAAATGCAGGCAAAAACTAAGACAATATCACTGACCAGACCTGATATATACTTAAGTAACCCTTTTTCCATCTTTGCCCACATGCTTTCTCAATTTCTCCCTTTCATTACAGCATTTCCAAAACAACTGCTTTCAGTTATACAAATTAATCTCAAAGCAGAGGGGCTGGCATAAATCTGACATTTCTAGAAGTGTAGAATAAAAGACTACACAGCTTTCATTTGCCTATTTTAAAGAAAATGAAAGCTGGTTTGTTCACTTGCTCAGCAGCTTTAAAAACAAATACAAAGGTTTCATGCTGTCATAGTTTTATTTTAAAGAACAATACTTGTGAAAGGCAGGTAAGTAACTGGGTAACAAAAGTAGGATAGCAAAATACAAAAGAAAACAAAAATAGACACAATTTCATACAAGAAATATATTAAGCAACTAAGAAAAGCCATCCTTTTTTCCACATAAATTAGTCCTAAAGCTAACCTCAAAAGTTTTCCTTTTGTCCTGATTTTATTCTTCAATCCCTTCTAGGAACACAGAGTACCCACCTCCTTCTGCAAGGCTAATAAATGGTACTTGATTTCAAAGAGCTTTAGAAGGTAGCATTCCTTGGCCACCTACTCATTTCAGGTGCACCCCATCATTTAAATATTCCAAAGAATTTCCTATGTTAGCTAAATGTGCAGTTTAACAACATGTTTCTATGTTTTCTCTAGGTGATGGAGGACAAGGCAACAAAAGCTTTCATTCATGAGGCACTGTAGATTTCATCCACTGGAGCAGATCTAAGAAAATATAACTGTTTAGTGTAATTAACTCAATATTCAGAATTATTAACTTGCTTCTATACTGACCTTTGCTTTTGGTCCCAATGAAAGATTAGCCGTATTGTAGCAGCATGTCCCCAACTTTCCCCTGGTGGGAATAAGAACAGAACAAGTGTATATTGCCTTACTGACAAGGTTATAAGTCTCTCAGAAGGCCTCTGACCAAAACAGTTTTACTTTACCTAATTTAACACGAGAATATACTTACACTTTCAAAACCCCTTGTACCCATGGGTAACAACCTGAGAGTAACAGATTTTTACCTAGCTGTGGAAATATTGAAGATCATTATCCTTTACTTGCTTTCAGAAAACTTTATAGTTTGAGTCAACATTTTGTCAATCTTCTGTATCATCAGACCTACTAACATATTGCTGGCTACCAGAAGAAAAGCAAAAACTTTGACAGAATATTCTTTAAGAATTCAGTAAAAGAAAAATCTCAAAGCATTGTGTCCTAACAAAACCATGACTGAGGTTAGAAAGAGTCATAAGTCTGTTTACTGTAATGTAATCTGTATTTAAATGGATTCACCCTTCCTCCTGCTTAAGACTTTCTGAGGGCAAGAGTCATGAATATTTATATGCTCAGTGCCTGACACAATAGTTGCCAAATAGATGCTTAACAAATGTTTGTTAAATAACTGAAAGGATGAGTGGGTATCTAAGGGCACTGTGCTCCATGCTAAGACTTATCAGTGAAGGGGCACCTGGGTGGCTCAGTCTTTAAGTGGCTGCCTTTGGCTCAGGTCATGATTACAGGCTCCTGGGATCAAGCCCTGCACGGGGCTCCCCGCTTGGCGGAAAGCCTGCTTCTCTCTCTCCCACTCCCCCTGCCTGTGTTTCCTCTCTCGCTGTGTCTCTCTCTGTCAAATAAATAAATAAAATCTTAAAAAAAAAATAAAATAAAGACTTCTCAGCGAATAATCAGATACAATTTCTGCTTTAATGGAGCTTACAGTACTCAACAAGCATCACATGAAAGAGATAGAAAAAATGTATTAAGTTAAAAATGCTTATCTGGGGGTGCCTGGCTGGCTCAGTCAAAACAGCATGTGATTCTTAATTTCAGGGTCTTGAGTTCAAGCCCCATGTTCGTTGTAGAAATTACTTAAATAAATAAAAAACTTTTAAAAAATGCTTATCTGATTAATTACCCACCCAATGCAGGAACCAGCAAGGCCTGATTTCTATCAATCTTCGTTGTCATCTGATTAGTTAAAAGTACCTAAAAAAAAAAAGTGAGAAAATTAGGTGAATCTCTCCCCAAAATTATCAAGGAAATAGTTCTGTGACTTTAGTATTCTGAATACAATTTAAAGAAAAATATATTTAGGTAATGAAAACTTTTCTGATAAATTTTTAAATTTGCCCAAAAGTTATCTGAAAACATGATTCCACTGAACATAAACATTTTTAACAGACAATTGTGAAAATGGAAGAATAAAAATTTAACAGATAATAAATACATAAAGGTGTAAAGAGACCATGTATAAAAACTTCATAACTGGGAGCACTGGAAAAACCTCACTTTTAAAATTTAAGTTTTGGATGGGTGCCTAGGTGGCTCAATCAGTTAAACATCTGCCTTCGGCTCAGGTCATGATCCCAGGGTCTTGGGATCGAGCACCACATTGGGCTCCCTGCTCAGCGGGAAGTCTGCTTCTCCCTCTCTTTCTGACTGCTGCTCTTTCTGCTTGTGCTCTGTCAAATAAATAAAATCTTAAAAAAAAAAAAAGAGGGGTGCCTGGGTGGCTCAGCCGTTAAGCAGCTGCCTTCGGCTCAGGTCATGATCCCAGTCTCCTGGGACTGAGCTCCTTGCTCAGTGGGAAGCCTGCTTCTCCCTCTCCCACTCCCCTTGGTTGCTTGTGTTCCCTCTCTCGCTGTGTCTCACTCTGTCAAATAAATAAATAAAATCTTAAAAAAAAAAAGAAAAAAAGAAACCACCACACCAACAGCAGCAATATCAGTAGTGGTGATAAATATTTATTGAGTACTTAATATATGCCAGAAACTATAGTAAGTGCTTTACTTTCATTATCTAGTCTTCACAATAACTATGAATGAGGTATTATTATTAATATTTTTTGAGATAATTATTCCAGTTTAACACATGAGAAATCAGAAGTTTAGAAAGATTGAGTCTGGTGTTTTGTTTTTTCTACCACTGTTGCCTCTCTAAAATATATTTAATCAAAAGAGTGTGAGAGGGGTGCCTGGGTGGCTCAGTGGGTTAAAGCCTCTGCCTTCGGCTCAGGTCATGATCTCAGGGTCCTGGGATCGAGCCCCGCATTGGGCTCTCTGCTCAGCCGGGAGCCTACCTCCCCCTCTCTCTCTTCCTGCCTCTCTGCCTACTTGTGACCTCTCTCCTCTTTGTCAAGTAAATAAATAAAATCTTTAAAAAAAAAAAAAAAGTGTGAGATACTTGATAAATAACTCACTGTTTCCATCTTTAAGAAAGTAGCAAATACACTATTACCATTTCTGGTTTTATAGGAAACAGACAAAAATTATGAGAAAAGACTTAAAATCATAAAGAAAATACAGAAGTGGTAAAAAATAAAACCCAGTAATCAGGTCAAATGCCTGCAAATTATAAATATACTGATCTGCTGATAATAGGTGTTGTTTTACTCAAGGATGGCCCTCAAGGCTAAAAATAGTACTAATTCTTTTGGATTAAACAGTAACCTATAGAAAAGATTCCATGTTTTTGAAGGATAGTAATTTTATTTATTTTTTTTATTTTTAATTCCAGTTTAGTTAACATAGTGTTATATTAGGTTCAGGTGTACAATATAGTGATTCGACAATTCTATACATTACTCAGTGCTCATTAAGTGTACTCTTTAAAGATTTATTTATTTGAAAGAGAGCGAGCAGGGGGGAGGGGGCAGGAGGGGGATTCCTTGAGCAGACTCCCCGCTGAGTAGGGAATCTGACAGGGGGCTCAGTCCCAGGACCCTGAGACCACGACCTGAGCTGAAACCAAGAGTCGGACACTTAACTGACTGAGCCACCCAGGTGCCCCAAGATAAGTGTACTCTTAATCCCTTTTGCCTATTTCACCCATTCACCCCCCCCACCCCCCACCCCCCGGCAACCATCTGTTTGTTCTCTATAGTTA
Source organism: Potos flavus (assembly GCA_028534135.1). Taxonomy (NCBI): domain Eukaryota; kingdom Metazoa; phylum Chordata; class Mammalia; order Carnivora; family Procyonidae; genus Potos; species Potos flavus. The sequence goes on along the minus strand of CM052891.1, from coordinate 28,406,636 downwards.
AGAGTCTGGGTATGTGTATATGTATCTACACACACACACACACACACACACACACACACACACACACATCTTTTTATCCATTCATCTGTCAATGGACACGGGCTGCTTCCATATATATACATACATATGTATGTATACATATATATATAAAAACTGGTTGCATTTCTTTTTTTTTTAATTTTATTTATTTGTCAGAAAGAGACAGCACAAGCAGGGGGAGGGGCAGGCAGAGGGAGAAGCAGGCTCCGCACTGAGTAAGGAGCCCGATGTGGGACTCGATCCCACAACCCTGGGATCATGATGAGCCAAAAGCAGATGCTTCATCGACTGAGCCACCCAGGCATCCTATCTTGGCTATTATAAATAACACTGCTATAAACATGGGGATTCATATATCCTTTTGGATTAGTGTTTTCTTACTCTTTGGGTAAATATCCAGTAGTGCAATACCGGATCATATGTTAATTCTAACCAACAGTGCACGAGGTTCCTTTTTCTCCACATCCTCGCCAACACTTGGCTGTTTCTTATGTTTTACCCATTCTGACAGTGTGAGTTGATATCTCACTGTGGTTTTGATTCGATTTCCCTGATGGTGAGTGATGTTGAGCATCTTTTCATGTGTCTATTGGCCATTTGTATGTCTTCTTTGGAGAAATATGTGTTCATGTCTTCTGCCTGTTTTTTAATTGGATTATTTGTTTTTTGGATATTGAGTTGTATAAATTTTGGGGTTTTTTTTATACTGCCCTAAAGCCAAAAGACATTTATTCTGCCCTATAAACACTGAGTTGTATAGATTCTTTATATATTACTAACCCCTTACTGGAAATATCATTTACAAATATCTTTTCCCATTCAGTAAGCTGTCTTTTAGTTTTGTTGATTGCTTCCTCTGCTATGCAGAAGCTTTTTATTTTGATGTAGTCCTAATTATTTATTTTTGCTTTTGTTTCCCTTGCCTCAAAATGAAGGATAGTAATTTTAAAGTAGAGAAAAAGACGGTTTAAGGCTGACTGAATACAGTAAAAGATTATCTGGCACCTCCCAGCCCCAAATTCTCCAGAAAGAGTTATTTTAAATATTCTTCCAATACAGATCTTCCCTCCAGAAATATGACAGATACTACTGCAAGCTGACAGTGATAAAGAACTTCTATGAAAAGCAACGAGAAAAGATACCTACTCTGAAAAAGGCATCAGTTCCATAAGAAAACCGAGAAAGAAAAGGCTGTTTGGCTAGTCCCACTGCAGTGATAACACCCTAAAATTTTTGTTTGTCTACAAAGGAGAAATCTGTGCTCCATCTAGGTTTCAATTAGGCACAAACTGGATGACATGACTTTCTTCTAGTTTCTCTTCCCTGAAGTGCCACAGTGACTTCCCCATGTATTATCTCACATCAGGCATCTTAGAAAAAGCTAAGCAGGAATTTAAATTGGTAATTAACTGAAATATATGACTAACTGGCATCCCTGACATGCAGAATACCCTTTACAGACTACCAAGTGTTTAAGGTCTAGCAACTGGGATATTTATTTATATCAACACTTTTTGGTTAGAGGTGCACCATCCAATTCTGCAGCCATTAGGCACACACACAGCTTTTAAAAATTAAATTAAAATTAGACATTCACTTCCTCAGTAGCACTAACCATTTTTCAAGTGCTCAATAGCCATGCAACAGCTGTATGAGACAGAGCATTTTCATCTTCCCAGAAAGTCCTATCAGACAGCACTGGTTTACAGAGTACAGGTATCCCCTGCTTTTCAAGACTTCCTGTTACGTCACTTCACTTTTATGAAAGACCTATATTAGTACCTGTTTTTGCTAATCATAAGAAATCGAAAGAGAGGGGCAGCTGGGTGGCTCAGTCTTTAAGCATCTGCCTTCGGCTCAGGTCATGATCCCAGCCCCGCTATCGGGAAGGGCTGCCTGCTCATCGGGAAGCCTGCCTTTCCCTCTCCCACTCCCCCTGCTTGTGTTCTCTCTCTCACTGTGTCTCTCTCTGTCAAATAAATAAAATATCCTAAAAAAAAAAGAAAAGAAAAGAAATCCAAAGAGGATTTTCACTTTTACAAAAAAGAAGTGAAACGCAAATATAGTATTCAGCATTTGTTTTGCAGAGAACCATCATAGAGGCAGAGTGCACACAAGCAGAGAGAACAGCATCACTAAGCTCCTTCCCCTGGGAATGCTTCCCCTCAGCATCAAGCTTCCATGGTTTTGAACTGTGTCTGTGGGCATCTGTGCTCTATCTTGATTTACTTTGTGCATTCATTAGCAACACTTGTCATAAGGTATCAGAAAAGCCTAAGAAAAGTTTTTTTTTTGAGTCTGGGAACGCGAAACAATTTTCCAAATAAATTACTGGTAGTTGCTTCTTTGCTTTATACCTTTTGGCTTACAAAACGTTTTCGTTAGAATGCTCTACTTTTGGATAGCGAGGGAAACCTGGATATAGTTTACACAGTACACCTCTCGAGTAAATGTATCCCCCAAATCAGAATTTGCACTTTTGGCAACTACTTGTAAAAGAATTACATGACATCTGCAAAAACACTGGGTTTACCATATTAAAGAACGAATCTTTAAAATAGTGAAGTAACAATCACTTTTAAATTATAAACTTCACTGCTTTAAAAATACTTGTTACCCAAATGTCCTTCAATCGATAAACAAAATGTGATATATTGAGAAAATGCAAGTTAATCAGTCATAAAAAGGATATTGATATATGCTACAACATGGATGAATCTTGAAAACACTGTGTTAAGTGAAAGAAGCCAGACGTAAAATGCCATATACTGAATGATTCTATTTAGATAAACTATCCAGAAAAGACAAACCCATACAGATAAGCAGACTAATGGTTCTTAAGGGCTGATGAGAGGGTACAACCGGGAGTGATAGCTAATGGGTATGGGATTTCTTTTTAGGGTGACGGAAATGTTCTAAAATTAGACATGATGGTTGCACAACTCTGTAAATATACTACAAACCACTGAACCGTACACATTAAAAGGGTTAATTTTTTTGGTATGTTAATTAAATCTCAATAAAGCTGCTAAAAAACATTTCTGCTAATAATCAAATTAATGCATCTCTAAAAGGATTCTATCATAGTTTGACAAAGACTTTAAAAGACTCAAAGTTGGTAAAGATGTGGAAAAACAAGAATCCTCATTCATTGCTGTAGAGAACATATTCTGGAACATGCTTTCTGAGAGTGATTTGGTAATATATAACAATGCTTAAAAAGAGATATCCCTACCAAAAATAAAAAATAAGTAAATAAAAACAGATATCCCTTTGACTTAATACTTTCAGAAATAACTGGATAGGGATGCCTGGGTGGCTCAGTGGGTTAGCCTCTCCCTTCAGCCCGGGTCATGGTCTCAAGGTCCTGGGACTGAGCCCCGCATCGGGCTCTGTGCTCAGCGGGGAGCCTGCTTCCCCCTTTCCCTCTGCCTGCCTCCTTGCCTACTTGTGATCTCTTTCTCTCTGTCGAATAAATAAATAAAATCTTAAAAAATTAGAAAGAACTGGATAAATGGACAAAAAATCATATATAAGTTTATTTATTTATTTTTTAAAGATTTTACTTATTTGTCAGAGACAGAGAGAGAGGGAGAGAGAACGCAAGCAGGGGGAGGGGCAGGCAGAGGGAGAGCAAGGAGCCCTACCTAGAACTTGATCCCAGGACTCAATTGAGCCACCCAGCCAACCCGACTGCAGTTTTTTAAATGGTGAAAAACCGAAGCCGACTTTAAAGATAATGGGGGGGGTTAAATTAAAAAACTATGCTATATTGGGACTCAGTTGGTAGAGCATGCAACTTTTGATCTCAGGGTTGTGATTTCAAGCCCCATTTCGGGTGTAGAGATTACTTTAAAAATAAAAATAAAAACTAAAAAAAAAAAACAACCTTAGTACACCAAACTCAAGAGTAATCATCTCTGGGTAATAGATAATTTACTTACTTTCTACACTTTTGATTATTTAGAACTTCTTTTACAGAAAGTATACATAAAATCGTGAAATGTATTTATTTTATTTTATTTATTTATTTTTTAAAGATTTTATTTATTTATTTATTTATTTATTTATTTATCTGAGCCACCCAGGCGCCCCGTGAAATGTATTTATTATCAAAGGTCTTAAATGCTTCTATACGTGGTAACTGGGAAATTAAAAAAATCAAGCAAAGAAGAAATTATAAAGAGGGGAAAGTATGCCCTCAACCCCACAAAATCCTATTTCTAGAAGTAGTCATTATGAACATTTTGATCCTTTCAGAGCTTTTTGTTGATATATATAAATATAAATGCACACATAGAATTTTTATTTTTCTTAAACGTGGGATCACATAAAATATACTGTTATGTAACTTGAATCTTTTTACTTTTTTTTTTTAAGATTTTATTTATTTATGACAGAGAGCGATATCAAGAGAGGGAACACAAGCATGGGGGAGCTGGAGAGGGAGAAGCAGGCTTCCAGCGGAGCAGGGAGGCCAGGGGGCTCAATCCTAAAACACTGGGATAATGACCAGAGCCTTAAGGCAGACACTCAATGGCTGAGCCACCCAGGCACCCCCTGAATCTTTTTACTTAATCGTATATCTGGATATATCTTGTTCTGTGTTAGTACGTGTATATTTACATTACTCTTCTTAAACACTGCATAGTATTCCATGTTACTGTTTACATTACTTTTTTAATCAGAAAAAATAAAGCTATTTCCGTTCAACAAACAAAACAAAACTTAAGGAACTATGCAACCATTAGTCTTGAGTGCCCCCTACTGGGGGCTCTTCCTTGATATTAACAGAATGCTAAATTACAAATTAATACAAGAAATAATTCAAACACAGGACACTATGCTTTTCAGTATATGGCAAAAAAATAAAATCTAAAAACTCAAAAGAAAAGATACATGTTTTGAAATGATTTTATCGAGGAATTCTTTATCTACTTATGCTAGATTACAGATATGTGCTAAGGACTCTCTAATCAGGGTAAATACAAGAAAATCAAGTTAAGTGGCTTGATCTTTTCCCATCTCCCTCCTGGACAAGTGTGTGTATTGGTAATTGGTAAGAGGTGACATGGGGTTGCAGAGTGGAACGTGATGGCAAATAGGCAGTTAAAAAAAAAAGTCAGGGATGCCTGGGTGGCTCAGTCGGTTGAGCGTCTGCCTTCAGCTCGGGTCATGATCACGGGGTCCTGGGATCAGGTCCCGCATCGGGCTCCTTGCTCAGCGGGGAGCCTGCCTCTCCCTCTGCCTGCTGTTCTCTCTGCTTGTGCTCTCTCTCTCTGACAAATGAATAAATAAAATCTTAAAAATAAATAAATAAAATAAAATAAAATAAAAAAAGTCATTACCTCACTCCTTTTTGTACTGTCACTTCTGAACTTGCCTTTATATCTAACCTTACATTTCAAATCTAGAAGAGTTAGCTCTACCTCCAAACATCTAGGTTGTTCACACTATGTAATTTTTCTATATTTCTGAGTCTGTGATTATACAACATGTATTTTAGTATATGTGCTGCCGAAGCTACAACATGTAATAATAAAAGACCCAGAGTAAAAGAAAAATGGGGACGTTAGAAGAGCTTACCTGAAAAACATAAAATATATTTAGGTAAATAAAACCCAACATTGCAATTACCAAAAGTGGCATATCTTTATCAAACAAGTCCATTTTAAAATATGGTATCTTGATTATGCTTGTTATTTTCTAGGAAAACTGATATACAACACTTATGACTGGAATTAATTTTTTCTAAAAGTCAAACAAAAACTACATTCAAAATTGTGTGTCTGTATTATGTGCTTTTAGTCAAATTCTATTTAGCTATTTCTAGACATTAATATTTTATACAAGCTTGACTTTATTATAAAATTCTCTTGGTTAATAATACTTACAGCTAATCTGTGGCTATTTGCAAGGCTGATCATTTGCTGGGCTAGGCCATTTAGTAATCGAGTACGAAGGGATAGGTCATCTAGGTCATGACGAAAAGGAAAAGCAATACCATCCACTATCACTAATCGAACCTAAATACAGAAGAGATAATGAAATCAGGTTTGGAATTAAAAATAAAATTTAAAAAACGGCATCCCAAAAGCATGTTCATTGCAGGAAAAAAGAAATCCTTAAAATTCAGAGTTCTATTTCTAACTCTCCAAAATAAATCTATTCACCCAATGCTTTCTGCATTAATCACCAAAAGTTAAAATGTACTCTGGTTTGATAATTTATCAACTTGAAAAAGTAATTCAACATGAAGAAGCAATTATAATTTTCTTATACTTTACCACTATACACAATCTTTACAGAGGCATTTTACACTAATAAAAAGCACTTCTGAAGTCTTAGTAAAACAAATTCTTCAATATTTCAATTTTACCTTCAAGATTTTTTATGTTTAAAAAAACTCTTCAAATATTATTACATCTTCTACAAAAACTTCAAATTCTTGATATACTTTTCCTCCTTAATTTTAAATATAAGGCAACTAATCATTACAGAATCTGCTATAATATAGAATTCAGTATAAGGCAGGTTTGTCTTGAATTCCAACCAAGAAGGTTCACTTAGAGATGATAAACACTTTCATGACAGTTGCATTTCTAATATAACCCAAATAATGGCTCCTACAGTGAAGCCAGAGTAATATATAAACCTCACATCCAAGAACAAACAGAATTTGGAAACTAATCCAAATGTAAACAAACAAAAAAACCCACCCTATAAGATTATATATTTTTCTATCTAATAGGGATTAAAGAAGAGGATTTGATAACACCATGTCTAAGTAACACATTTTTTATCTTTTATAGAGTATTCATTCCTTCATTTAGCATGTGCTTACTGATACCTATTATATGTTAGTCATTGTTGAAGGCAGCAGGGAACGAGAGACAAGGTCCCTGCTTTCTTGGGGTTTATGTTCTAGTGGAGTAAAGGACAATTAACATGTAAACAAACACATAAATAATTTCTGATAATGACAGGAGTTATGAAGAAATGAAACTGGGTAAAATGATGAATAAGTAGGTGATAAAGTAGAGGGAGGCTAACTTAGACTAGTGTCAGGGAAAGAGACAATGAAAAGGGAGGCAACAGAACTTGAGTCCTGGATAAGAACCTCTAGGAGGGAAAGAGAGCCCACATATAAGGAAATACACACATACTTTTTGTGTATGGTGACACATGGTAACTAGACATCTGGTGGGATTCTTTCATAATGTGTAAAAATATCAAGTCACTATGATGTACACCTGAAACTACCAGGATATTGTACATCAATTATACTTCGATTAAAAAAAAATACACCAGAACACCTGGGTGGCTTAGTCCTTGAGCGTCTGCCTTCGGCTCAGGTCCTAATCCCGGAGTCCTGGGATTGAGCCCCATATCAGGCTCCCCACCCAGTGGGAAGCCTGCTTCTCCCTCTCCAACTCTCCCTGCTTGTGTTCTCTCTTATTGCCTAACAAATAAAAAAATCTTTAAAAAAAATACACCTTTGTTGTTTCACTTTCATCACACTTGTTAACATAAATAAAAATATCAACCAGGATTCATGTTAAAATAGAACTTGTTCATCACAAGGTGAGCAACTTCTTTTGAATTGGACAGCAATCAAGTACTCATTGGTAGCATGATTTTGCCATAGGTCAGATATGGATATATAAGTTTAGCAAAATTAAAATCAAGAAAAACCTCATATATGCTGGCGGTAAGAATGTGAAACTATTTGGCAACTACGAAAAAACAGTTCGGTGGTCCTTCAAAAAATTAAACAGTATTTCCATATGACCCAGCAATTTCACTTCTAAGTACATGCACCAAAGAACTAAAAACTGGTACTAAAACAAATGTATGTACACACATGTTCATAGCAACCACAATCCACAATAATCGAAAGGTAGAAAGAGCCCAAATGTCCATCAACAGATAAAAGGATAAACAAACAGAAATGATGTATACATACAAGAGAATATTATCCTACCATAAAAAGAAATGAAATACAGATACAAGCTACAAAGCAGGTGAATTTTGAACTATCATGCTCAGTAAAAGAGCCAGACCAAAAAGATCACGTATCATGATTCCTTTTTTATTAATAAAAATTTTATTAATTTTTTATTAATAAAATATTTTATTTTTAATATTTTATTTATTTATTTGACAGAGGGAGAGAAGCGAGAGAGGGAACACAAGCAGGGGGAGTGGGAGAGAGAGAAGCAGGCTTTCCACTGAGCAGGGAGCCCGATGTGGGACTCGATCCCAGGACCCTGGGACCATGACCTGAGGCGAAGGCAGACTCAACGACTGAGCCACCCAGGCGCCCTCATATGATTCCCTTTATATGCAATAACCAAAATAGGTAAATCCATAGAGACAGAATACAGATTGGTGGTTGCCAGGGTCTTTGCAGGGTGGGAGGAAAGGGAGTAATTCCTTAAAGGGTATGAGCTTCCTTTTAGGGTGATAAAAACATTTTGGAACTAGACGTAGTGGTTGTCACTTTGTGAATGTATTAACTGCATTGAATTGTTCATTTTTATTTATTTAATTTTAAAGATTTTATTTATTTGACACAGAGAGAGAGAGATGGGAGACACTGCATGCACACACAAGCAGGGGGAGCGGGAGAGGGAGAAGCAGACTCCCTGCCAAGCAGGGAGCCTGATGCAGGACTCGATCCCAGGACTCCAGGATCATGACATGAGCTGAAGGCAGATGCTTAACCACCGAGCTACTCAGGTGCCCCTGAATTGTTCACTTTTAAATTGTAAATCTTGGAGGCACCTGGGTGAGCTCAGTCGGTTAAGCATCTGCCTTTAGCTCGGGTCATGATCTTGGGGTCCTGGGATAGAGCCAAGCCACCAATGAGTCTGGTTCCCTGCTCAGCAGGGAGTATGCTTCTCCCTCTCCCTTCCCCTCCCACTTGTGAACATGTGGGTGCTCTCTCTAATAAATAAATGGAATCTTAACAAATATATAAATGGTGAATATTATGTGAAATTAACTCAATAAAAATCAAATCAATGAAAGCTTTCCATAATATTCAGTTGGCTACAGAGATTTACAATAAAGAGTATTCACGTTTTATTATTATTTGTAAATGGTGTGCTAAACACCTTTTATATCAGCAACTTTATAATAAACTTATGTATGTATACATATATGCATACAATTTTTTTCCTGGAAAGCCAGTCACTAAACATTTACCAGTATACCAATTAAGAGGTAAGAAGAAGGGGTGCCTGGATGGCTCAGTGGGTTAAAGCCTCTGCCTTCGGCTCAGGCCCTGATCTCAGGGTCCTGGGATCGAGCCCCGCATCGGGCTCTCTGCTCAGAAGGGAGCCTGCTTCCTCCTGCCTCTCTGCCTACTTGTGATCTCTGTCAAATAAATAAATAAAATCTTTAAAAAAAAAAAGAGGTAAGAAGAAACATCATACGTGTGTGAGTGTGTGTATTTATTCATTTACATATTCATTCAGTGGTTCCCAAAGGCCAGAAAGTGATAGGATGATATAGACACATTGTTGAAAGAAAAAAATACTGTCAACCAAGAACTGTGTATCTGGCAAAAGCATTCTTCAAAAATAAAGCAAAAATTAAGACATTCCCAGAGTGAGGGGCTCAGTTGGTTGAGCACCCGACTATTGGTCTCAGCTCAGGTCTTGATCTTGGGGTCATGAGTTCAAGCCCCATGTTGGGCTGCAAGCCAAGCATGGAGCCTACTTAAAAAAAAGAAAAAGATAATTCAGATAGAGAATTCATTGCTAGTAGATCTATTCTAAAATAAATGCTAAACAGAGTCCTTCAGGCTGAAAATGAAAGAACGCGAGACAGTAACTCAAATCCACACAAAGAAATAAAGAATACCAGTAAATGTAACTACATATCTAAAACTCAGCATTAATGTATTTTTGGTTTGTAACCCTCTTATTTTCTCATATGATTCAAAAGACAACTATATAAAAAATAATTATAAATCTATGTTGATGGACATACAATGTATAATGGTCTGTCGCAATAACATAAAGGGGGATAAATAGAGCTATAGAGCAACAAGGTTTTTATTACTGTTGAAATTAATTTGGTATTAATTTAAACTAGACTGCTATGAATTAGGATGTTCGTTATAATTCCCCAGAGCAACTAAGAAAATAACTAAAAAATATATGATAAAAGAAATGAGAAGGGAATCAACATGGTACGATGGAAAATATCTAACAAAAAGGAAAGCAGGAACGGAGAAAATGAGAAACAAGATACAGATCTTCCCTCAACTTATATCAGGGTTACATTCCAATAAACCCATGCCAAGTCAAAAATATTGTTAAGCTGAAAATGCATTTAATACACTTAACCTACCAAACATCATAGTTTAGTTTAGCCTAAGTTAAATGTACTCAGAAAACTTACATTAGCCTACATCTGGGCAAAATCATCTAACAAAAAGTCTATTTTAGGGATGCCCTGGGTGGCTCAGTTGGTTAAGCGGCTACCTTCAGCTCAGGTCATGATCCCAGGGTCCTGGGATCGAGTCCCACGTCAGGCTCCTTGCTCGGCAGGGAGCCTGCTTCTCCCTCTGCCTCTGCCTGCCACTCTGCCTGCTTGTGCTCTCTCTGACAAATAAATAAATAAAATCTTTTAAAAAAAAAGCCTATTTTATAATAAAGCACTGAATATTTCATGCAATTCACTGAATACTGTACTGAAAGTGAAATACAGAATGGTTATATGTGTACAGAATGGTTGTAAGCATATTGCTTGTTTACCCTCATGATTGCATGGCTGATTGAAAGCTGTGGCCCAATGCCACTGTCCAGCATCATGAGAGAGTACTGGTACTGAGTATCACTAGCCTAGGAAAAGATCAAAATTCAATGTACAGTTTTTACTGAATATGTATCACTTTTGCACCATTATAAAATAAAAAACTTGGGGCACTCGCATGGCTCTGTGGGTTAAGAGTCTGCCTTCAGGGGGCACCTGGGCGGCTCAGTCATTAAGCATCTGCCTTCAGCTCAGGTCGTAATCCCAGAGTCCTGGGATCCATCCCGGCATCAGGCTCCCTACTTGGCGGGAAGCCTGCTTCTCTCTCTCCCACTCCACCTGCTTATGTTCTCTCTTTCTCTATCTGTCAAATAAATAAAATCTTAAAAAAAAAAAAAAAAAAAGAGATGTCTTCGGCTCAGGTCATGATCCCAGGGTGCTGGGATTGAGCCCTGCATCGGGTTCTCTGCTCAGCGGAGAGTCTGCTTCTCCCTCTCCCTCTGCTGCTCCCACTTCTTGTGTGTGCACATGCACTGTCTCTCTCTCTGTCAAATAAACAAAATCTTTAAATATAATAAATAAAATAATAAAAAACTTGTGAGTCGAATCATCCTAAGTCAGAGATTTAGGCACAGACTGGCAGAATGGATCTTTAAAAATGATCTAACTATAGACTTTCTACAAGAGACTCTGTTTAGATCCAAAGATACAAATCCATGGGGCACCTGGCTGGCTCAGTTGGAGGAGGATGCAACTCTTGATCTTGGGGTCATGAGCTTGAGCCCCCACGTTGGGTGTAAATATTACTTAAATAAATAAAACTTAAAAACAAAACAAAGATACAATAAGAGTATAAGGATGGAAAAAGATATTCCCTGCAAACAATAACCAGAATAGAGCTGTAGTGGCTATACTAATATCAGACAAAAGAGACTTCAAGAGAAAACTTGTTACAAGAGACAAAGAAAGGTAAAAATAAATAATAATTTATGTAATATAAAAATTGTATAATAATAAAAGGCTCAATTCATCAAGAAGATACAGTAATTATATGCTGTGAAGGCAACTGCAGAACCTCCTCCCCAGTTGCTCCCCAGCGTGACTAACCCACCACCTGCCTGCTCACCAATAAAGGTTGACCCATTAAAAAAAAAAAGAAAAGAAAGAGATATATAAATATATATAAAACGCTCCACTCAACAGCAGAATACACATTCTTCTCAAGTGCACATGGAACATTTTCCTGGATAGACCTAGATGTTAGGTAACAAAATAAGTCTCAATAAATGTATAAACATGGAATCGTATATAAAGTATCTTCTCTAACCACAATGGAATGGAATTAGAAACCAGCATCAGAAGGAAATTTGGAAAATTCACAGATATGCGGAAATTAAACAACATACTTTTTTTTTTAAGTAATCTCTATACCCAACATGGGGCTCAAATTCATGACCCCAAGAGCACCTGGCTGGCTCAGTTGGAAGAGCATGTGACTCTTGATCTTGGGGTCATGAGTTCAAGTCTCACATTGGGTATAGAGATTACTTAAATAAACTTTAAAAAACAAACCAAAAAGCACCCAAATAACAACAACAAAAAACTCACAACCCTGAGATCAAGAGTCACATGCTCTTATTAACTGAGCCAGCCAGGTAACCCTAAACAACACATTCTTAAATAATGAATGAGTCAAAGAAGACATTACAAGGGAAATTACAAGGGAAAATACTTAAAAATGAATGAATATAAAAACACAATATACCAAGTTATAAAATACAGTGTAAGTAGTGCTCCAGAGGAAATGCAGAGCTCTAAACAACTATATTTTAAAAGAAAGAAAGAAAGAAAGGAAGATCTCAAGCCAATATCCAAAACTTGTACCTTAAGGAACTAGAAAAAAGAAGAGCAAAGTAAACTCAAAGAAGGCAAAATAAAAGGAGTAATAAAAATTTGGTGGAGGGGCGCCTGGGCGGCTCAGTAGGCTAAAGCCTCTGCCTTCGGCTCAGGTCATGATCTCAGGGTCCTGGGATCAAGCCCCGCATCGGGCTCTCTGCTCAGCGGGGAGCCTGCTTCCCCCTCTCTGCCTGCCTCTCTGCCTACTTGTGATCTCTCTCTCTCTCTCTCTCTGTCAAATAAATAAATAAATAAATCTTAAAAAAAAAAATTAGGTGGAAATAGGGGTGCCTAGGTCACTCAGTCATTGGGCATCTGCCTTCGGCTCAGGTCATGATCCTGGAGTCCTGGGATCGAGCCCTACATGGGGCTCCCTGCTCATTGGGGGGCCTGCTTCTTCCTCTCCAGCTCCCTTTGCTTGTGTTCCTTCTCTCGCTCTCTCTCTCTGTGAAATAAATAAATAAAATCTTTTTAAAAAATTAGGTGGAAATAATCAAAACAAGAAAGAAACAACGGGGAAAATGGATGAAATCCAAAGTTGATTCTTTGAAAAGATCAACAAATCTGACAGACCTTTAAAATAAGAGAAAAAGACTTGTGCACCTGGGTGGCTCAGTCATTTAAGCATGGACTCTTGATTTCAGCTCAGGTCATGATCTCATGATCGAGGAATCGAGGCCCCTATAGGGCTCTGGACAACAGGCTCTCCACTCAACAGAGTCTGCTTGAGATTCTCCCTCTGCCCCTCCCCCTGCTCACACCCATCCTTCTCCCTCTCTTTCTCTCAAACAAATATTTTTTAAAAAGAGAGAGAAAAGGGGCGCCTGGGTGGCTCAGTGGGTTAAATCCTTTGCCTTCGGCATCGGCATCATCGGCATCGGGCTCTCTGCTCAGCAGGGAGCCTGCTTCCCCCCTCTGCCTGCCTCTCTGCCTGCTTGTGATCTCTCTCTCTGTCAAAAAAATAAATAAAATCTTTTTAATAAATAAATAAATAAACAAACAAACAAATAAATAAATAAATAAGAGAGAAAAAGACTCAAATTACTCAAATCAGGAATGAAAATGGGGACATTATACCAACCTTATAGAAATAAAAACAAACAAAATATAATGAACATTTGTATGCAAAAAAATTAGATAACCTGGGTAAAATGAACAAATTCATTGAAACACACAAACTACTAAAACTGAAGAACAGAAAATCTGAATGGATCTGTAACAATGGAGAGATTGAATCAGTAATCAAAAGCCTTCTGACAACAGTAAAAAAAAGACCAGAACCAGACAGCCTCACTAGCTAATTTTTTTTTTTTTTAAGTAGACTCTACCCCCAATGTAGGGCTCGAATTGATGACCACAAGATCAAGAGTCACATGCCCTTTCACTGGTGAATTTTATAAAACATTTAAAGAATTTACACTAGGGATGCCTGTGTGGCTCAGTCAGTTAAGTGTCTGCCTTTGGCTCTCGGGTCATGATCCCAGGGTCCTGGGATAGAGCCCCAAGCCCTACATTAGACAACCTGCATAGCAAGGAGTCTGCTTCTCCCTCTCCCTCTACTCCTCCCCTTGCTTGTGCACTCTCTCTCTTTCTCAAATAAATAAATAAAAATAATTTACACCAATTCTTCTCAAACTTTTCCCAAAAATAGAAGAGGGAATACTTCCTAATTCATTCTATGAAGCCAGTATCATACTGATACCAAAGCTAGATAAAGATATCAACAGTAAAGAAAACTATAGACCAATTACAGATGCAAAAATCCTCAACAAAATACTACCAAATGGAATCCTGCAGCATATAAAAAGGATTTATACAATAGTGTCCGGCCAAAGTAGACTCTCAATAAATATTTGGTGAATAAATGACTTAAGAAATGCTGGATAATTATTTCACAATTTATAACCCAGTAATTCATCTAGTGGAAATACATGAAATATAGTGGTATATTAATTAAATTTAATTGAATTATGGGGCACCTGGCTGGCTCAGTGAGTGGAGCATGTGACTTCTGATCACAGGATTGAGTTTGAACCCCATATTGGGTGTAGAGATTACTTAAAAATAAATTTTTTTTTTTTTTTTTTTTTAAGGATGGTTGAGCGCCTGGATGGCTCAGTTGGTTAAGCAACTGCCTTTGGCTCAGGTGATGATCCCAGAGTCCCGGGATCGAGTCCCACATCGGGCTCCCAGCTCCACGGGGAGTCTGCTTCTGCCTCTGACCTTCTCCCCTCTCATGCTCTCGCTCTCTCAAACAAATAAATAAATCCTTTAAAAAAAAAAAAGGATTTATACCATGGTTAAATCCACAGATTCAATATAATCTCTACCAAAATTCCAACTGCAGGGGTCCCTGGGTGGCTCAGTGGGTTAAAGCCTCTGCCTTCGGCTCGAGTCATGATCTCATCAGGGTCCTGGGATCAAGCCCCGCATCGGGCTCTCTGCTCAGCAGGGAGCCTGCTTCCCCCTCTCTCTCTGCCTCTCTCTCTGCCTCTCTCTCTGCCTACTTGTGCTCTCTGTCAAATAAATAAATAAATAAAATCTTTAAAAAAAAAAAATTGCAAGGAGCCCTGAATAGCCAAAACAATCTCGAAAATAACAACACTGGAAGACTCACATGTCCCAATTTCAGAACATACTATGAAGCTACTAATCAAAACCATGTGGGGGCGCCTGGGTGGCTCAGTGGGTTAAAGCCTCTGCCTTCGGCTCAGGTCATGATCTCAGGGTCCTGTGATCGAGCCCGGCATCGGGCTCTCTGCTCAGCGGGGAGCCTGCTTCCCCCTCTCTCTCTGCCTGCTTCTCTGCGTACTTGTGATCTCTCTCTGTCAAATAAATAAATAATCTTAAAAAAAAAAAACACAAAACCATGTGATACTGGCAAAGAATAGGCATATACATTAATAGAGTCCAGAAATTAACCCACACATCTATGGTCAACAGATTTTCAATAAGGATGCCAAGCCCATTCAATGGGGAAAGAATAGTCTTTTCAATAAATGGTGCTGCAACAACTGGATGTCTGCATACAAAATGAAGTTTGGACACTTACTTCAGACTATGTATAAAAAATTAACTCAACACGGATCAAAGTCCCAAATAAAAAAGCTAAAGCTATTAAACTGGATGGAGTGCAGGACATGCTATCCCAAAATTTGGTACCTTGGCATACTGAGTATCCTTTTACCTATTTATTTATTTGGGAGAGAGAGCAAGCATGTACATGCGTGGGGGGAGGGACAGGGGGAGAGAGAAGCAGATCCTCCACAAAGCACAAAACCCGACAAGGGGCTTGATACAGGGCTCCATTCTATGACCCTGAGACCACGACTGGAAACCAAGAGTTGGACACTTAACCAACTGAGCTACCCAGGTGCTCCTGGCATACTGAATATCTTAAGTAGAAGTTTGAGAAAACAACAGAAGCAGGAAGGTCACTTTGAACTCCTAGTCTCTCTCTTCTTCCTGGAAAGCAGGAGATAAATTTCTTGTGTGACAGGTACCCTCCCTCTATCAGGAGAAAAGGAGACACCCTTATCACCAGAGACAGGAATTTAGGGCTGAGAAGGTATATAAACAAACCTTGTAATTATCTTCCAAACTACTTCACAATTTACCACCTCTAGCCCAAACCTCTTTGTATTATCAATTCTTCACAAATTTACTGTTTTTGCCTAAAAGGTATAAAAGCTTTCTGTTCTAGTCACTTCGTTGGGTTTTTATTGTCTTGTAGAAGGCTCCCAAGTACATGTAAAAGTTCAGTAAAATATGTGTTCTTTTCTCCTGTTACACTGCCTTTGTCAGTTTAATTTTCAGACCCAGCCAGGGCCTGTGAGAGAGTTGAAGGAAACATCCTCCTCCTCCCCTACAAACTCTTAGAAGTAAATTTTCATGATCTTGGACTTAGCAACGGATTCTTTTTCTTTCGAAAAAAAAAAAGAGAGAGAAAGGGGAGCCTGGGTGGCTCAGTCGGTTAAGCGGCTGCCTTCAGCTCAGCTCATGATCCTAGAGTCCTGGGATCGTGTACCGCATTGAGCTTTTTGCTCAGTGGAGAACCTGCTTCTTCCTCTGCCTGCCGCTCCCCTTGCTTGTGCCCTGTCTCTCTCTCTCTCTCTCAAATAAATAAAATCTTTAAAAAAAATAAAAAAGAGAGAGCACACATGAGCAGGGGACGGGCAGAAGGAGAGAGAAAATCTTAAGCAGGCTCCATGCCCAGCGGACAGCCTGATATGGGGCTCACTCTCGAAACCCTGAGTTCATGACCTGAGTCAAAAATCAAGAGTCAGATACTTAACCAACTGAGCCACCCAGGCACCCCTTGGCAATGGATTTACATACATGACACCAAAAACATAAGCAACAACAACCAAAGGATAATTGGACTTCACCAAAATTTAACACTCTTGTGTATCAAAGGGCACTGTCGAGAAAATGAAAGGAAAATTCAAGAATGGAGAAAAGGTATTTACAGGAAAACAAATGACTTTTGGAAAGATAAATGAGAACAGGTGGGAGATTTGATAGTTCTATGAAAATGTCTACCTTTGATGAAAGTTCCACGTGAACTGAGAACATATATTCTGTTGTTGGACAAAGTAGTCTACAGATATCCATTGTATCCAGTTGTTTGATGGTATTATTGAGTTCATCTATGTTCTTACTTGTTTTGTCTGCTGGATCCGCCCATTTCTATTAGCTGTTAAAGACTCCAAATATAGTGAAGTCATCTATTTCTCCTTGCAGTTCTATCAGTTTTTGTCTCATGAAATCTGATGCTCTGTTGTCAGGCACATACATGTTAGGAACTGTTATATCTTTTTGGGGAACTGACCTTTTTATCATTATGTAACATCCCTTTTTGTCCCTGATAACTTTCCTTGGTCTGACATCTGCTCTCTAAAATAAATGCAGTTACTCTTGCTTTCTTTTGATTAGTGTTAACATGGTAGATCTCTCTCTGATCATTTATTTTTAATCTACAGGTATCTTTATATCTAAAGTGGTTTTTTTTAGTTTTTTTAGATTTCATCATTAAAGATTTTATTTTATTATTTTTTTAGTACAGATTTTATTTATTTATTTGACACAGAGAGAGAGAGATCACAAGTAGGCAGAGAGGCAGGTAGAAAGAGTGAGGGAAGCAGGCTCCCCCGTCGAGCAGAGAGCCCAATGCAGGGCTCGATCCCAGGACCCTGAGATCAGGGTCCGAGCCGAAGGCAGAGGCTTTAACCCACTGAGCCACCCAGGTGCCCCTCTTTTATTTTTAAAGATTTTGTTTATTTATTTGACAGAGAGAGACACAGCGAGGGAACACAAGCAGGGGGAGTGGGAGAGGGAGAAGCAGGCATTCCGCCAAGCAGGGAGCCCAATGCGGGGCTTGATCCCAGGACCTCGGAATTATGACCTGGGCCGGAGGCAGACGCTTAATGACTGAGCCACCCAGGCGCCCCTCATTTTATTTTTTTAATCTCTACACCTAACATGGGACTTGAACACACAACCCCTACATCAAGAGTTGCACGCCTGGGGTATATGGGTGGCTCACTTGGTTAACCATCTGACTCTAGATTCTGGTTTAGGTCATGATCTCAGGATCGTGAGATCGAGCCCCACATCAGGCCCTGGGCACTGGGCACGGAGCCTGCTTAAGATTCTCTTTCTCCTTCTGCCCCTTGCACTCACACTCTTTCTCTAAAAAAAAAAAAAAAAGTCACACACTTCACTGACTGAGCCAGCGAGGCACCCTTAAAGTGGGTTTCTTGTAGTCAACATATAGTTCGGTCTTGTTTTTTCATCCACTGGTACAATCTTTTTGAAGGGCAATTTGTGTTTAAAAAAAAAAATTACTGACACCTGTTAAAATAGTAAGGAAGACTTTATTCAAGAAGATAGCAATATCTTTTCTGATGGGTTTTGTAATAGGAAAGAGAAATTGGACTTAACCCCAAATACAACAAGGACAGGTGGGGATTTATAGCCAAGGAGCAGGGTGTCAGTGAATGGAAAATTACTAGGAGGAGACATCAAGGGTAGGATTTTTGGTAACGTGACCTAACAGAATTCTTGCTACAGGCAGGTCAAAGACATAACATTGAAAGTGGCGCATGAGGCACTTGAGATATCAAAGATGATCAGAAATTAAAGGTGGGAGATTCTCTCTAAACTAATTTACAGGATTCTTTGCTATTGTACCCTTCTGTTCACAGCAGTATTCACAGTAGTGAACTGGATTGGTCAGGCCAAAGATAGAATGTGGGTGAAGGTCGAGGCTTATTCAAAAAGGCTCAGAGGAGGCTGACTAAAGGCTGACTAAAGTTTGGTCAAAGAGTCAAAGAGTCTCTGTCATGTGTAATATTTATCAAGATTAAACATGCACATACTTGGGGCACCTGGGTGGCTCAGTGGGTTAAGCCTCTGCCTTCGGCTCGGGTCATGATCTCAGGGTCCTGGGATCAAGCCCTGCATCGGGCTCTGTGCTCAGCGGGGAGCCTGTTTCCCCCTCTCTCTCTGCCTGCCTACTTGTGATCTCTCTCTCTCTGTCAAATAAATAAACAAAATCTTTTTTAAAATAAATAAAAATAAACATGCACATACGCTTTAATATACTAATACTTGGAATTTAATCCCATAAACAGGGGCACCTGGATGGCTCAGTTGGTTAAGCATCTGACTTCAGCTCAGGTCATGATCTCAGGTCCTGGGATGGGGCCCTGATCTGTGCTCAGCGGGGAGTCCCTCTTCCTCTGCTCCTCCCCCAGCTCATGCTCACTTACTCTTTCTCTCTCAAATAAATAAAATCTTTTCTTTTTTAAAGATTTTATTTGTTTATTTCACAGAGAGCGATCACAAGTAGGCAGAGATGCAGGCAGAGGGAGAGGGGAAGGCAGGTTCCCCTATGAGCAGAGAGCCCGATGCGATGCGGGGCTCGATCCCAGGACCCTGAGATCATGACCCGAGCTGAAGGCAGAGGCCTTAACCCACTGAGCCACCCAGGCGCCCCTCAAATAAATAAAATCTTAAAAAAAAAAATTTATCCCATAAACATACTTACAAATGTACCCCAAGATGATATGTGTAAGGATTATCTCCAAACCACTGTTAATACTAGTATCTAAAAGACCACCAATAAAAGGATTAGTTAAATAAATTAAGGTACTTAGTCTTTTCCCCCCAATTTTTTTAATGTAGTAGAATACACAGAATATTCATCTTGTAAACTGAAATTCTATTCCCATTAAACAGTGACTGCCCATTTTCCCCCTCCCCCCTCAGGCTCTTGTAACCACCATTCTATTTTATGTCTGAATCTGACTACGCTTCACACCTCATATAAGTAGAATCATACAGTATGTCTTTTTTTGACCGGCTTATTTCATTTAACATAATGTCCTCAAGATTCATCCAAGTTGTACCATATGTCAGAAATTCTTTCCTTTTTAAAGATGAATAATATTACATTGTATGTGTATACCACATTTTGCTTATCTATTCATTCAATGGATACTTGGGTTGCTTCCACGTTTTAGGTAATATGAGTAACGCTGCTATGAACACAGGTTTACAAATATCTCTTCAAGACCCTGCTTTCAATTCTTTTGGTGATAAACACAGAAGTTGAATTGCTGGGTCATAGGTTAATTCTATTTTCAATTTTTTGAGGAAACACCATACAGTTTTTTTGAGGCAACGGTACCATTTTACATTCCCAGCAAAAGCACCTTCTTAAAATGAAATAATATGTAGCTGAAAAAAAAGAATGAAAGGTTTATCCACATGTGGTGATACAGAAAGATATGCAAAACACTAAGCAAAAACAGAAGGCGCAAAACCATATTACAGTATTACCCCACTAACAAATATTACAAATGGGTGGATAGATACTGCAACATGTACAAAAATTTTTTTGAGCAGACACACAAGAAACAATGAACAGTGGTCAATTTAGGGAGAGGTACTAGGAAACAGTAGAAGGGAAGTTTTTTCATTTTGTACCTTTCTAAAAAGTTTGTTAGAAGCTATTCCACCATTACTGGAGACAGAACGTCTTTCTATAATATTTCAATTTTTTTAAATAATACTTTGGGCATAAATTATATATGTATATGCTAAGTGTGTGTAAATATAAGTAAACTGTAGGACAAGGAAAAAGGGATTTTTGAACAGGCTTATGCCACTATACTATTTACTTATTTTTCTTTTTCTTTTTTTTTTTTTAATTAACACATAATGTATTATTTGCCCCAGGCAATTTGCCCCAGACAATAATCCATTTGTCTATGGATCCTCAGGCTTACACATTTCACAGCACTTACCATAGCACATACCTTCCTCAATGTCCATAACCCAGTTTACTTATTTTTCATGCTAATCAAACATCTCCAAAGATATTCCAAGGGTAAACTGTATTTCAGTAGTTTGAGCCATACCTTTGAGTGTTCTGAAAGGAAGTCTGGAAGGAGATAAACCTGTGCCAACAGCTCTGTGTAGTCACGACAACGAAAATAGTAAATATGTGAAAGAATATTTTCAAGAGTGAAATCCTCCAAAGCTTTTGGGTGCTCTAGAATAAACAAAACAATCTTAAAATAAAAGTTTTACTTATTCGATATATTGGTGATTATAGGAAAACAATACATTTGAATAACAAAATGCTTCACCATGAATAACAAAACTATTCACTTTAATCGAAAGATAACAAAATTGTAACAAAATTACTATAAACTACCACTGCATAATTCTTGACCTCTTATATTCATCTTTTCCACTATTTCCTTACATGCTAGGCTATCTAGAAATTGTTTATACACATATACAACTAGAGTTTTAATGTCTGCCTTTCCATATTGTTTATACACATATACAACCAGAGTTTTAATGCCTACCTTTCATATTTCTAGTTATTGGCCTCCATTGAATAGAAGTAATATAATGGAATTTTCCTTTTCTTTTTTTTTTTTTTATTAGAACTGCAAATTAAGAGTTAAAAGGAAAAATGTTCAAAAGAAGCATCTTTTTCCCTTATGGTAACTTTTTTCCATTATTACTATAGCATAATTTGATATTTAAGTAGAAACAACCTAAGATTCTCCTTAGATTATATATTTTTTAAAAAACCAGTTTTGGCCGGGTGCCTGGGTAGCTCAGTTGGTTAAGCATCTGACTCAATTTCGGCTCAGGTCATGATCTCAGGATGGGGAGATCAAGTCCTGCATCCAGGTCTGCACTCAGCAGGGAGTCTGTTGAGATTCTCTCCCCCTGCACCCGCCCCTTGCTGGTCCTCTCTCAAATAAATAAATCTTAAAAAGAAAAAACAGTTTGGTTTTATACATATTCCAGAGAGAAACCGGTTAAAAATTACTGCACTTTAAAACATACTTAAGTTTTAACATTGTAAAAAAAAAAAAAAAAAAAAACGCACACATGAGAAATTAAATTTCAGAAAGTGCTGCCTATTACAAATATAAAAGTTCATTTTTAACCAAAAAATAATAGCTTCCTCACACAGCAATCATTAAAGACTTTATATTCCAGTGCTACACCTACAATACCCACAGTAAGGTTTTAAGATACTATTACAAATACACATTGTGACATGGGGAGCTTTAAGGCCTTTCAGCAGATATACTGGTCATTAGTTTAAAAGGACACCTAGGGGTGCCTGGGTGGCTCAGGTGGTTAAGCATATGCCTTCTGTTCAGGTCATGATCCCAGGATCTTGGGATAGAATCCTGCATCGGGCTCCGTGCTCAGCAGGGAGTCTGCTTCTCCCCCCCCCCACCCCTTCCCACTGCTCGTGCTCTCTCTCTCTCTCACTCTCAAATAAATAAATAAAATCTTAAAAAAAAAATAAAAAGGACACCTAGTACTCGTATGAAAATTAAAATATCCAGCTATCACATTCATTTAAAGGGAATACGAGCATCTTATGAAAAGTATTGTTTTGTTTTGTTTTGTTTTTAAGATTTTATTTATTTATTTGACAGAGAGAAACAGCGAGAGAGAGAACACAGCAGGGTAAACGGGAGCGGGAGAAGCAGGCACCCCGCTGAGCAGGGAGCCTGACGTGGTGCTCAATCCCAGGACTCTGAGATTATGACCTGAGCTGAAGACAGATGCTTAACGACTGAGCCACTTAGGCGCCCCGAAAAGTATTGTTTTTCTTAAATTATTAAAGAATGAGGACTGCACAACCAAAAAATAAACTAAAACAGTCAAACCAGAAACCATTTAATTTAAAAGTAATTAAAAGGGCAAGAACTTAAATATCTTTGAGTATTTAAATTATTTAAATTGAAATTACCTTTATATGTTTTCCTAAAAAATCAAACAGTATTTCTACATGACAAAAATAAAAAAAACTTAACACAGTCATGAAGTCAATTAAATTCTACTCAGAGCCCCCTAAGGTCAATCACCTTAATGTTCTAAATATTTCCAACATGGTTTTTCAATGCTACCTTCAATGGGGAGCCTGGGTGGCTCATTCAGCTGGGCATCTGCGTTCAGCTCAGGTCATGATCCCTGGGTCCAGGGATCTAGGCCCCACCTCTGGTTCCCTGCTCAGCTGGGAGTCTGCTTCTCCCTCTGCCCCTCCCCCTACTCATGCTTGCTCGGGCTCTCTCTCTCAAATAGATAGATAAAATCTTAAAAAAAAAAAAAAAAGAAAAGAATAAGAAGTGAGGGCCATAAGAGAAGAAAAGGCTAGTCTAGGCTGTAGCATTTCTAAGTCTAAAAGAAAGATCTGAGAGTTTAACACTAGGACACTGTCAAGTCATTAAGCTTCATTTCCAAATGGTTTCTTGCTGAGGCTTGAGAGGTACAAATGCTAATTACTTTTATTATAGAGAAAAAGAGGATCACTTGCTAACTTACCCTCTCCCATATGTGTTCCTGCTATAAGGTGAAGGTGCTGAATGCAGGCAGTAGCAAGGTCTACCACTCTATCAACCATAAAACTTCCTTCAGTATCAATAAAAACTGCTTCACCTTCCACTCCTCCAAAGCATTCTGGTATCTGCACATCTACTGCCAACTGCATACTGTCAAGAGAAAGCTAAATGACCAAATCATTATCATAATCATCTCAGGCAGTGTTTTTCAAACTCACATCACCACCCGTTAGGTACCACCATTAGGCAACAGAGATGGCTAACTTTCTGCTTCAAATACATGTGAATCAATTGATATTTGGATTAGGGGGAGGGTGTACCCATAAAACTATGATTAAGGACTTTTTTAGTGGTTTTTAGGCCTCTGGGAATGAAACCCGTTCTTATACTAAACCTATCTTCAAATATATTATCAGGAATTACCATAATAAAAATATATAATAAATATATATTATAACATACACATATACAAAATATTAAATACTCATATTTTTTACTATTACATGTTATGTTATACAATAAAAATACAATACACTAGAAGACTACCTGTTTACCCTAATGATCACATTACAATGTTGCAAAAGAAACATTTTTGGATACCAAAATAATTATACCAATTTAAAGAAGGGGTACTGAAGTAACACAAAGGTAAACTGATTTTTGTTAGATGTGCATGCATACACGCACAAAAAATTAAGAGCACATACATGCTTTTTTGGTCTCCTGAATGTAGATCCACAGCACTACATTCTATTACTTACATAAAATGTCATTAAGCCTACCCTTAAGAAGGGAACATTTTACTTTACCATAATTGTGTTTTTCCAACACCTGGTACACCACAAATTTCTGTTGTTTTGGTTAAGGGTATTCCACCCCCAAGAATATTATCTAGTGCTGAACAGAAGGTAATTATGAAGCTCTGGGTATGCTCCTGCTCAAGAAGTTCCAGTGCTGTACACTTCTTGCCTGACTCAGCTGTAGCAGCACATCTTGGTTTATTTGTAAGACATTCTCTTCTTAAGATTTGCAGAGTTTCTAAGGCTTCCTCTTTAGATATCCCAACTTCTGAAAGTAAAAGAAGGAAAAAAAAAAAAACCCCTCAAACCCTGATTTTAGAAATTTAAGTCTTAACATGCTTTTGGGTTTTCTTCATTAATTTTAATTTTTAGGTAAGAGTGATGCCAAGAGTAAAGAAAAATAAAAATAAAACATTCCATTAACTATTGAATTTTTCAAGTTAATAAAGGCATTCATCTATATTTTCTTAGTCTTACTAAAAAGTCATACTTAGTCATACTAAAAAGATTTACTTATTACCTCAAAAACAGAATTCAGAAACCTAAACCTCTAAAGCATTTGAGTACCCACAAGAGTCTCAGGAAGTAGAAATAAAAATGTACTGGCTGGGAGGCTCAGTTGGTTAAGTGTCTGCCTTGAGGCCCAAGTGAGGCTCCCTGCTCAGTGGGAAGTCTGCTTCTCTCTCTCCATCTGCTGCTCATGCTGCTTGTGCTGTCTCAAATAAATAAAATCTTTACTAAAAAAAAAAAAAAAAGTACTGGCAGTCAGCCCTTTTACTATCCCTTTTGGTTTTATGAAGTCATAGTTATCTTGATCTAATAGGGCATCTAAATTAGTTTTCAGAAGAGAATGAAAATGGCCTCTAACTAAAACAAGATTTAACTTTAGAAAGTGCATGTGCGTGTATTATTCATAATAAAACTTTTCATAGAAACACTGCCATGAAAAATCCACATATCACTCCAAATTTTTTAATGAGAACAACTATTTGATGCACAAATATTTTAAACAATACACTTATGCTTCCTCAATTATACAAGTTCATTCCTATCCAACAATATGGCTTGAGAAGAGAAAATGGCGATTTACAAAACAAGCTGCTAATGAAAGGAATAATGAAAGGTGAGGGTGACATCACTTATGAGTTTGATAGGTCAGTGCCTGATTTGGTTAGGATATGAATATAAGTTTGGCACTAAAAAAGACAATAATGGTGATAAGGAAATGAAAATCCTATCCAGTTAAAAAGCCTAAACTCTGGAGTTAGGTTTCTTGGGTTTGTAAACCCTGACTGAACCACTTATTATGGAGTTACTTAGTATGGGTGAGTTACTTTTTTTTTTTTGCCTCAAATCTTTCCTTCTGTAAACCGGGAATGAGACAATACATGTTGAATAGCTGAGTAGAACACTGAGGACATCCAAAATGCTCAATAACTGTTAGCTATCATTATCACGCAAATTCTCTCATTTCTTTTCTGTAAAACCAACTTGTTGAAAGAAAAAGAGCCCATCAAACTTTGGAAGACAGGGTGCCTGGGTGGTTCAGTCGGCTAAGCGACTGCCTTCTGCTCAGTTCATGGTTCCAGGGCCCCATATCTGGCTCCCTACTTCTCCCTCTCCGTCTGCAGCTCCTCCTGCTTGTTCTAACAAAAAAAATTTTTAAACAAACAAAAACGTTGGGAAACAGTATGCAGTTTAGGATTTAAAACAGCTAACACTGGGTCTACAACATTTATTCTTGAATGGTGAGTTGAAACCTCATTTTCCATTGTTAAGAGCAAGGACTTAAAATTTTGTCCTATCTTAAGAGCAGTTCTGAGCATACCCTCGTGTAATGTGTACAGCGAGACTGACCGCAGCCAGTTTCATTTTTGTATACCTCATGATACAGTGGTTCCCACCAATGTATAATCTACAGTGCTCTGGAATGAGAGGTTTGGGGTTTCTCGTTTTGTTTTCCCAGCGAATTGCAGAAGAGAAGCAATGTTTTCTTTCTATTGCTTTCTCCAGGTGCTGGGGATTCTGCTCCCTTTCTTGCCTAGTGTCTGTAAATCCTATCACGAATCCTCCATTTCTCAAATGTAATCCCTTTGCCCCTTGGATTTTGGAACAGCTAAAACTAAACCAGCTGTCTAGGTACCAAGCCTAGCTCCACATTTCCTAGTCCAGTCATCATGAAAAGTTACTTAACCATCTCAAGCACCTGTTCCTTCGTCAGTATATTAGACCTAATAATCCACGTTAACAGGGTTCTTTTGGGTAAAAAATTAGATAATCCTCAGGAAGATTCAGCAGGCACGGTAGAGAAAGCAATTAGTAAATGTTTTCAAGACCACAGCTCTAACCATTCACACCATGTTTAATTGGATTCGGAGCGGTTTCACGTCGCAAATGCAGCCTTGGGCTGAGGAAAACTGGCGGAGAGTGGGTAGAAGCCTGAAGGCGGAAGAACCGAGATGGAGGCGGCACGAACGGCGGCCAGTGTGCCTCACTCAACCTGCCATCAGAAGTCGTTACCTTTGCTGAGCTCGGACGGTTTCATCTCTAGCAGTTCCTCAGCAGTCTGGAAACCTGCAGACACCAACTTCACCCGCACGGCTGGGGACAGCGGGAAACTCACTAAGTCCCGCTGCATTTCAAAGCCGGACGCCTACGCGCACCGTAGCGCGCACCCAGAATAGCTAAACGCCAATCTCAACTCCGCTTGCCCGCCCGCGCGCGCCACGTGACGTCAGACGTAAGGCGGAAGGGGCGGTGTCTCTGGCCTAACTGCACGCGGCCTCGGGCTTGGCCCCTCTGAGAAGGAATGTTGTATTTTCTTGTGCCAGTACCATTTCTTTTTTTTTCTTTTTTTGCCCGTACCATTTCTGTCGAGATGCTTACGAGTCCCATTTAGTGTTTCCCCACCAAACATACATCCTGACAATAAAAATGTGGGTGGAGACCGCAAGATGGAGAGCCAGGCCCTACACACTACATCTCCACACCTCAGCCCCGGCCTGTTGGATGGAACCTCAAGGTTATTAATAGGAATGATCTACCCCCAAATAGGGGTAACGCACACACTAGCCAGTTACTGATTTGGGGCATAAGAATTAATTGGCGTCTCCATTATAGGGTTCCACTTTCCCACTTTTTCCGTCGGGCAACCCCCTTGCCTTCCCCCTTCGCTTTTCCCGCCCTCGTCCTCGCCCGCGCGAGGAATTGTGGGCCAGCCCCCCCCCACAGCCACGGGGAGCGCTCGGCGCCCAATCCCCGCACCCACACACGCCTTCCCCGCGAGTCCAGTCTGAAGCATGGTGGTTTCTGAGACCGTTGGTTCACCGCCTGCCTAACTTAAGAAGTAGCTGGAAAAGTAAGCAAGTAATGTCTCCGCAGTGGGCTGGGTGTGGGCTACCGGTTCTAAGAGGGAGTAATTGGGCTACGCAAGAGCTCCTGCTCTGGTACAGAGTTGAGAAGGGACCCGTTCTAAAACAGAGAACTTTGAGGGAATTGAGGCGGTTTGGAAGGTGGGATACGAAGTCTTTCTTTGCCTGAGTGTGATTTCCTTAGGGCAGTAACTCGTTCGCTGTATTTGGTGAGATTCTTAGCCTTAAATTTTTTTCCCCCGAGCTTAAAGGAACTCCCTAAATATTGCAAATCAGAGCTCTTTAAGTACGGAAAATCTAAGAAGGAAACATATGTTGAGCACTTTAGCAAATCCCACACATTTCAAATGCTCACAACCGTACCGGGAGGAAAACAAGGACACAGAAGCTTAGAGCGTAGTTTTCTTCAAGCCGGAATTAAAACCTACTACCCTTTCTTCTACCCCGAGCTACCTTCAAATTGGGAGCCCCTTTTGCGTGGGGTTTCGGGGGTAGAATTCGAGAAGTGTTTGTCCCCCATTTGGTAGGACAGGGAAAGTCTGGTAGGACTGGTCAAAATGTGGATTGTTTGCCACTCAATACCTTGTTTAACTACTAGTATGAATCACATCTGGGCACACAGTGGGCATTACATAAATGTCCGCGGGGAGAATTCATGCTTATAAAGCAACCAGGGTCTTGGGTGAAGAGACGGTGTTAACATATTCAAAGATAGTGGTTCACTTGGTTTGCTCAAACTCAATGGAATCAGTCGTGTTTAGAACTTTGGTTCACTGGCAGTGGAGAGTTAAGGAAGTAGTTAACTCTATCTGTAGTCATATAGTTACGTGTTACTAATATCTTATTCTGAGCCTTGAGTTGTCTATAATTATTGTTTTTGCATCATTCTTCAGATTTCATTAATACAATTTGCTCTGTAGTCAGTCTTTCAAACGAGAATCCAGGTTTATGAGGCCAGGCACCAAGAACTAAACAAATCCAGGGGATTTTTATGGAAGGTACACCTTCCTATGGTGTCAGAGTCACTCAATTTTTTTATTTTTTTATTTTTTTTAAGATTTTATTTATTCATTTGAGAGAGAGAGAGAGAGCGAGAGCAGGAACACAAGTAGGGGGAGTGAGAGAGAGAAGCAGGCTTCCTGCTGAGCAGGGAGCCAGATGCGGGGCTCATCCCAGGACATGACCCCAGCCCAAGGCAGACGCTTAACAGACTGAGCCACCCAGGTGCCCCTACTCAATTTTTTTTTTAAGAGGGGGAAGAATTGAATTATTTAAGTGGTAAGCCATTTAAAATATTTTATATTAAATAAACATTAATATATTGTAAAGTAAAATGGAAACATAAAAATAAATTTTCAAATAAACATAGGACTTTGAAGAATGATCCAGTTTAACCTGGATACCTCAATAGTCTCCCAAAGCCTCTTAGGAATATGTTTTTTTTTTTCCGTTGCAATTTGGGGTTACTTGATGAAAGAGTTTGAGAGGCATTGCTATGGACAAATGCTCATGAGCCTTGAAGTCATACAAATTTGGGGTTTTATCACATCTCTGGAAATTAGCAAGTGTAAGCCTTGTAACGTTACTCAGTTTCCTCACCTACAAGTAAAAGATAACAATTCATGGGATTATTGGGAAGATCAAATTAATAAATATAAAGTGTTTAGTACAGAAAAGGTACATAATTTTAGTTTATCCATTTTAAAATACTCTATATGTGTTTTCAGTTGAATAAAGCTTTATTAAACACCTAGCACAGTAGAGTGCTAATGCTGTGTGACATTTTTTAAGTGCCTACAATTGTAAAATGCCAAAGGAAAGTGCTTTTACATATTTCATTTAACTTGATGCTTGCAATAAATCTGTGAACAGTTTACTTGGGTTCCTGTTTAAAATTATTAAGATTGGATCATTTAAGCAAGATTAAATATTTATTAAGTGCTAGTTATGTGCATGGTGACGGCAAATGACAGAATCTCTGCCATTATGGAGCCTATTATCAGGATCATTATTGAGCATTTCTGGCTTCCATTGTTATCTAGATATGATACTAAGGGTAGGAAAGAGCTATTTCTGCCAATATCTATAGTAAATCTAAGTAATCAAATAGATATTTTCATGCTAACTGGCTATTTTCTAGAGATACGGGAGAGGAGTAATCTGAATATCTCTGTTATAGCTGAGGAGAAATTTATTTTCCTTTAACCTAAAAATATAGAACTTCTAAAAAATGGTGACCTTGAATGTCCAAGTGGATTTGGGAATGGAGAGAGAAATGTGTGTTGCTTTGACTGAGAAAAAACTTTGAATCAAGGCTTAGCTTTAAAGGTGGTTTTGATAAAACTTAAAGCCTCAGACACACATATTTGGAGTATCAATATCAATTGTACAAAGCCTTATACATAGTAAAAGATATTTGTTGTCCACAGACTCTTGAAATCTTGTCATTTCTGTGACTCCTATTTCCTCCATTTCCATCGGGTTTTTCTGTCTCCCTTGGAAGCTCATCTTCCATAACCTGGTCCTGAAATGTTACAGGTTCTTTTAAGACCCCATAGCTGACCTTTTGCTGACTATTCTGTTCTCTTTCTTCTCTTGTTCTCTCATTCTCTCTCTCTATCTCATTCAGTGACTATATGCCAATGATTCTTTTTTTTCCATTAATTTTTAAAAAATATTTTATTTAAGAGAGAGACAAAGCACGAGCAGGGAGAGGGGCAGAAGAAGAGGGAGAGGTACAAGCAGACTCCCCATTAAGAGCAGAGCCCAACACAGAGTGTGATCCCAGGACCATGAGATCATGAGAGATCATGAGAGATCATGACCTCTATGGAAGTCAGACATTTAACTGACTGAGCCACCCAGGCACCCCAATTCTTAAATTTATATTTCTAGCCTGGCCCTGTTTTCTCACCTCCAGATGCAAATATCTGATTCCCTACTGGACAATATAAAGGCCTCCAACTCAGCCTTTTTTTTTCTTTAAGATTGTATTTATTTATTTGAGAGAGAGAAAATGAGTGTGGGGGAGGGGCAGAGAGAGAAGGAGAAACAGACTCCCTGATGAGTGGGGAACCCGAAGTAGGGCTCGATTCCAGGACCATGGGATCATAACCTGAGCCGAAAACAAATGCTTAACCAGCTGAGCCACTCAGGCGCCCCTCCAACTCAGCTTTTTTTTTTTTTTAAGATTTATTTATTTATTTGACAGAGAGAGAGAGAGATCACAAGTAGGCAGAGAGCAGGCAGAGAGAGAAGGGGAAGCAGGCTCCCTGCTGAGCAGAGAGCCCGATGTGGGGCTTGATCCCAGGACCCTGAGATCATGACCTGAGCTGAAGGCAGAGGCTTTAACCCACTGAGCCACCCAGGCACCCCGTCCAACTCAGCCTATCTTAAACCTAATCCCAAGGTCCTGGGATGGGGCCTGCATCAGGCTCCCTGCTCAGTGGGGAATCTGCTTCTCCCTCTGTGCCCCCCCCCTTCTCTCACTCTCTTTCTCTCTCTCAAATAAATAAAATCTTTAAAAATATATTTTAAACCTAACTCATTATCTTCTTCAGCCCACTCCCAATACCTTGTCCTCTTCCTGCATTCCCTACCTCCATAAATTGAATATCCATCCTTCCATATGCATGGACAAGAAACCTAGGAATCATTCTCAACACCTTCCCTTTTCGCTCCCCATGTTTAATGCATACACAAATCCTATCAATTTTCTCTTTAACATATCTTGATTCTGTTCATGCCTCCTCTCTAGGCCAAGCTCCCACCATTTTGTTTGTAGGTACTCAAGATCATTTTAGTTGGTCTCTCTGCATCTTGTCTTCTTCTCCCTTCTAGTCTGTTCTCCCATGCTGCAGCCAGAATGTTCTTTCTACAGTACAGTTCTATATTTCAGCTCATGTCACTTCTTATTTTATTCCTAGGATACAGGCCAAATTTCTTAGTAAGACTCAAGTCTCCCTTTTAAGGCTCTCACGGCACCAAATGCCTCTGTGTGATCATTTACTTAACATATGTCTCCCTGACTAGATTGAAAACTTCAGTAGAGCAAGACCATGTGGATTTTACTCCCTGTGTTTTCCTAGAGCCCCTAGCCCAATGTATGGCTTTAGTAGGTACTCAGTAAATATTTGTTAAAAGAATGGATGATTAGATGATTGACCTGCACCTCTCTCCCTCTATTTTTCTTTTTTTTTTTTTTTAAGATTTTATTTATTTATTTGAGAGAGATCACAAGTAGGCAGAGAGCCAGGCAGAGAGAGAGGAGGAAGCAGGCTCCCCGCTGAGCAGAGAGCCCAATGTGGGGCTCGATCCCAGGACCCTGAGATCATGACCAGAGCTGAAGGCAGAGGCTTTAACCCGTTGAGCCACCCAGGCGCCCCTTCAGAACTTTTTTATCTTGCAAAACTGAAACTGTGCCCATTAAGCAGCAGCTCCTCATTTCCCCTTCCCTCAGCCACTGGCAACCACCATTCTACTCTCTGTTTCTGTGAGTCCGACTACTCTTTATACCTTACAGAAGTGGAATCATGTAGTATTTGTCTTTTTGTGACTGGTTTATTTCACTTAACATGATGTCCTGAAAGTATGCCCATGTTGTAGCATGTGTCAGTTTCCTCCCTTTTTAAATCTGGATAATATTCAATGGTATGTATGTACCACATTTTGTTTATCCATTCATCTGTGGTTAGACACTTGGGTTGCTTCCACCTCTTGGCTATTGTGAATAATGATGCTATGAACATCTGTACATTCTTTCCCACTTTATAACTGAGGTACTTTAGGGGCACCTGGGTGGCTCAGTTGGTTAAACGCCTGCCTTCAGCTCCGGTCTTGATCCCGGGGCCCTGGGATTAAGCCCTGTATCAGGCTGCCTCCTCAGCTGAGCAGGGAGCCTGCTTCTCTCTCCACCCCAACACCCCCACCCCTGGTCCTGTATGTGCTCTCTCACTCGCTCTCTGTCTGAAATAAATAAAATCTTAAAATATATGTGTGCGTGTGTGTGTGTGTGTGTGTGTGTGTATGTATAACTGAGGTACTTTACTTTAAAAAATGTAGGGGCACTTGGTGGCTCAGTCAGTTACACATCTTCCTTTGGCTCAGTCATGATTCCAGGGTCCTGGGATCGAGCCCCACATCCAACTCCCTGTTCAGCAGAAAGCCTGCTTCTCCCTCTCCCTCTGCTGCTCCCACTGCTTACACTCTCTCTCTGCCTCTCTCTGTCAAATAAATAAATAAAATCTTAAAAAAATAAAATATGTATTTGTAACAGGTCTATGTTTTTTTTATTATCAGAAACAACAACTAATATTTAGTTGTGCTTAGTATAGGCCAAATATTCTACTCAGCTTTGACATCAGAACCCATGCTTTTATTCTATATGCTGCCTATCCTCTCTGATATGCATATTGTATTATACAGGCTATCTGCCTAATCTGTATATTGCAAATATCTTCCCATTCTGTCATTTGTATTTAAACTTCGAGGTTTTCTACTTTGTTAATGTTTGTTGTACGCCAGTGTAGTCAAAGTTTGTATTTAATTCTGACTTTGGTAACAGGGTTAGAAAGTCTTTTCTTTGGGGTGCCTGGCTGGCTCAGTTGGAAGAGCATGTAACTATTGATCCCAAGGTCATGAGTTTGAGCCCCATGTTGGGTGTAGAGATTACTTAAATAAATAAGAAAAAAAGACTTTTCTTCAAAATTGTAAACATAATCTTACCTGTTTTTTTCTACATATGGTTTATGATTTAATTTGGATATTTTAACCTGATTTTTTTAAAGATTTTACATATTTATTTGGCAGAGAGATATCACAAGTAGGCAGGCAGAGAGAGAGACGGGGGAAGCAGGCTCTCTGCTATGCGTGGCTCAATCCCAGGCCCCTGAGATCATGACCTGAGCTGAAAGCAGAGGCTTAACCCACTGAGCCACCCAGGTGCCCCGTGAGCCAATTTTCTACACAGTCTTTATGAGTTAATCAATCTTTGTCCCCACCTATATGATATGCTTACTTCTATCATATACTTTTATGTACTTAGGTTCTATATCCCTGGCATAAAACCTATGTAGTTATTTTGTATGTTATTTTAATATCCTACTAGATCCAGTTCATAAAGATGTTATAGTTTACATTTTTGTTGATGGGATTAATCTGTGAGGCTATTACATCTACGCTGTCTGGTTTTGGCAATAGTTTTTCAACCTTTGTAAGATAAACTAAAAAGCTTCTTCACTTTTTCTATGTTAACTTCTGTTATTATTTAACAAACATGTATTTCCTTATATTTTTCTAATCAAAGAAATGTGGCTTTCCTCAGAGGATACTAAGGTTTGCAGGGCTCCTGTGAGGATTATAGCACTAATGTCTTTCTTAACCAGTGTGGGCTATAAGAAAGTGAGAGAAAGGGGCGCCTGGGTGGCTCAGTGGGTTAAAGCCTCTGCCTTCGGCTCAGGTCATGGTCTCAGGTCATGGTCTCAGGTCATGGTCTCAGGGCCCTGGGATTGAGCCCTGCATCAGCTCTCTGCTCAGCGGGGAGCCTGCTTCCCCCTCTCTCTCTACCTGCCTCTCTGCCTACTTGTGATCTCTCTCTCTCTGTCAAATAAATAAACAAATTCTTTAAAAAAAAAAAAAAGAAAGTGAGAGAAAATCACCTTTTTGCCCTAAGGCAGACTGTCTCAGATGAACGTTTTGATAAGTAGACCAGTAATAATGAAGTTCTTACAAAATATTGGAACTAGCCTTGTGAAGAGTATGGGTGGTTTAAGAACTGTGTGTTTCTTGTTTAAGAAAGCACTGCTGGGGGGCACCTGGGTCCCACATCACATCGGGCTCCTTGCTCAGTGGGGAGCCTGCTTCACCCTCTACCCCTCCCTGCTGCTTGTGTGTGTGCACGTGCGCGCACTCTCTCTCTTTCATGCTCTCTCTAATAAATAAAT
>CM052891.1:27958827-28371833 GCA_028534135.1 Potos flavus | reverse complement strand
CCCCCCCCCCCCCCCCCCCCCCCCCCCCCCCCGCCTCTCTGCCTACTTGTGATCTCTCTCTCTGTCAAATAAATAAATAAAATCTTTAAAAAAAAAAGTTGTTTGGTGGTAACCATAGTCTAGTTCATAGACATTACCTTTTCCCCTTACATGAGTGGTTCCTGCCAGATTTCAAGATATCTTAACTTTAATTTTACAATATAAAATGTAGATATTTTGTGTATGGATTAGACCATATATACATATATGTGTTTATGTGTGTATATGGATATATATGCATATATATTATATAGTAGTTCCTTGGGGAGAAAAATCTGTAAAACTCAAACTGGTTGCTGTCAGAAGGTCAGATTTGAGGAATAGTTGCAGCTCACATCACAAGAGTCCCCTCCCCACTCTCTGCCCCCCAATTTTTTTCTCTCCATCTCTCTTCATCTGTTCTTTAATAAGATTTTTAAAAACAGGGGTGCCTCGGTGGCTCAGTCATTAAACGTCTGCTTTTGGCTCAAGTCTTGATTCCAGGGTCCTGGGATAGAGCCCTGCATAGGGCTCCCTGCTTGTGTTCCCTCTCTCACTATGTCTCTTTCTGTCAAATAAATAAATAAAATCTTTAAAAAAAAGAATTTTATTTTTTTTAAAGATTTTATTTATTTATTTGACAGAGAGATCACAAGTAGGCAGAGAGGCAGGCAGAGAGAGGGGGGTAGCAGGCTCCCCGCCGAGCAGGGCTCGATCCCAGGACCCCGAGATCATGACCTGAGCGGAAGTAGAGGCTTTAACCCACTGAGCCACCCAGGCGCCTCCCAAAAAAGAATTTTAAACACAGCATTATTTTAAAGATTTAAAACTGAAAAAAATGATATGAAACTCTGGCTAATTTGTTTTGGTAGAGAACTTCAGAAGAGTCCTGTAAAATAAAAAGATTTGGGAAATAAGGTGATTCTGGTGTGATCTTAGACAATTGAAGAACGGTTGGAACTTGGAAACTCCAGTTTCAATTTACAGCAAAGAAAGAAGGATAGGATTAAGACTAGTAATAATATATGTGGATATGGAATACTGAAATTATTGACCATTGCCTGATAGTGGATTTGCTGTTTTTGAAGAATCTACTGAGTCAAGGACGGCTGGGCAGTTTCTTGTAGGATGGAGTTTCCAGTAGTCTTGTTCTGGATTTCAGAGACACCATGAAAAAGAAATGGATGACAGCTTGATGTGTAGAATACAGGGGAGTTGGCGTGGGGGGAGGGGGGAGGTTAAGGATACTTCGAAACACAATTTATTGATGCCTGGAAAGGGAGACATTCTGGTCAAGCAGGCAGTTTCCAGTCGTCACACTCCAGCTCTGCAAACATTGAACTTCCCCAAACGTCTGTGTAGGAAGGGGGCACTGCGTGAGCTTTCCCCTAGTTAGCTCGCCTCAGAATTAGAACTAGTGTTTATATAACAGCTTTTTCAAGTAAGGGTGGTGATTTGCTGTATATTTGAAAGAGAACATATTTTGTACTTGTGCGTGAAGGCTTGAACAACCTATTCTTAGCAATACACGGACTGGATTTTCATATGTAGTTTTGCCAAATTTAATCTTTTTAGACTTCATCTTTCAATTACGTGGCTTGCCGAATTGCGCCAGATATCAGTGACATCATTAGCTCCCACACCTTGAAAGAAGGAACTAATTTATGTCGTTTATCTTTAAATCTGTAGAGTGTCTTTCCCTTTAAATTTCAAACAGCACCAGTAGCTAGGGAATAGGATGCGCTAAATGAGATCAGCAAAAAGGGTGTGGAATATGTAGATAAGCGCAGTGACTGCTGGTCGTGCTTACACTGGGCATACATTTCCTAGATTTTGGCAATATCCAGATATACAAAATATTGCTAATTTGTAACTGTAACTTGGAGACTCTCTATTTCAGAAGTAACAGGGTCAATAGGATCCATGAGAAAAGTGATCCTATCTTAAGAGTAACTTGAATCTGAAGGTGAGGTGCCAGGCAACATTTCCAACTCATACTTACCTGGCAGGGGAGATACCATGATCACGAAGGTGGTTTTCCCAGGGCGAGGCTTATCCATTGCACTCCGGATGTGCTGACCCCTGCGATTTCCCCAAATGTGGGAAACTCGACTGCATAATTTGTGGTAGTGGGGGACTGCGTTCGCGCTTTCCCCTGGTTTCTATTGTTTACAAAGGAAGGTTGTATGTTTAGTTGTGGAGTATTTTTTTTTGCTCTTTCTTCATAGCTACTTTGATGCTTTATGAGGTTGTTTTTTATAACTTGCCATGAGTGTTTTGTACCAGTGGGCCACATTCTTGGTGGGCTGTTAATATTTAGCCTACAACATCAGAAAAGCTAGTGGTTATAGAGGGGCCGTTAAGTGCTGTTTAGAGGGGCGCCTGGGTGGCTTAGTTGGTTAAGTAACTGCTTTCCGCTTGGGTCGAGATCCAGGATTCCCACATCAGGCTCCCTGCTCAGCAGGAAGTCTGCTTCTCCCTCTGATCCTTTCCCCTCTCAGGCTCGCGCTCTCTCTCTCAAATAAATAAAATCTTTTTAAAAAATAAGTGCTGCCTAGAGAATGCAAATGAGTTTTTGGTGGACATTGTACATACATTTGTCATTACACTGTAGGTGTGCTGACCACCGTAATTTCCTCAAATATGGAAAACGGGATTGCATGATTTTTGGTAGAGGGGGACTGCATTTGCACTCTCCACTAGTATCTTGCACCTTGAAAAGAATGATTTGCTTATTATTGTTTGGCTTTTAGTTCATCGATATGGCTTTCCGTAATCATTCTATTATCTATGATAGTATAACGATGTGTTGTGACCATTATTCCTTGTGTGGCTGTTGACTTGGTATCAGTTGTTTAGCCGAATGGAGTGTACTCTTCTGCGTGCCACTGGAGGGCTCACTTTGCACCACCTTAAGCTATCTGCATCTGTTTTTGCACTTGATTGTTCACTAGGTGTGTACTGTAAAAGAATAGGAAGAAAAGATTTCTGGGAAAGTTTGAGCACCTAGAAATGCACCTAGGGCAGAGAATAAAGGGGGTAAGTAATTTAAGGGACTGTCTTCACTTTGTTGATTAAGAATGTGAAATGACAGATTACTTTGAAGAAGGCTGGGTGTTTATTATATACTTCTTATACTTAACTGAGTAGTTAACAATTTCAGAGGGGTTTCTTTTCAGGTGTCTCATGAGCTGTATCCTTAGATTTTCCCAAAAATGAGGAACTGGACCATAGTATAATCTCTGCTAGTGAAAGCGTTTCATGTTTTCTCCTAGATCTTGATTTTTACCCCCAAATAATTTTATTAAAGTAACGTTATGCATGTGAAAAGCATCATACAGAAAGATCCAACCTGAATAACCCTCCCCTGATCCACCCTTTCTCACTCTGCCCCATTCCTTTCCCCAGAGCACTACTTTTTTTTTTTTTTTTTTTAAGTAAGCTCTAGGGGCACCTGGGTGGCTCAGTCATTAAGCGTCTGCCTTCAGCTCAGGTCATGATCTCAAGGTCCTGGGATTGAGCCCTGCATCGGGCTCCCTGCTCCGCGGGTAGCCTGCTTCTTCCTTTCCCGCTCCCCCTGCTTGTGTTCCCTCTCTCACTGTGTCTCTCTCCGTCAAATAAATAAATAAAATCTTAAAAAAAATAAAGTAAGCTCTAGGCCCAACATGGGTATTCTACTCACAACCCCAGATAAAAACTGGCATGCTTGACCTACTGAGCCAGCGAGGTGACCCCCAGAGTACTACTTGTAAAACTTGTTTAGCTGTTTTGTTCCAGAACCTGGACTGGATCGCCGACAGAAGAACCAAACGGCACTCAGAGATCTTGGAGTATAGTTGGTTTATTTGACACCAGTAGGCTCAGAGGAGAGTGATCTCCAAACGTCTGAGCCCTGAGCACAAAGTAGGTAACTTATACCCTTTACTTCCACATACCTGGTACTTTTGGTGCACGAGGGAAGCAGAACAGAGAGAGGAACCCGGATTGGTGTGGGGAGCAGGGCAGGGAGAAGAACCTGGAAGAGCCCAGGGCAGGGGCTGGGACTCCTTTGCTGGCTTGGTGGGCCATCATAAGACACAGATTTTCCTTATAAGTTTCATCATAATTGCCTCAATAAATAATGTTTGTGCTGGTGTTTATACTGAGGATTTGGCTGATATTCTCTACCCCAGTACCTTCCTTCCTCTATCCTTTTATTATATTTATGGAACAATTTTCTGTTCTTCAGTCGGTTCCCTTGGTTATTTTATTTTATTTAAATATTTATTTATGTATTTGAGAGAGAGAGCATGTGCATTTGCACACAGGTTGGGGGAGGAGCAGAGGGAGAAAAACCTCAGACTCCCTGTTGAATGCAGGGCTGCATCCCATGACCCTAAGCCAAGATTATGACCTGAGCCAAAACAAGAGTCAGAGGCTTAACCGACTGAGCCACCCAGGCGCCCCTGGGTTGTTGTTTTTTTTTTAAGATTTTTTTTTTTTTATGTAATCTCTACACTTGGGGCTCAACCTCACAACGCCAAGATCAAGTGTCACATGCTCCACCGACTAAACCAATCAGGCACCCCAGATCTGGGTATTTTTAAAAGCCTCTTGGTTATGTCTTTGAGAAGGTATTGCTGGCAACACGATGTGTCTTCAGACAACTGTTAATCTTTGTATTCTGCTGATTGTGTTTCAGTTTTAGGGCATGGTATGTTCTGGTTCTTCCTAGTTCCCAGATCTAGCTTGACCTCCATACTCATGCTCACCTGTCTTATAGATGTAGTTCTCGCTGCTTCTTCCTAGAACAAATCCTTGTGTACCTGTACTTCCAGTTCCTTCCTGACCCTCACAATCTGACCAGGTTAAAGTGTCTCTAGGGGCCTGGTATATAAAAATACGATCTCTCAGTAGGCTTCTAAGTGTAAATTCTTACTGATAATTAAATATAGTCACCTGAGTACTATTTCTGGCACTTTGTTTAAAACTAAATTATGAGAAAAAAAATAAAAATAAATAAAACTAAAGTATGAGAGACCCAACGTACAGTTGTTTCACAACATGCTTTTACATTTTCTTTCAAAGTAACACGTACACTTCATTTAAAAACTCAAATAGTGGGGTGCCTGGCTGGTTCAGTCAGTAGAGCATGTGATTTTTGATCTCTGGGTCACGAGTTCAAGCCCCACAATGGGCATAGAGCTTACTTTAAAAAAATAGTAAAGGAGGGTTTAGCTCTCTTGCACCACCATCTCTTTTCTATTTTTCCTATAATAGTTTAAAACCAGTTGATTAGGGACGCCTGGTGGCCCAGTCGGTTAAGGATCTGCCTTTGGCTCGGGTCCTGATCCCAGGGTCCTGGGATCGAGTCCCACATTGGGCTCCTTGGTCAGTGGGGAGCCTGCTTCTCCCTCTGCCCTACACTTCCCCCGCTTGTGGGCGCACTCTCTCTGACAAATAAATAAATAAAATCTTTAAAAAAATAAAAAATGGGGCACCCAGGTGGCTCAATCGTCAAGTGTCTGCCTTCAGCTCAGGTCATGATCCCAGGGTCCTGGGATCAAGTCCTGCATCAGGGTCCCTGCTCAGCGGGAACCCTGCTTCTCCCTCCCCTACTCCCCCTGCTTGTGTTCCCTCTCTCGCTGTGTCTTTCTTTGTCAAATAAATAAGATCTAAAAATAAATAAATAAATAAATAAAATAATTAAAAAATAAAACCAGTTGATTAAATCACTTGGTTAAATCAATATTCAGTATTTATAGTTCTCTTGTACAAATATGCACAGCAGAGCGTTGTCATTGAATGTCATTAGGTTTCCTTTAATTTTGTTTTTTCTCTTTTTAGTTTTTTTTTTTTCTGTTTAATTTTACCTTTTTTCACTTGGTTACTTTCCCCTCAGTTAGGAATCGTCTTCTTCTTCCCACACCTTCCAATATCCTATTGTTTTCTACAAAGAAAGTCATAGTAGATATATTTTCTGGAGATCTTTCTACTTCTATTTTTCTCCTATGTAAACCCATCACTTTTTTTTTTAATTTATTTATTTAAGTAATCTCTATACCCAATGTGAAGCGTAAACTCATGACCCCGAGATCAAGACTCATATGCTGTACCAGTTGAGCCAGCCAGGCGCCTCTAAACCCATCACTCTTCCAGCCTACTACTGCATAGGTAGGCTGCATAGGTAATAGTCTAAATGGGAATCAAATTCTGTTTTGGAGTTAAATTTTCCTTCATCATGACAAAAATATCACTTTATTGACTTCTCTCCAAAAGTTATTGAGAAGGCTTTCTGATTCTTGGTCTTTTTAGTGTGACATATGTGACTAACCTTTAATTCTCTCTTGGAAAAGCTGAAGAATCATCTCTTTGTTTCTATTATTCTGTAATTTCCTAATGATGTGTCTTAGTGTGTCTTATAGTCATTCATTTTATGGAGTGCTTGACAAGGGCTCTTTCAACCAGGAAACGTTCATGTTGGGAAATTCTCTTGTATTATTTCATTGGTGATTTCTCCTCCTTGGTTTTTAATTTTCTAAGACTCTCCATATTTGTAAATTTAGAACCCCTACCATGGTCTAATTAAAAAAATGTTTTGTTTTCCTTCTATTCATATTTTTTGCTCAATGCATATATTCAGTTTTTTACTTCTATAATCATATATTTAAAGACCCCTTTTTTTCTTATTTTCTATTTGTATAGCTTCTTATATTTATTTTTCAGATGCAAGGTCTTTTAGCTCTCAGAGGATTTTAATGATAGTCTTTATTTTTGTTTTAGTTTTCTTCCTTTTGCATAATCGTTTTCCTCCAAATTGTCTTTTGGTTGGTTGGTTTAGCCACTAGCTTTCATGTTGGAAGTTTTTGTCAGACGTCTGGTCATCCTTGGTAGTTCAGTGTTCCTTGATTATTTATAGGTCTTCAATATACCATCTCTACCTACCACCCAGAATTTAGTGTAGTGAAAAACTGAAGCAACCTACGTGTCCGGCAGCAGGGGAATGGTTATATAAATAATGGGCCATTCATAAGATGGACTGTCATGCAGAATTTTAAAATTATATGAACAAGTGGATTGGAAGCTCTGAGGGCCAAGGTGAGGTGTTCAGCCTTTCTGTTTCCCTGCAGAATAATCTGTGTGGTAGGTAGTCTTTCTGAAAGCCCATGGCTGACATCTTTGGGACTTTGTTTTATGGTGATCACATTCTTCAGAGGAAACTCCTAGTATCCTAGAAAGTAAAGGCTTGGTTTTCAGGGTCCTGGAAACCAAATGGAATATGAGAGGAAGGTCTCAGCATTTGGCCTATGAAATTTATATGTGCATTTTCTTTTCAGTAAATGTTTTAAGTTGTCATCTTAGCTTTTCCAGAGAGTCCCAGGGATGCAAAAATTTAAAATCATGCTTCCTATATATTTTTAATGAGAGAATAAAATTAGTTGGTAAAATAATATATGTGATAATTATACGTTGCGTTGTCTTGACTATTTTAAAAGAAACAAACAAGAAAACCCCCTGTTCTAAAGGCCCACAGTCTAGGGTGAGGTAACTGAATGCCAGGCAGAGAGAAAGTAAGGCAGCAACATAGGCACAGGCTAGACTGCTCTCAAGGAAAGCACTCCATCCTTAGGAGGTAGGTGTTGTTAACAGACCATGGGTAGGGAGGGGTAGGAGACAAAGCCTGGGGCCTGAGCTGGGTGGAGGTCTGACTGAATAGTTCCTCCCACTCTGTAGAAACTGAGGAAGAGATTCAGAGGCTAGAAGCTCATCTAGAGTCCGGCAGAGGGTACACTGATTTGCAGTCAAGATCTTGGATTCCAAAACCCTTGCTCTGCAATACACCGTGCTAACAGGTAGCCAGGACAGTTTCTCCTAGACACCCTTTTTTCTCCATCTCCTGGAATAGGAGGAAATGGTGCCGAGCGGGTGTGGAGCATTATATCTCTGGAGAGCCTGAAGCTAAGCTGGCTCGTGGTTAAAAGCTCACTAGTGTTCGTTTGCTAAAGAGTACTTCACACAGGAAGATCTGAAGACCTTCAGCTACACCAAAAGTTGAGAGGGATGGATTTCTGTCAGGAAAATTAGGTTGGGGCAAATGGAAGGAGGAACTGGTATACGAAGCCAGCCGCAAGGGGGCGCAGCTGCCGGCTCTGCCGGGCCGAACGCGCGGGACGTTATGCCGGGAGGTGGAGTACGTAGATTTAAGACTCAGGGGCTTTCGAAACCGTGTTTTCCTGGAAAGATGTGCATGATTATCTGTTCTTCCCAATACAAGATACATAGCATGAAAATCTGGTGTTGAGTGTCGCTATTTGTAGATAAAGGCCAGTTAGAGTTGTTTCAGGAGTGACCCCTACCTTAGAGTGGTGTGCACAGCAGCGGGTGTTGCTGTGTTTGTTTCTAGTTCACATTTACCTGGCAGGGGAGACTCCATGATCATGAAGGCGGTTTTTCCAGGGCGAGCCTCATCCATTGCACTCCGGGTGTGCTGACTCCTGGGATTTCCCCAAATGTGGGAAACTCGATTGCGTAATTTGTGGTAGTGGGGGACTGTGTTCGTGCTTTCCCCTGTATGATTGTGCTTCAAAAAGCAGGGTCTTTTTTTCCCATTTAAAGAGGCAATCTTTTCCTTACGTCGGTTGGTATTTATGGTTTACGTCCGTGATTGGCGGTGTTAATTGTAAGCGTATCACTTTAAACGTTATTCTATCCTGTTTATGTTTTATTGGTGAGCGTTTCTCCAGGAAGGCCTTGTTTTGTTAATTTCTACAAACTCACCTGCTCCATCTTTTGGAATGACTTTTTTCTTCACTATGTCAGAGATTGTATTACTTCAACATTCAGCTTTCTCTTGTGAAGCTGCCTGGTGTCCACACAAACCACCACTGAATTCAGGGTTGATTTAAGCAATTAGGTACGGAAAGCAGGGCGCCTAAAGCACTTTTAAAATCAAAGAAAAAAGGTGAATTTTTTTCCCCCCCCGGATGAAAATGTCATAGGGGCGCCTGGGTGGCTCAGTCGGTTAAGGGTCTGCCTTTGGC
Organism: Potos flavus; assembly: GCA_028534135.1. Lineage (NCBI taxonomy): Eukaryota > Metazoa > Chordata > Mammalia > Carnivora > Procyonidae > Potos > Potos flavus. The sequence continues at coordinate 28,362,795 of CM052891.1, read as the reverse complement.
TCAGGTCATGATCCCAGGGTCCTGGGATGGAGCCCAGAGTCCAGGGAGTCTGCTTCTCCCTCTCCCTGCTCGTGCTCTCTCACGTACGCGTGCTCCGTCTCAAATAAATAAAATCTTAAGAAAAGAAGATGTTGGGGCGCCTGGGTGGCTCAGTGGGTTAAAAGCCTCTGCCTTCGCCTCGGGTCATGATCTCAGGGTCGTGGGATGGAGCCCCGCATCAGGCTCTCTGCTCAGCAGGGAGGCTGCTTCCCCCGCTCTCTCTGCCTGCCTCTGCCTACTTGTGATCTCTCTCTCTGTCAAATAAATAAAATCTTTAAAAAAAAAAAAAGAAAGAAAAGAAAATGTTGGGCGCCTGGGTGGCCCGGTTGGTTGGGCGGCTGCCTTCAGCTCAGGTCATGATCGCAGAGTCCTGGGATGGAGTCCCGCATAAGGCTCCCAGCTCCATGGGGAGTCTGCTTCTCATTCTGACCTTCTCCCCTCTCATGCTCTCTCTCACTCTCTCTTTCTCTCTCAAATAAATAAATAAAATCTTTTTTTAAAAAAGTCATATAAGGGGTGCTTGGCTGGCTCAGCAGCAGAGTATGCAACTCTTGATCTCAGGTTCATGAGTTCAGAGCCCCATGTTGGAAATAGAGTTTACTTTTTTAAAAGTCATATATAATAATACATTCATCTTAGTGCAGTCATATCATTTTATTTTATTATTATTATTTTTAAAGATTTTATTTTATTTATTTAACAGAGAGAGCACAGCAGGGGGAGCAGCAGACAGAGGGAGAGACAGAAGCAGGTCCGCCCCAGCAGGGAGCCGGAGTTGGGGCTGGGTCCCAGGACCCTGGGATCATGATCTGAGCCAAAGGCAGACACTTAACAACTGAGCCACCCAGGTGCCCCTTTTTATTTTTATTTTTAATGGGAAGGGGCCCACAAAGGCAAAAGTGTGTAGGCCCTTCAAAATCCTGACTGAACCTGACATTTTTTTTAGTTCTCACCACTTTTTGTATAGTTCTGGCAGGCAGGTCTGTTCCCTACAGGTTGTGATCTTATTATTGTAGGCAGAATATATCTCTACATTATTTCTTAGTGCTTAGGCTAGTGGCTGCCATCTTAAAAGTTTAGGTAGCTGTGAGAAGGGTGCACTACATACCTATAAGTAATGACTTGAGAATAGGTTTTTGTTTTTTTTTTTAATTATTAGCAGCACTCAAAGAAATTCAAAAACACTTATTGAATGGCAAAGAGACTAAAGTAGACAATATGGCCCTCAGAATAGCAAAGAGTCTCTGAGTACCTCTGAAATCAAATCTGTGGGGGATACAAATAGTTCTAGAGGTGTCAGGGCTGTGGCTAGCCTGGCATTCATGGATACCATGAAAACAGCCAAAATTTTACCTTCCTTCTGTGAAATCAAAACTCCTAGAATGAAATTAGGAAAGTAGTTCAATAATGAAATTATATAACAAAGTAGGCTGTGTCACACTTCATGGATGAGGTTCTCTAGCATATGTCTAAATAGTGTGACTGTGATTTATATTGCAGAGACAGGGCCAGTGTGTGTCAGGAGTCAATGGGTTCAGCTACCTGCAACCCAGGGTGCTTGTAGAGTGGCTATAGAGAGTTACTCATGCTTTTCCAGTAGTGGATTAGATTCAGTTTTTTGGCGCCATGGACAACTTGACAGTCGCACCTGCTCTATGAACTTAAAAACTCAGCTTTAAAAAATTGACTCTGTAAGTAAAAATACAAATTGAATAATCAACTGCCCTCATATTTCTACGCATCAGTCCTTCCCTGATCCCCATAGACTAAGGAGTGGGTGGAAAATTCAGAGATGGGTGTGAGATTCACAGACTGAGGGTCATGTGTATTGGAACAGAACGTCTGAGTTGGTGGAGCAGCCATGATCTGAGAGAGACTGGTAGGTGTGACAGTGCTGCCCTTCCCTAGGTATTTGGGAACTCTCCAGATACTCACTGTACTGAGGGAGAGGTTGTGTTTCTCCATCTTGGCTTATTTGGGGCCTTTGATTTAGTTGGTTGTTATAGTTGGTTGTTTTATTCTCTACGTATATATAATTTATTACTGATAATTATCATTCCTAGAGGGTATGTTAAAGCACTAAGAGCTAAAATATAGTGAAATCACAATTTGAACCTAAGACTATTTAATGCTAAACTCAATGTTCAAAACTTTAAATACTAAGCACAATACCCCTGTGGTGGTTCAACCAGGATTTTATCTCCTTATGAAGAAAAAACCGTCTAACAATACTGTTAAAATTCTGTAACTTGTATCTCACAACCAGTAAAATTTAGGTCCTCTATGTGCATTTCCTTCCAGTAATTTTCCTTAAGGATACACAATTTTACAAAATTGTAGTTATGGTATACATACCGTTTCATATCCTCTTTTTCTCTAAGCCTTACATATAAATTTTTCTCATATTATTATTGTTATATGTTACAGATATTCTTATTATTTACTATTATGTTTGGTTAATACTTCATTTCCTTATTTTGGTATCTAGGGCTTTTGGGTGATTTTGGGTTTTGCAATTGTAAGTAAATGTATGATGAACACTTTTCTCTAGAATTACTTCCTTTACGTAAATTAAAAGAAATTTCTAGGTCAAAAGTATGAACGTTTTTTGGCACTAGATGTATATAATTAGGGTTAATTTTTTTTTTTTTTTTACTACAAGTAATATTGTAGTTGTTTACAGGATATTTAGGGGAAAAAACATTAGTCCACAATTCTTTGTTGACACTAACATAATTATATTAGTTTCCATTTTGGTGAATTTCTCTTAAGTCCCTGAAATATCATTTAGAAATAATATTAATCATAGTGTATATTCAATTTTGTATGCTACTTTTATGGCATGCTACATTAAATGATTCAGGCTTCCCTCTCATTCTTAACAAACTTGAAGTTATTTATTTATTTAAAGATTTTATTTTTTTATTTGACAGAGAGATCACAAGTAGGCAGAGAGGCAGGCAGAGAGAGAGGGGGAAGCAGGCTCCCTGCTGAGCAGAGAGCCCGATGCGATGTGGGCTCTATCCCAGGACCCTGAGATCATGACCTGAGCAAAAGGCAGAGGCTTTAACCCACTGAGCCACCCAGGCGCCCCTGAAGTTATTTTTATAATTAACCATGAGCCCTAAAATTAGAGATCTAGACTTTAGAGGAGAAAAGAAATCAGGGAAAAGTTGTTTTTAAAGAACTTAAAAATATGTATCATATGTCACCTCTACCCTCCCCCACAATAATTTAAGGCACTTCTTAAGATGACTGTAAAATAACAGGGAAAAACTAAAAATTACCCCAAGAGGAATGCCTGGTAGGCTCAATTGGTAGAGCATGCGACTCTTGATCTCAGGGTCATGAGTTTGAGCTGTGTGTTGCCACAGAATTTACTTAAAAACATTTTTTTAAATTAAATAAGTAAATAAATAAAAACCCCAAGAAATCATCAGTTACTTACAAAGATACCTCGACAAGGCTTTTCATATATATCTACAGTGGCAGTAAACTAGAAGCAATAGAATATAGATTGTACAGTTATCTGTGACCCAATGTTTATAGTAAAAGGAGTGGAAAACATAAAGCAGCATGTGAAGTATAATCCTATTAAAATATATATTCATATTGAAATTACCATGTTTAATATCAAAGTGTTAATAGTGGTAATTTTATAGCAGGATTGTGGTTTAATGTTTTAAAAACAACTTTTCTGCCTTTTCCAAATTATCTGTAAGGGACATTTATCACTATTGAAATAATTAAAAATACCCTCAAAAATTTTACTTTTTTTTTTTTTTAAGATTTTATTTATTTGACAGAGAGAGAGAGAGATCACAAGTAGGCAGAGAGAGAGGGAGAAGCAGACTCCCTGCTGAGCAGGGAGCCTGATGCGGCCCGATCCCAGGACCCTGATATCATGACCTGAGCCGAAGGCAGAGGCTTTAGCCCACTGAGCCACCCAGGCGCCCCAAAAATTTTACTTATTTTTTAAAAAAGATTGTATTTATTTATTTGAGAGATATAGCGAGAGAGAGAACAAGCAGGGCAGAGGGGAAGAGGGAGAGAAAGAAGCAGATTCCCCGCTGAGCAGGGAGCCAGATAGGGGACTCAGTCCCAGGATCCTGGGATCACAACCAGAGGCCAAGGCAGACACTTAACCGACTGAGCCACCCAGGCACCTTAAAGCAAAGCTTTTAAAAAAAAATCACATGTTCTGGGGGCACCTGGGTGGCTCAGTCGTTAAGCGTCTGCCTTTGGCTGAAGTCACGATCCCAGGGTCCTGGGATCGAGCCCTGGATCAGAAGCCTGCTTCTCCCTCTCCCAGTCCCCCTGCTTGCATTCCTCTCTAGCTGTGTGTGTGTCTCTCTCTCAAATAAATAAATTTTTAAAATCTTAAAAAAAAAAAAATCACATGTTCTGGGGTGCCTGGCTGGCTCAGTTGGTAGAACATGAGACTGTGATTTTGGGGTTGTGAGTTTAAGCCCCATGTTGTGCTCAGAGATGACTTAAAAAATCATATGTAGTAAGAGGGAAATATCATTGAAGGGTAGCAGAATATGCCACCCCCAAATATGCCACTTTGGTATAAGGATTCCTTTGAGCCAAAAGCACTTGAAAAACAGCAGATATGAGGGTAGGTCCTGATCTACCCTTTTCTTCCTGAGATCAGGAGATAAAACTCCCATGTAAAAGATGTCCTCCCTATACCAGAAGAAAAGAAATGTCCCCAGAGAAGGGGAGTCAAACCTGAGAGAATTTTGTACACATCTTGTTAAAATTCATATCTATGTAAAGCCCCCCCCCATGTTACTTTTCTACAGTTGCCTCAAAATAAAGAAAAAACACAATTGTTTCTCTTTGTTCAACCTAATATGAAAGCATTTAGTTTTGCCATCTCTTTGGGTCTTCATTTCTTTTTAAGAGCTTCTGTGTTAGGTAAATTTATGTTAAATTTATTATGCTTTTACCCTGTTAAACTGTCGATGCCAATTTAATTCTCATGCCCAGCCGGAGATGCTAACAGGGTGGAGGTAAAGTTTTGCCTCTACAGGATCAAAGCCTTTGATACACAGTGTCTGTAAACACCGTTGTTTTTCCTAGGGCACCTAGCCAGCAAGGGCAGAAAGGGGGAAAAAAAAAAAATAACCCTAAAGCGTCCTCTGTTACTGTTGTCTGAAAGGAAGGGAGGGGCACTCGGTTTGTTACCGAATCCAGGCCGGATGCTGCTTCCCTTTGTGCCGAAAACTGCAGACTCGAATCTTGGGGAAGCCAGCTTTGATTCCCCAACTACACAGGGCACCTGTCATGGAGTGTGGCTGGGTGGGGGTGAGGGACTTGAGGCTGCATTTCACCTGCATCTCTTATTCCATCTTCACAGAAACCTTGTGAGGTAGGCAGGCGGTATTATTGCTTTACAATTTAGGGAAATGGAGGCTGAGAGACTGAGGGTATGACCTAGTCCCAGAGAGGAACAGTGATTCAGACCAGCGTAACCGACTGTGCCGTCTTGGCCTCTGCCGGCCGCAGGCCACCGACTTCCAAATTACCCTTCCAAATTGTCCTGCCCAATTGCCCTGCCCTGCCGCGCAGAATGCAGTTCGTAACAAATACATGGTGGAACTTTTGCATACGCCCTAGAAGGCAGGGAATTTTAAAATCCCCCAGCCACACCTATCGGTGATTCTTTTTTTTTTTTTTAATTTTATTTATTTGACAGAGAGAAACACAGCGAGAGAGGGAACACAAGCAGAGGGAATGGCAGAGGGAGAAGCAGGCTTCCCGCCAAGCAGGGAGTCCTATGCGGGGCTTGATCCCACGACCCCAGAATCATGACCTGAGCCGAAGGCAGACGCTTAACGACAGAGCCACCCAGGCGCCCCGGTGACTGGCTTTTAAATTGTTGTGAAGCATAACTAGAACGAATTTATCTGTTTCTCCAACAAGCAAAGTGACGTCAGGAGTGACGACAAGGGACAAGAGGCGGGCATATGGAGATGAAGGGCACGGTGACTGCGTGTTCGAGTTTATTCTTCACGAGGCAGAGTTTCCACTGCATATCCACTGGTGTGCTTTGGTCATGTCATGTGAATAACCTTGCAGTTTGGAACTGAAGGCCTAAAGAACTTGGAATGTAATGACCATAACTGTGTAGTGTGTTGCAGACAAGGGTGGAGAGCCAGGCAAGACCTTGTGCTCATACTTACCTGGCAGGGGAGATACCATGATCATGAAGGTGGTTTTCCCAGGGCGAGGCTCATCCACTGCACTCCGGATGTGCTGACCCCTGCGATTTCCCCAAATGTGGGAAACTCGACTGCATAATTTGTGGTAGTGGGGGACTGCGTTCGCGCTTTCCCCTGATAGGCGTGTTTTAAGAGTAGCACTAAGGCCTATACTTTTCTGTAAGCGTTTTTACCTTTGTTTATATACCTAAGCAAGTTTGGTGCTGATAGTAGGTGTAGAGTGGGGGGCTCTGGGGAGTGGGCAACCTTTTTTGTCTATGGTTATATGGGGGGGAGGTTAGCATAATAGACAAGGTGTGATAATTTTCGGGTCTTGATAGCTTCAAGTGTTCTTTCCTCGCTCCTCCTTGGGGGGTGTCTCTTTGTTCTCTTTCTTTTCCCCTTGCTTGTGGTGCGCGCGCTCTCTCTCAAATAAGGTCTTTTAAAAATATATGAAGCAAGAAACTGACATTCTTCCTACAGTGTGGATTGTGAACTTTGGATAACATGTTAAGGTCTACTACTCCCTAGAGACCAGTTTCTAAGGATAAGTTGGGTTATGTTGTTTTGTTTTGTTTAAAGGTTTTATTTATTTATTTGACAGCAAGAGAGAAACAGCGAGAACAGGAGCAGGGGGAGTGGGAGAAGGAAAGCAGGATTCCCTGATGTGGGGCTTGATCTCAGAACCCTGGGATCAAGATATGAGCTGAATGTAGATGCTCAATGACTGAGCCACCCAGGCGCCCCCACTTAGGGTAAGTTCTGATGGTTACCCAGGAAAAAAAAAAAAAAGACTAGAAATACTAATAAGGAGTGAATGTTAGTGTGTAAAGAATGAGCACAATTCACGCTTAATTCCTCAAGGGATGTGTGTGTTCTGGAGCTTTAGGAAAAAAATAATCCTAGGACACTGAAGTGGGTCTCAGGGTTTTATTTGAACTTTTTTTTTTTTCAAGATTTTATTGAGAGAGCACAAGCAGGGGGGCGGGGGCAGTGGGAGAGGGAGAAGTAGACTCCCCACTGAGCAGGGAGCCCTACATGGGGCTCAATCCCAGGACCCTAAGATCAGGACCTGAGCCGAAGGCAGACACTTAACCAGCTGAGCCACCCAGGTGCCCCATTATTTGAACTTTCCATACTAAGAATATTGTTATGTATTTGTGTGATGTAAATAAAAGTAAAGAGATCAGGAACCATTAAGATGGGTATTATTAAGGGAAAAAACAGGGGCACCTGGGTGGTGCATTGGGTTGAGGGTCCACTCTTGGTTTCAGCTCAGGTCATGATCTCAAGTCATGGGATCTAGCCTTGAGATTCTCTCTCCCTCCCTTCCTGCCCCTTCTGCCAGTTCTTTCTCTCTCTCCCAAATAAATAAATAAATCTTAAAAAAAAAAAAAAGGAAAAACAGGAAATAACAAGTGTTGGTAAGGATCTGGAAAAACTGGAACCCTTGTGCACTAGTGATGGGAATGTAAAATGGTGTAGCCAGTATAGAAAACAGTATGGCAGTTCCTCAAAAAATCAAACATAGAGGGGCGCCTGGGTGGCTCGGTGGGTTAAAGCCTCTGCCTTCGGCTCAGGTCATGATCTCAGGGTTGTGAGGTCAAGCCCCACATTGGGCTCTGCACTGGGCTTGGAGTGTGCAAAAAGTATTATCATGTGATCCAGTAATCCTACTTCTTGAGTATATACCCAAAAGAATTGAAAACAAGGATTTGAAAAGATATTGTACACTAAAATGTCCATAGCAGGGGCACTTGGGTGGCTCAGTCGGTTAAGTGGCTGCCTTCAGCTCGGGTCATGATCCCAGGATCCTGGGATCGAGCCCTGCATCAGGCTCCCTGCTCAGCAGAGAGCCTGCTTCTCCCTCTCCCTCCGCCTGCTGCTCTGCCTACTTGTACTCTCTATCTCTGTCAAATAAATAAAACCTTTAAAAAAAGTAAATAATAAATAAAATGTCCATAGCAGTGTTATTTATAATAGTCAAAGGTAGAATCAACCCCGGTGTCCATTGATGGATAAATAAATAAGCAAAACGTGGTATATACATACAATGGAATATTATTCATCCTTAAAAAGGAAGGAAATTCTGACATAAGCTTCCTGGCTGGTGAAGATCCACTAAATGTGTTAGCCTTCCTGGCTTTTTCTTTCTCTTCACTTCTTTTCACACCCTCTGTGTCTCTCCATGTAACACTTAGTTATGCCCAATATGCGTGTTTGTTGATTCATGTGGATGGGACTTCCCTCTCTTATCCTCTGTCTATGGAGCACCAACATAGTACCTCATGTCTGCCCAGCTATATACCAAGCATTGTGATTGCAGGGATCCAATTTTAGGCGTCTTACATAGTACCTGTCACATTTGAGGATGCATGGCAGGTATACCACAAACACTTGACTGTATGATAGTCAGGTGTGTATGCCACATGTGGAAAGTTAAAATTTCTCTGCATGGATTTTATTGTGCATACTAACAGTTAACAACTACACAGCGCTTGGTGCCGGGCACAGTTCTAAGCACTTTACACATACTAGCTCATTTAAGCCTCTAAGCAACTCTCTGGTTATTATTATCTCCAGTTTTACGAATGAAGAAATTGAGGCCTATCAAGGTTAAATAATTTCTCCAAGGTCACAATTAAGGAGGTGACAGGGCCAGGACCAGAGTCTGAACTGTGAACCTAACCCACTATATTATACTCTCCACATCCCCACATAGTGACTGCATTTATGTACTAACCTTTCAAAGTTAATAGACTACTAGTTTTCTTAATGATACAACAAACATGTATATTTCTAATTTTACTTCCCAGTAGCCACCACTTTTTAGTCCTAGGAATTAGTGCTAAATATATTCAGTTTTTCAATTTCACCAGTAATAGTGAGAATAAACATTAAGCTTGTAGAGTTTGGGGTGTATGGGTGGCTCAGTTGGTAAAGTGTCTGCCTTTGGCTCCGGTCACGGTCTCAGGGCCCTGGGATCAAGTCCCTCATTGGGCTCCCTGCTCAGCAGGGAGTCTGTTTATCCCTCTCCCTCTGCCTCTCTGCCCCACGCATGCTCGATCTCTCAAATGAATAAAGAAAATATTTTTTAAAAAATCTTGTAGTTCGGTAATTTTTCCTCTAATCATGTTCGTTATAAATGAAACTGGACAAGAAGGGAAATGAATGTAAAAGAATCTAGGTTGCTTCATTGCATTTCTGCACTTGATCTTAGCCAAAAGGCCTGATTGAGTTAAAATAAGCATGTTGTTTTCTTTTGAAACAGGATGTCTCGGGCTGTTCATCTTCCAGTTCCCTGTCCCGTTCAGCTTGGTTCCTTAAGAAATGACTCCTTGGAAGCTCAGCTTCATGAATATGTCAAACAAGGGAACTATGTGAAAGTGAAGAAGATTCTTAAGAAAGGTAAGCACTGTGTTAAAATTGCAGATGCAACTTTATTCACATTTCTAAGTAGTTTTGGAAGGAAAATCAGGTACATGATAAAGCTATGAGTTCTTGGGGAAATTGAAAGTTATATTTGAGATGAGATTTTCCCTACAAGTGGAGTCATATTGCTCAATAGAGGTCTTAAATTATTGTTTGGAAACTGTTTTGTTTTGTGCTAGGGAACCATAAGGTCTTCCAACTGTTAGACTCTTAAGATTTCTCCTCAGGCCCCAGCCACCCATACTTTTTTTTTTTTTTAAGATTCTATTTATTTAACAGAGAGAGAGAGATCACAAGTAGGCAGAGAGGCAAGCAGAAAGAGAGGGGGAAGCAGGCTCCTCGCTGAGCAGAGAGCCCGATGCGGTTCTTGATCCCAGGACCCAGGACCCTGAGATCATGACCTGAGCTGAAGGTAGAGGCTTAACCCACTGAGCCATCCAGGCGCCCCACCAGCCACCCACTTTTAATTCTGCCAGATTTCCTTTTCTCCTTTAATCAGTTTTCTGAAGCCTGTGGTGAAGTGAAGAGACCAGCTTTCACAACTTTCCCCTTCTTTGCTCCTCCCAGGGACTTGGTGCTTTAGTTTCCAGGTTTTTTCCTGCTGGTTGTTACAGGCAGCTCAACCCACAAGGCAGATGGAAATAGCAAATGTAGCTCAGGCAGTCTCCAAAAGAACAAACACTAAACCATACATAGACAAAACCTCTGCTGGTATTTGGCCCTTGATCTACAGATCCAGACCTGGTTTTTTTTTGTTTTGTTTCGAGTAACCAGAAGTCCTGCTGAATTCCCCCTTTCCCTTCTTAGTATAAAGAGAGGTTTATGAAGCTTCTCTCCGCTGTTTGTGAAACAGTCAGGGTGACCTAATTTCTCTGCAGTGTTTCACCATTTACTTCATAAACATTCCTGAAGACTTCCAGAAAAGTAACTCCTATTTTTGCAGGATCCAACTATCCCACAAAATAATTCACTCAGAAAGTTCTCAAATGTTTCCATGTACCACCCCTAGAGTCTATAGATGAAGTAGCTGATAATGAGTTCAATAATTTTTTTTTTAAGATTTTATTTATTTATTTGACACAGAGAGAGCAATCACAAGTAGGCAGAGAGGCAGGCAGAGAGAAAAGGGGAAGCAGGCTCCCACCCGAGCAAAGAGCACAATGTGGGGCTCGATCCCAGGACCTTGAGATCATGACCTGAGCTGAAGGCAGAGACTTTAACCCACTGAGCCACCCAGGCGCCCCTCAATAATTTATTTGAAAGGTCCTGTTGGTTCTTTTCCCCCTCAAAATTTCTCATTTTATTCCATAACACGTTCACGTGTGTTAACATGAAAACAGATGTTCGGGGGCTCCTGGGTGGCTCAGTCAGTTAAGGATCTGCCTTTGGGTCTGGTCATGATCCCAGAGTCCTGGGATCGAGCCCTACATCGGGCTCCCTGCTTAGCGGGGAGTGTCCTTCTCCCTTTTCCTCTGTGTATGTGTGAGCTCTCGCTTTTCCAGACAACAAAGAAACAAACAAAAATAGATGCTCAGCATAGGTATGCTGTGACTTCTAGTATCTTCTATCCATACTCTTCAGTGTGAAAAGCAGAGTATTAGAACATTTATATCTTAGACATCTGAATGTTCTGTATCTTCAAATTCTTGCCATTAAGCTACAGCAGGTGATGGGGTTGACAGGTGTAACTGGATATGAAGTAGGATTTCATCCGTGTCTGGGAATTTCATCTAAAGCCTCAGAGTGGAGAACAAGGGGTGACAAGGTGACAAGTTCCCTGACAGTCTAAAGCAGGGCTTCTTAGGAGATGGCCAAAATGGTCCTTGGATCTTTAACTCCATCATCCACCTCAGGCCTATCTAGGAGAAGGCAATGGGGTATTGGTGGGGGTGTCAGTGGAAACGATTCTCTAAAAGACATTAATAGGAACAGAAAGCTGTGGCTTTTCCCCCTCCTTCCCAGTTTCAAGCCAAATAAGAGGTCCTTCAGGTGTACCTCATGGAAAGAATTGTAGCACTCGCAAGCAGGATAGTTGGGAGCCTGTGTCTCAGCCTGCTGAACAGTAGAAATTGCAGCCCATGCCAGCTGCCACCAAGGTGGTGTGAAGAGAACTTGGCATATTACCTGGAATTTAGGGGTCAGGAGGACTGCCATCTTCCTCCTTCCTTGATGACTAGGTAAACATAAGAGACCAGCAGTCGGATTAGCTACACACTTCCACCACTTAGTAGGGTAAGTGGACTCTATAGAGGGTAGCCGAGCCATCTAAAGGACCTCACCTATGAAGGCAGAAAGAATCCCAAGAGGCTGGAGAAACATCAAGAAGTCAGCAGGGGAGGGCAGTGGCCCACATTAGGGTGCTATGAAGTGGAGTGGAGTTACCGGAAGGGCCCACTAACCCCTCCCACAGAAGAGCAGGCATTAGGAAGACGCCAAAAGCTACAAAGAGGATCAGCTACATTTGAAGGCCTTGGCCTTTGTCATCTTGTTGGTCCTCTACCTCCAGCTCTGGAGTTGCCAGAAACAGGCTTGAAATCAGAGAAGTGGAAGAGCAAGGAAGAGGTTTTGATTTCAACAGGACTGGACAATTTGTTACCTGAAATGAGACTGTCCTTGAAGGCCTCAAAGTGACTTAAAGACTATGGAATCTGCCTGAGATGCCTCTCCAGAAAGGGAAAAGGAGAGCCAACCAAAAGAGTGTACTTCAGGGCAGTAAAAGGGGAAAAATGTTTCCTGATTGTATCCTACTTAGTTCACTTATACAGATTATATGAGTTCTAAAACCCAAAGGATGAGTTCCTAAGTTCCAGAACCTCAACCCAGACTTTATTCATTTTTTAATTACATGTATATTAATTGACCCTTGGGGTTAGAACACCAAGGACAGGGGCGCCTGGGTGGCTCAGTTAGGCATCTGCCTTCAGCTCAGATCATGATCCCAGGGTCCTGGGATTGAGCCCTGTGTCAGGCTCCCTGCCCAGCGGGAGGCCTGCTTCTCCCTCTGCCTGCTGCTCCCCCTGCTTATGCTCTCTCTCTCTGTAAAATAAATAAATAAAATCTCAAAGAAAGAAAAAAGAAGAACATCAAGGACAAATGTGTGGCCTTGTCTTCCAGGAGTATAATGCAGCAGAAGAAGCAGACATAAGTAATTAAAGTACTGAGAAGAACAGGAGGCAAAGAAGTACCTACATCTCAGCCTCCTTGTCTGGGGAGTACTCAAGGGAAAACTCTTAGAGGAAGCTATATTTAGGCCAGGACCTTAACAAAGAAAAAGAGTTGAGTTGGGGGTGCCTGGCTGGCTCAGTCAGCGGAGCATGTGACTCTTGATTTCAGGTTGTGAGTTCAAACCCCACATTGGATCGCTTCTTGGCCTTTTGGCTAAGATCGAACCCCACATTGGGTATAGAGATTACTTAAAAAAAATAAAATCTTTAAAAAAATTGAATGTGCTGGAGTGATAGACCCACATGCAGTTGGAGAATGTGCGCTTAAGAGGCCAACGTATGGTATCGATGGTGAGGGGTTCCTAGAAACGCTGGAGGAATGGACAAGGAAAAGTGTTAGATATGGAAGGGTCCAGACCAGAGGCAGGCTCTTGGATGAAAGAGATTGGAAGGCACTTTATAACTTCAATATATAAGAAACTGGGGATATGTCGCAGGCCTGGGCAGATTGCCCAAACACTGTCCCTTTCTGACAGAATTTAAGTACAGAGCATTTGACTGTCTCTGAGGAGATTCTATTAGAAGTGGTTAGATGAGATGAACCTGATGGTTTTTTAGTCATTACTGTGAAGCCCTGAAAAATGTGGTTGATTCAGAAAACCATGTGAATATCTAGATGGCACTGTGCTTCCTGGCATCCTGGAAGAGGTGGGGTAGTATTTTGACAAGAGTTAAGTGATAAAAACAGTTACACACTTCATATATAAGGTGTGTTCTTTGAGGAGAAACTGGGATTAACTTTTGCCACAGGTAAACAGGTAGGCTGCTTCTGAGATTTACAAGCCAGGAAGGTGGAACATTCAGGACTGAACTTTAAGTGATGATGTATTTAGTGCTTTATTAGAGAAATTAATTTGATTGGAGACTAGAACTCCTGAGGAAGACCACTTTGGCTTACCAGAAAGAATCCAGATTTGATTTAGTACCAGACATACCTAGGTTTCCCCAGCTGTGTAACGTTAGAGCCTGCATCTGTAAGAATGAGGAATAACACCCTTCTTCAGTTGTTTAGAGGATGAAATGAAACAACGGATTAAAATGCCTGTTATCAAGTAGGTATTCAATAAATCGTCATGGTTATGATTATTATTATGTGCTATTAGAAGTGTACACCAGTTCTTACCTGTCTGCCTCCTCCTCCCGCCTCTCTTTCAAGCCAGAGGAAACCTGGTCTCTTCGTCAGCTGTCTTTTGTAGCAAGCGAGACGGTCAGACGCTGACCAGTGGCGTCAACAGCGTTTTCTTAGCCTACAGTGGGGGCGGCGCCACCCGACTGGGACCAAGGTGGTGCTGGACGCGGTGGGCGGAGCAATACTGCTCCCTCCGGGTTGGAGTCAGAGGCATACAGCGTGTGATTGGCTGCTAGGAAGCCGCATGCTAATGAGGCTTGTTACTGATTTAAGTGTTGCTGGAAGATTTACAGGCGAAAAAATGGTGTTTTAAACTTTGCTACTTGACTAAATTGTCATGAAATATCAAATAAAATACGTGAGCTGGCAGATGAATTGACAAAAATGTCGCCATGACTACAAAGTGTGCGGGTGTCATTGATCTAACCGAGGCTGCGCTGTCAAAACTAAGACTATACTTTCAGGGATCATTTCTATAGTTTGTTACTAGAGAAGTTTCTCTGACTGTGTAGAGTACCCGGAACCACGAGGAGGAGGTGTAGTGTCCTTTCCTGAGCGTGAAGCTGACTAGGAGTGGTGCCTTTTTGCAGCTGCTCTTTGTCATTGATGATTGTTCTTCCTTTCCTTTTTTTTTGGAAAGGTTAGAGGGGAAGGATACCATCTGAGTGGTTTCATCCTAATGTTATTTGTGCTGAAAGTAAGGTGTTTTGTAACATGTGGTTTCTAGGGATTTTTGTCTTGTGTAGCTGTGTACTTTTTCTATGTAGCGCGAATGATCGTTGGGGTTTCTTAAAAAGGGTTTTTTGTCTTCATGAGAGTTAGAAGGTACTGAGTTCTCGAGCTTTGTTCTTCTGAACTTTTGGGATCTTTGTTTCTGATTTCTTGCGGGAGTGTTTTATGTGTGGAAGTTTTTGTCTTTCAGGGTTTGACATTTTGTGCTTTTTGAGTTTATCGTTTGTTTTTAGAGAGTGAGAGCGTGGAGGGAAGAGGTGGAGAAGACAATTAAGTACTTAGGCTCCAGGCCCAGAGATCTAATAGGAGCTCTAGTAGGTCGACCCCAGCCTAGAACAAGAGCTCCCCACTTAACCCACTGAGCCACCCAGGTTCCCCTATTAATTGTATTTTGTGTATAAATTGTTTCTGTCCACGTTTACTGCAGTCAGATCTTTCTAGAACTTTCTTTAGTCAGATATTGGACCTCCCAAATTAATCCTTGGAGTTTTTTTTTTAAATTTTTCATCAGTTTGTATTATTAGTCTGGGCTATTTACTTTTTACTTCTAAGTTTTCTATTAAATTTTAACTTGTGAATATTTTAGTTTTTAAAGCTTTTTTTTAAAGATTTGCTGTAATTGACATAAACATTATATTAGTTTCTGCACTTGATTCCATGTTTGTATTTATTGCAAAATGATAACCACAATATCTAGTTAACATGTCACCATACATAGTTATAGAATTTTTTTTTTTTGTGATGAGCCCAGAGCACGTTTAAGATATACTGTTAGCGACTTTCAAATATTCAAATAGTGCAGTATTATTAACTATATTGGTTTGTACAGGGAGGTGCAGGTTGGCTTAGTTGGTTAATCGTCTGCCTTCCCCTCAGGTTCTGTCTGGTATCAAGCCCCACCTCAGGCTCCCAGCTCAGTGGGGAGTCAGCTTGAAAGTAAACTCAGCGCACCCCTTGGGGGGGCAGGTGGAGGTCTTTTTATACCCTGCCTGGGGCTTCTCTTTTTGTTTTGTTTTTTTTTTTCCTGAGAAAACTTTAATGCTCTGCCTGGGGAAATACATGCTTAGTCATTTAAGGCCTGTTATCAGTATTTTCCAGTGCTTAGAGCCTATGACGTTATATGGTTCATAAATCATTCACTGGCACACCAGGCATCTCACCCTTAAGTTCTGGGTCTGCTTGTAACAGGTAAGCCCACTATTTATGTCATCTGTGTTTTAAACAAGATATCCCTGAAGCCACAGGTTTAATAAATGTATAGTTTTAATGCATGGTTTGTTTCTTTTCAGTGAATATTGATAAAGTTCAGAGTTTACACTAGTTCATAGTTTTTTTCATTATTAACTAAAGTTTATAGTTTACACTAGGATTCACTCTTTGTGCTATATAGTTCTGTGGATTTTGACAGATGTATGTTATTTCCATCATTAAGTATCATACAGAATAATTTCACTGCCCTAAAAATCCTTTATGCTCCTCCTGTTTATCCCTTTATGTGAACCCTGGCAGCCACTGATTTTTTTTTTTTTTTTACTGTCTCTATATTTTTGTCTTTTCCAGAGTATCATTTAGTTGAAACCAAAGGATGTAGCCTTTCCAGAGTGGCTTCTTTCTTTCTTTTAGCAGTATGCATTTAAAGTTCCTTTGTGTCATTTGTTGGCTTCATAGCTCATTCATTTTTATTGCTGAATAATATTTATTGTCTGGATGTGCCACAATTTATCTATCATCTATTGAAGAACATCTTGGTTGCTTCCAAGTTTTGGCAATTATGAATAAAGTTGCTGTAAATATCATGTGCAGTTTTTTTTTTTTTTTAAGATGTTATTTTTTTGTCATAGAGCGAGCACAAGCAGGGGGAGTGGCAGGCAGAGGGAGAAGCAGGCTCCACACTGAGCAAGGAACCTGATGCAGGACTCGATCTTGGGATCCTGAAGTGAACCAAAGGCACTTTACCGACTGTCACCCAGGCATCCCTCATGTGCATTTTTTTTGTGGCATAAGTTTTTGTGTGGCATAAGTTTTCAACTCATTTTGAATAAATACCAAGGAGTGTAATTGCTGGAATTGATGGTAAGAGTATTTTAATTTTGTAAGAAACTGCCAAACTGTATTCCGAAGCGGCTGTACCATTTTGAATCCCCACCAGCAATGAATGAGACTTCCTGTTGATCCACATCTTTACCAGACTTGGTGTTTTGGATTTTTCTTAGTAGGGCATACACGCAATACACCTAAGAAGCAAATGATGAGGCTACATCTGTAGTTATTTGGAACAGCAAGCTTTCATTCCCCAACAGTAGTTTCCCCATAACATGGAAGTATGAACCTGCTAAACAATGATAAAGCAAAGCCCCAAGGAAAGATTCTGATCTTAACCCGGCTGCTCTCAACAGTGATTTTCTCAAGCTACAAGGAAAGGTGCAGAATACAGTTTGCCCAGTGCTTAGTTTGGGGAGAGAACCCATTTTTCTCTGACAGGGTTAAGGAATTTGCTCGAGATGCCACAGCCGTTAAGTGAAGACTGAACTGGTTCCGTAGAACACAAACCTGACACTAACTTCCCTGCTTCTCTGGGATACAGAGCTCTTAAAGATGACATCTAATGTAGCTCCCTGGAAATCAGTTATTATTCGAAGGGGCTGGCTTGCAAAGTTTGTTTGCTGATTTTTCTGAGGAGGTAGCCACATGAAACCATCTCCCCAATAAACAGTGTGTGGGTTTCCTTTCCTCAATAGAGGCCTGATCAGGAATTATCTTTTATTTTTAAAGTGCTCTTTAAAAAAAAGAAAAAAAATTTTTTTAATTTTCTGACCTGATAGAAATGCTAAGAACTGGTTAGTATACTGAGGCCTTTCAGAGCCTGGCACACAATTTGGGTGTTTGGGGCGATTTCTCTGTTCTTTAAAAGTGGGTTTTGTTTTTTGTTTTTTGTTTTACTAGGCTCCCTGCCCAGTGTGGAGCCCAACACAGGACTTGATCTCAAGACTATGAGATTAAGACCTGAGCTGAGATCAAGAGTCAGACACTTAACCAACTGAGCCACCCAGGTGCCCCTCTTTAAAAGTATTCTAAGCTAAAGTTTCCTCTTTGATGTATTTAAAAGTGTTCCACTTCTCTTCCTCTCATGAAACACAAGTCTTTATTATTCTTGTACTTTTAGTAGTCATTTACTTCCTCATGACCTCATATAGGTTTGTGTTTACTGAGCACATTCCTAGCCATGCACAATGCTAAAGGCTGGAGACTCAATGGTTATTGAGTAAGAGTCCCTCCTCTCACCGTTTAGAGGTAGAACATAGAATAGCATAATCACCCAAAGAAAAAGAAAATCATAACTGCTGCAAGCGTACTAGCTGTGTGGGAACCAGAAAGGAAGACTCCTTGAGATCTAAAGATTTAAAAATTAGTGATGAAAGGGAAAACTTTTTTTTTAAATTTTATCTGTGTATTTGATAGAGACACAGCGAGAGAGGGAACATAAACAGGGGGAGTGGGAGAGGGAGAAGCAGGCTCCCCGCTGAGCAGGGAGCCTGACGTGGGGCTTGATCCCAGGACCCTGGGATCCTGACCCAAGCCAAAGACAGACACTTAACAACTGAGCCACCCAGGCGCCCCGAAAAGGAAAACTCTTATTTTTTTCTCTACTCTCATAATACTTCTGACATCAGATATGTGGGTTTTTTCCCTCCACACTGAGCAATTCTCCAACACCAGGTGAGTGTCCTACAATTTGATTAAATTCTGATGTTGTCTACCTGGAGATAGCATCAGATCCCACAGTTTAAGCACTCGTGTCTCCGAAGATTTGCCCTGCCCAGCACCTTGGACACCAGACCTAAGTAGTGGGTCTTCAGGTTACACAAAACTTTGTCTGACTTGACTACAAGTCAGAGGTTTCCACAACTCATTCCTCAGGTTTGATAATTCGCTAGAACAGTTCATAGAACTCAGGAAAACAGTTTACTTATTAGATCACCAGTTTATTGTAAAAGGATACAACTCAGGAACAGCCAGAGGAAGAGATGCATAGGACAAGGTATGGGGAAGGGGTGTGGAGCTTACATTCCCAGTCCAAGTGTACCACTTTCCCTAGCACCTTCATGTGTTCACCAACCCAGAAGCTCTCCAAACTCATACTTCAGGAATTTTTCTGGAGGCTTCGTCACTTAGATATGACAGATCATTAACCCCACATCTAGCTCCTTACCCCTCCCCAGAGAATCAGGGATGGGGCTCAAAGTTTCAAGCCGCTGTTTTTTGTTTTTTGTTTTTTTAAGAGGCAAAGGAGGGGCAGAGAGCGAGAAAGAATCTTAAGTAGGCTCCATACCTAGTGCAGAGCCTGGCTTGGGGCTCAATCTCATAACCCGGAGATCATGACCTGAGCTGAAATTAAGAGTTGGACGCTTAACTTGACTGAGCCACCCACACGCCCCTCAAAGTTCCAAGCCTCTAATCTTGGCTTTTTCTTTCTGGTGAACCCCTTCCATCCTGAATCCCACCAAGAGTAGTCTAATTAGAACAAAAGATGCTTCTATCACCCAGGAAATATGTCAGGAACCAGGATCAAGACAAATATTAAAAGATGCTTCTAGCACCATTATTGCTTAGGAAATTACAAAAGTTTTAGGAGCTCTGGTCAGGAGTCAGGTTGAAGACCAAAATACATATTTCTTTTTCTTTTTTTTTTAATTTATTTGACAGAGAGAAAGAGCACAGCAGGGGGAGTGGCAGGGAGAGGGAGAAGCAGGCTCCCCACCGAGTGGCAAGCCCCATGTGGGGCTCCATTCCAGGACCCTGGGACCATGACCTGAGCCAAAGGCAGCTGCTTAACTGACTGAGCCACCCAGGCACCCCCAAAATACATATTTTTAATTATATCACAATATCACAGGTTAACCAGGGAAAGAGGGCAAGGAAGTGCATTTCTAGCAAAGGTAACAACAGGTGGGAAGGTCTTCTTCGGTAGAAGCATAATGAATGAGAGACTCCAAGAAAGTGGATGAGTGTGGGACAGTGAGAACTGGAGAAGTGAGCTAAAGCATGAGATTGGAGAGACAAGAGGAGAGCCAAGACATATAGGGCTTTAGAAACCATTGTGAGGTGTTTCACCTTCATTCTGAGAGTAGTGAGATGCCAGTGAACTATTTTCAGCAGGGTAGAGGTAAATGTGTAAGGTAACTGTCAAGATCTGAGGTTCTACTGCATTTGCAAGCTACCAAGTTAGCCTTGTTGATATTGTGATATCACAATATCAACCAAGTTAGCCACAGTTTTGTGGATGCTGTCACAGGATAATAGATTCCTGGGTCAGAGATAAAGGACAGTTTATTATTCCCAGCAATAGCAGTAGCTCAAGTATTATAATTTTTGTACTGGAGCCCCAGTTCCCAGAGGATGATGCAAAGAGGGCCAAGTGATGCCTGTACACAACGTAGGCTGCATGACAGAAGATGGGCTTTGGAAACTGTCTTTTATAATGGGCATACAACCTGCCTGACATTGTCCCCAGAGGGAGACATATTCTTTATTATATTGGCTAGGAAACAAACCTACTCTTTGCTCTGGAGGGAGACACTGTCTGTAGCTCTCAAGTCTGTTCATGATACAAACATCCTTGAGAAGACGCTCCAGAACAAAAGTTGATGTGCAGAAATGTGAGAGACATGGAGAAGTGCTTCTTGAAGTTGACATGATTGGATTTAAAGTTTGAAAGGGAGGGCACCTGGTTGACTCAGTCAGAAGCATATGACTCTTGATCCTCAGGGCCATGAGTTTGAGTTTGAGCCCTGCGTTGTGTGTGGAAATTACTTAAAAAAAAAAAAAAAAAAAGAAAGAAAGAACCCTTCCTGGGGCACCTGGCTGGGTCAGGTAGAGGAGCAGGCAAATCTTGATCTAAGAGTCATGAGTTTGAGCCCCATGTAGGGAGGGTGTAGAGATTACTTAAACAAAAATAAAAGTTTGAAAGGGAACTGGGCCACTGCTTGGAAAATGGATTGGAGAAGGGCAATGATGAGTGTAGGTTAAGCTCTGTCCAGCTGAAAGATGATCACTTGACCAGCCAAGGAGATAGTAGAGGTGAAGAAAGGTGGAAGGATTTGAGAGGTATGTGGGAGATAAATCATCAGCCTTATGACAGGTTGGTGTGAAGGAAGCTGTCAGAGCTGACCCTTGTTTTGTGCTCCTGGATGGGTTTGTGAGCAGTGATTTATGCTCCTGGACAGGTGGGCAGTGGTACCATCACCAGGTAGGAAACATGTCCAAGACTAGCTTGGACATGTTGAATTCAAGGTGCTTTTGAGACATTCAATTGAAGTCGTCAGTCAACTAGATGTCAGGTAGGCAGATCTGTAGCTGAGATCTGGCGTCTATTATGTGCTCCATGCTGGCGTCAGACCTAGCCTGGCACTGTTGCTGACCAAACAGAAGTTTCTTAAGTTCTTTGTGCCTCAATTTCTTTGTTTGTAAAACAGGGGTAATAATTATAACCTCCCCCATAGAAGTGTTAGGAATATGAATAAGCCAATTTGAGAATATCAGACCTAGGGGGTGCCTGGGTGGCTCAGTCGGTTAAGTATCTGCCTTCGGCTCAGGTCATGATCCCAGGGTCATGGGATTGAGCCCCTCCATCGGGCTCCCTGCTCGGTGAGGAGTTTGCTTCTCCCTCTCCCTCTGCCTGCTGCTCTGCCTACTTGTGCTCTCTATATATCAAGTAAATAAATTAAATCTTTAAAAAAATATATCAGCGCTAGAAGGGACTTTCAAAGCGGGTTAGTTAGTCCAATTCTTTATTTCAACATTTTATAGTTAAGGATCACTTCCCCCCACCTTTACCCCCGCTCTTTTTGGTGCTCAGAAGTAGGGTGTTCTGTATGTGTGTATATATCACAGGGGTGTAAGTTATGCAGGGTAAGGTCTCAGGTTCCTTTAGGGAAGCCTAGGTTGTCACTGAGTACCCAGTTGATGACTCTCTCTGTTAGTAATCTCGAGGAAAGGAGTTTGGGTCTCATTTTCTTTTTGATCTGTCACAGAGTTGCTGAGTGCTATTTACTGGGCAAATACATGGTTGTTGTCGGTCAGGATATGGCCAAAGGACCTTCCAGTCAGGACACAGGCTGTATTCATAGCCTTTCCCTCTTCATAGCACCTCTGATTGCTAAGTTGACTCCCATCAATAAGAAGTTCATCCCTGGGGTGCCTGAGTGGCTCAGTTGTTAAGCATCTGCCTTCAGCTCAGGTCATGATCCCAGGGTCCAGGGATTGAGCCCCCCATTGGGCTCTCTGCTTGGCGGGAATCCTGCTTCTCCCTCTCCCACTCCCCCTGCTTGTGTTCCCTCTCTCACTGTGTCTCTCTCTCTGTCGAATAAATGGATAAAATCTAAAAAAAAAAAAAAAAAAGAAAAGAAAGAAAAAAAAGTTCATCCCCAGTCACCCTTTCTTAGCATTAGTAAGAAATGCCTAAATGATGTCTCACTGCTCCTCAGACAGTGCACCCCAGATTCCCCCTTTTCTTCTTTGGCAACTTCTGCACACACACACCCCCTTTACTTCTACTGCCTACTTTTTTACTTACGGGTTTACGTTAATCAGGTCAGTTTATTAAGTTTTACCTAGTTCTAGTCTTAGGCAAAACACAAAGAGCCCCTTCTGTGGGCTACATGGAAGAAGATAAGGACTTATAAGATACAGAAAGTATGGGAATGTCAGTGCTCAAGGCAGCAGGAGACAGCCTTGTGGCTTGGGTGAGCCACTTAACATTTTAAGTTTCCCTTTCCTCAAACTCAGTGTTAGTTTTAAGATTAAATGGGATGATCTTTGTAAAGGGTTTAGTAGAAGGCCTGGAACATATTAAAGTACTGGAGAAATGATAGGATTTTTTGGTTTTGTTTCTGTTGCTTTGTTTCTTTTTTTAAAGAAAATATTTTATTTTTATTTATTTATTTGACAGAGAGAGAGAGATTACAAGTAGACAGAGAGGCAGGCAGAGAGAGAGGGGGAGGCAGGCTCCCTGCTGAGCAGAGAGCCCGATGCGAGGCTTGATCCCAGGACCCTGAGATCATGACCTGAGCCGAAGGCAAAGGCTTTAACCCAGTGAGCCACCCAGGCGCCCCTCTTTGTTTCTTTTTTAATGAACAAGAGAAATCACATTTAAGTCCGTTTTTTTTGGGGGGGGGTAAAGGTGTGCCACCTGTCAGACTCACCTGGCAAGTTATTTAAACAAATAATAATAATGTAAGACTTATTTAGATTGAATTTTATTTATTTTAATACTGAGCAGCACCAAGAAGAAAACTAAAAAAGTTGTGATCTCTGTTTAGATAGACCTGATGATATTTAAAATAAAGGTGATATAATTTAAAAATTATAAATAATATGAAAATGTACATAATTACCAATTAAAGCAGACCCCCCCAAACCCCCAAAGTAAGCACACTACACTTGTTATTTTTTTCCTAATTAAAAAAATAGATGGGGTGCCTGGGTAGCTCAGTCAGTTAAGCGTCTGCCTTTGGCTCAGGTCTGATCTCAGGGTCCTGGGATCCAACCCCTTGTCGGGCTCTCTGCTCAGCAAGGAGTCTGCTCTTCTCTCCCTCTGCCCCTCCCCACCATTTGTGCTCTCTCTCAAATAAATAAATAAAATCTTTTAAAAAGTGAAGGGAAAATTGCTTTTCACAATAAATTTCCAGGGGCGCCTCGGTGGCTTAGTGGGTTAAAGCCTCTGCCTACGGCTCAGGTCATGATCTTGGGGTCCTGGGATCGAGCCCTGCATCGGGCTCTCTGCTTGGCGGGGAGCCTGCTTCCCCCTCTCTCTGCCTGCCTCTCTGCCTATTTGTGGTCTTTCTGTCAAATAAATAAATAAAATCTTAAAAAGAAAAAGAAAAAAAAGTAAAATAAATTTCCAGATTCCCCCATTGAAGACTGGCCTGGTGCCATGAGCACGCTATGAAGGCACACACACGAGTTGTTTCTGTCCACAATGTCAGCTTTATTCAATCATAAGGCAAAGTTAAATCACAATTATAAAGCAGGGTCAGGATTCCAAACTTAATGACAGTTCACCATGTGATTAAGCTTGGCTTCTTACACAGCACACAGACAGGACAGAATACAAGCCACATAACACACAAGATGACCAGAGGGTGCAGATAGTTAACCAACCAAACGCAAAGATGTGAGTGTGCAGTTGAGATAAGGCCTCGGTTTGGTCTGGGTCAGCTCTGGGCACTTACTGCTTCAGATGTTCAAACAGTGAAGGATCTCCGTTCTGTTTGGATATCAATCCGTCAGACCCGTTGGGGGCAGTTGCCTTTTTCAAGTGGTCAGACATAGGGGGGTTAGGTCTGAAGAGTCTGTTTCCTGCCAAAATTCTTCCCTCGTTAAAGGGATTTAATCAGTTTTGGGTCTCTGCAGACCTCCTCTGGTTCTAGTTGTGAGGTGTCAGCTGAGGTTGGTCTGGGCGATATCTTCTAGCTGCAGTACCTTAACTGCTTGTGTCATTGCTTGACACAGACTCCTGCTTGACATGAGAGACTCCATTTTGCTCTCTACACTTGGATACACTGTTTTGAAAAGCAACCCAAAATCAAGAAAGAAAAGAGAAAGGGAGGAAGGAAGGAGGGAAGGAAGGAAGGAAGAAAAAAGAAAGGAAGAAAAAAGAAAGGAAGAAAAGAAAGAAATAAGGGGCACCTGGGTGGCTCAGTTGGTTAAGGGTCTGCTTTCTGCTTGGGTGGTGATCCTGGGGTCCTAGGATCAAGCTCTGCATTGGGCTCCCAGCTCAGCGGGGAGCCTGCTTCTCCCTCTCCCACTCCCCCTGCTTGTGTTCCCTCTCTCTCTGTGTGTCTCTCTGTCAAAGAAATAAAATCTTGAAAAAGAAAAAAGAAAGAAAGAAAACCTACCCAAGTGAGTCCAATATGTGCCCCTCAAGCCCACACACGTTAGTAACCAGGAGCCGGTCTCAAAGTAAAAATGTCAAATTAATTTATTATTAGCTTTCCAAATTCAAGGTCTTAGAGGTTCAAAAAAAAAAAAAAAAATTCCCACCCAAAGACAGGGCGTGTAATACAGGAGATGCCAGATGCCCTAGTAATTGGCGCCCCCAGCGCACCCCTGTCTTACACTAGTCCGGAAGTTTAGCG
Organism: Potos flavus; assembly: GCA_028534135.1. Classification (NCBI taxonomy): domain Eukaryota; kingdom Metazoa; phylum Chordata; class Mammalia; order Carnivora; family Procyonidae; genus Potos; species Potos flavus. Next base: position 28,337,894 of record CM052891.1, on the reverse strand, counting down.
TCTGAAAGACAAGAGCTTCTGATTGGCTGTCGGTCCGTAATAGGCTAATTAGGAAGTAGAAGACTTAGTTTTCTTAAAGCAAAAAGACTCTTAAGAGTATTCAGAGTGTTTTAAAAGGTAGTGTATAAAAAATACTTTGAAAATATGTTTATGTGATATTTCTGAAATGGAAGAACGTGCGAAAACTGTCGCCATTAAAGAAAAGTGTGCGGCTGTCATAGACCTATCCGAGGCCACGATGGTAGGGTCAAGGCTATACTTTCAGGGATTGTTTCTGTAGTATGATACTAGAGAAGTTTTTCTGAACGTGTAAAGTACCCGGAACCACGAGGAGGTTAAACGCAGTATTCCTTCATGAGCGTGAAAGTGACTTTGGGTGTTGTTATGCAATTACTTTTTGTCATTGATGATCGTTCTTTCTCTCGTTTGGCAGGGGCTGGAAGGGAGGGATACCGTCTGAGTGGTTTTGGTAGATTTTTTTATTAGTAGCGTAAGAGAGGTTTTTGGGTTTTTATTTGTGGTCGATTTGTATAGGCTTTTAAGTAAAGTCTGATTTGGTAGTAATAGAGAATTTTTACTTCCTGTGGGCAAGTTACCACAGGGTTCATCTGCGGGATTAGTAAGGTTTTTTTTGTTTTTAATCTTGCTCTTACCGGGTTATGGGTTATTTTCCGCTTGTGTACAAAGGAAGGATTTAGTCATAGCATTTGAAAGGAGAATGGCTTTGATCTGCTTTGTCGTTTAAGGTTATTAACAACTCTATGACAGTTACGTTGGGGCAGGGTTGAGGTGGCAAGCGTGAGGCCTGGTTGGGCACGCACTGCATTCTTCTAGATAGGGAAGGTGGTGGTGGTGGTGATGATGAAAAAAGAGAAGCTGACTAGATCTGAAAGATATTTAATATTGGGAGGATTTGGGGGATTGATTCAGTATGAGTGAGGAATGATTGTCAGGTTTTATGGCTTGAGCAAATGGTTCCCTATGTTAAGATGGGGAGAATGGAGGAGTAACTGAATTAGGTAGGGCAGTGGGGTGAGAAGTGATGGTAGAGTTCAGTTTAGGGCACATTTAGGAGAAATTCCTGAGCTCCTTAGAGCTCCCTGGGAGCCAGTTAGGGAGTCTGATTTGCCCTCTCCCTCCCCACCCCCCATGTGCTCTCTCTCCTCTCTCAAATAAATAAAATATTAAAAAAAAAAAAAAAAACAAGTCTGAGTGCAGAGGGAAGGACTGGGTAGAGCAGGAGAAACAGATTTAGGAAGAGAGCGGCTTCCAGGGGCAGGCCTTAGAGTTGGCCAGAGTTGATGGGGAGTGCAAATGTAGGCAGTTCGTCCGTGTAATGAGACCATAGTGAGGGTTTTTCAAATGATAGTTTCTAGTTCTGTGCCAAGTGTGAGGCAAAATCATTGCTAAGGGAGGCTGGTGAGGCAAAATCATTGCTAAGGGAGGCTGGTGAGGAAAGGTAGGAGAGATGAGAATAAAGAAGGAATGAGCGGTGCTGGGCTAGCTGAGTCAGTAGAGCATGCAACCCTGGATCTCAGGGTTGTGAGTTCGAGCCCACGTTGGGTGTAGAGATACCTTAAACCTAAAAGAAATAGAAAGAAAAGGATGAAAAGAAAGAAGGAAAGAAAGAAAGGAAAAGAAAAAAAAAGTCGTATCTTCTGGGAGTGTGCCTCCTTTCCTTCCCTGCTGTTGAAGGGAAGACCACCGTCTTTCTAGAACTTGAAGCCATGGTTTTCTCTCAGCCCCATTTTGGGAATTCCCTTAACCTGGGTTACAGCTCATCTTTTCTGGATTCCATTCCTCTATCTTAGTCCATTCTTACATTTTACTGAAACAAAAAAAAAGGGGGGGATGCATTGAAGATAATTACCTTGAAATATGAAAAAAAAATACGAAAATCTGAAAAGTGTTTTTCCCCTATCCTCACGCTTGATTGATAGTTTGGAAGGCACAAAATCTAGGTTGAAATAAATTTCCCCCAGGATTTGAAGCTATTCTTTTGTCTCTTAGCTTTCAGTCTTGTTATTGAGAACCCTGATGCCATGCAGATTCCTGATTTTTTTTATGTGAAGTGGTCCTCTACTCACTCAGGAGAATTTAATGTTCTTCTCTTTATCCCTGGTCTTCTTAAATGTCATGATAATGCTTCAGCCCTAGACCTGTGTACCTCCATTGTGATACGTACTTAGTAAGGTCTTTGAACCTGGACACTCATGTTCTTTAGGTCCTTAAAATTTAATAAAATTTTTCCTTTTTTTATTGCCAGAACTTTAGGCAGTGGATTCTACAGTTTAATCATTTTATTGCTTATTGCTTTGTGCCACCCTTTGTTTCATGTGAAAGAAAAAATTTTCTTATGTGTTACCGTATTGTAATAAGCTTCCTCACTCTAAGCACTGTATTAGAATATCTTTTTAAGTTTTTATTTTAATTCCAGTTAGTTAACATACAGTGTTATATTAGTTTCAGGGGTACAATATAGTGATTCAACAACTCCATACATCTCCCTGTGCTCATCACTCCTTAATTCCCATTACCTATTTCACCCATCCCACACCCACCTCCCTTCTGTTAACCACCAGCATATTCTCTATAGTTAAGAGTCTGTTTTTTTGGGGCGCCTGGGTGGCTCAGTGGGTTAAGCCTCTGCCTTCGGCTCAGGTCATGATCTCGAGGTCCTGGGATCGAGCCCCACGTCGGGCTCTCTGCTCAGCAGGGAGCCTCCTTCCTGAACCCTCTCCCTCTGCCTGCCTTTCTGCCTACTTGTGGTCTCTCTCTCTGTCAAATAAATAAATATTAAAAAAAAAAAAAAAAAAGAGTCTGTTTTTTTGTTTGTTTGTTTCTCTCTTTTTTCCCCTTTGCTTGTTTTGTTTCTTAAATTCCATATGTGAGTGAAATCATATGGTATTTGTCTTTTTCTGACTGACTTATTTAGCTTAAACATTATACTCTCTAGCACCATCCATGTTGTTGCAAATGGCAAGATTTCATTCTTTTTTATAGGTGAATGATATTCCTTTGTATATGTATACTACATCTTCTTTATCAATCAGTGGGTACTTGGACTGCTTCCATGTTTTGGCTAATGGAGATAAGGCTGCTATAAACATCAGGGTGCATGTATCCCTTTGAATGAGTGTTTTTGTATTCTTTGGGTAGATAATCAGCGTGATTGCTGGATTGTAGGGTATTTCCATTTTTAACTTTTTTTTTAAGATTTTATTTATTTTTGGAAAGAGAGACAGCAAGAGAAGAAACATAGCAGGGGGAGTGGGCGAGGGAGAGGCAGGCTTCCCACAGAGCAGGGAGCCCACTGCAGGGCTCTATCCCAGGACCCGGGAATCATGACCTGAGCCAAAGTCGTATGCTTAATGGCCTGAGCCACCCAGGCACCCCCATTTTTAACTTTTTAAAAAAGATTTTATTTATTTATTCACCAGAGACAGAGAGAGAGAGGCAGAGGGAGAAGTAGGCTTCCTACTGAGCAAGGAGCCCAACTCAGGACTGGATCCCAGGTCCCCGGGATCATGACCTAAGCTGAAGGCAGACTCTTAACCATCTGAGCTGCCCAGGTGCCTTTTTTTTTTTTTTTTTTTTAACTTTTGAAGAACCTCCCTACTGTTTTCTAGAGTGTCTATACCAGTTTGCATTAACACCAACAGTGCGTGAGGGTTCCTTTTTCTTTACATCTTCACCAACACCTGTTATTTCTTTCATTGTTGATTTTAGCATTCTGACAGGTAGGAGGTGATATCTCATTGTAGTTTTGATTTGCATTTCCCTGATGGTAAGTGATGGTGGTGAACATTTTTTCATGTGTCTGTTGGCCATCTGGATATCATGTCTTCTGCCCATTTTTTAATTGGATTATTTGTTCTTTGGATGTTGAGTTGTTTAAGTTCTTGATGTATTTTGGATACTAACCCTTTATCAGATATCATTTGCAAATATCTTCTCCCATTCTATAGGTTGCCTTTTAGTTTTATTGTTTCCTTCACCATGCAGAAGTTTTATTACTTTAATGAAATTAGTTTATTTTTGCTTTTGTTTCCCTTGCCTCAGGAGACATATGTAGAAAAAAATTTCTACAGCTGATGTCAAAGAGGTTGCTGCCTGTGCTCTCTTCTAGGATTTTTATGGTTTCGGGTCTCACATTTAGATCCGTAATCCATTTTGAATTTATTTTTGTTATGGTTTAAGATAGTAATACATGGATGCCTGGGTGGCTCAGTCAGTTAAGTGTCTGACTCTTGATTTTGGCTCAGGTCATGATCTCAGGGTCATGAGACTGAGCCCTGTGTTGGTCTCTGTGCTGGATGAGGAGCCTGCTTAAGATTCTCTCTCTCCCTCTTCCACTGTCTGTCCCCTGCCACATTGCTCTAACTTGTGTACTCTCTCTCTTAAAAAAAAAAAAAAGTTGTCCAGTTTTTTTCTTTTGCATGTTGCTGCCTAGTTTCCCCAATACCATTTGTTGGAGAGACTGTCCTCTTCCCATCGGATACCCTTTCCTGCTTTGTTGAAGGTTAATGTACTATATAGTTGTGGGTTTAATTCTGGGTTTTCAATTCTGTTCTGTTGATCTATGTGACTATTTTTGTGCCAGTACCATACTGTTTTGATTAGCTAATAAACAATAAATAGGTCAACCAGGAAATAAAAGAAGAAGTAAAAAAGTATATGGAAACAAATGAAAATGAAACCACAGAAATCCAAAACCTTTGGGATGCAGCAAAAGTGGTTCTAAGGGTGAAGCTAATAGCAATATAGGCCTATCTCAAGAAGCAAGAAAAACCTCAAATAAACAACCTAACCTTACACCTAAAGGAGCTAGAAAAAGAAGAAACAAAACCTAAAACCAGCAGATGGAAGAAAAAAATAAAGATTAGAGTAGAAATAAATGATACAGAAACTAAAAAAATAATAGATCAATGAAACTAGGAACTGCTTTTTTTTTTTTTTTTAAGATTTTATTTATTTATTTGTCAGAGAGAGAGCGAGTTAGCACAAGCAGAGGGAGCAGCAAGCAGAGGGAGAAGCAAGCTCCCTGCTGATCAAGGAGCCTGATGTGGGACTTGATCCTGGGATCGTGACCTGAGCCAAAGGCAGATGCCCAACTGACGAAGCCACCCAGGTGTCCCCAGGAGCTGGTTTTTTTGAGAAAAAAAAAATTGATAAAATGGATAAACCTCTTGCCAGACTTTACAAGAAAAAAGAGAAATAACTCAAATAACATCACAAATGAGACAGAAGAAATAACACCACAGAAATACAAACAACTATAAGAGAACATAAGTATGAAAAACTATATGCCAACAAATTGGATAACCTTGAAGAAAAGATAAATGCCTAGAAACACATAAACTATCAAAACTGAAACAGCAAGAAATAGAAAATTTGAACAGACTGATAACCAGCAAAGAAATTGAATCAGTAATCAAAAAACTCCCAACAGGGGTGGTTGGCTGGCTGGCTCAGTCAGTAGAGCATGAGACTCTTGATCTCGGGGTTGTGAGTTTAAACCCTATGTTGGGTGTAGAAATTACTTAAAAATAAAATCTTTATTTTTTAAAAAATATTTTATTTCTTTGTGAGAGAAAGAGCACGCATGCATAAGCTGGGGTAGAAGCAGGCAGAGGGGGAAGCAAGCTCCCCTCCCCACCGAGCAGGGAGCCCAATGTGGGGCTGGATCCCAGGACCCTGAGATCATGACCTGAGCCAAAGGCAGATGCTTAACTGACTGAGCCACCCAGGAGCCCCTACCTAATGGGTTTTTAATATTCAAAGTGGGATTTCTGGGTCCAGCTTTTCATAGATATTGTCATATTGCTTTCCAAAAGCATTGTAATACTTCACACTCCTAACTGCATTTAGGAAAGTATCTGTTTTCTCACCTCTTCTCAAGTTCTGAATGTTTTCTCATTTTTTATTTTCTTCAAGCTTCAAGTTTATCTTTTTTTCCCCATTATTTCAATCAAGGCACCATTTTATGTTGGCTTATTGAATATTGCAGAGTAAGGTGAAATATCCATCCTTCCTATACTCACATTATTGATCCTCTCATTCCCTTTATACCCCATCATTCCACTTTCTCCCAAAGCTTTCTAGGTTTCCTGCTCTCAGAAACTAATACTTTATCTCCCCTTTTTGTTTAATGCCGTGGACAGCATTGTTTAGTGACTAAAGCCTTCTACAATTCTGAGCAGCAAGTCAGAGGAATTAGGATGAGAGGGAGACAGTATGCTGTAGTGCAGAGACTTTGGAGCCAGATTGTTGTGTGGTCTCTGGCAAATTGCCCACCCACTCTAAACGTCGGTTTTTCCATCCATAAAACAGTGATAACAGTACCTTCCTCCTATTGTACAATACTGTTGTGAGGATTGTGTTAGGATGGTGCCTGGCACACATCCTTATTAATATCAGGTCTTGCTTCCTAGGAGGACCAGAGATTGGGTGATTGACCTACCTTAGCTTTTTTGGTGCTGGTTGCTTGAGCCCTAATTCCCACAGAGCCATGCAAAGAGCTATATAACATTTCACATGCGGTGGGTTGCTTTACAGCAGAAGCACCCTGAGCTTATCTACTATAATGGACAGTCTACCCTTTGCTGTTATCTTTATTAAAAGAAGCTTCTTTATTCAAAAGAAGCTGTTATCTTTATTATACTGGACAGTGAGCATGCCTACCCTTTGCTCTAAAGGAAGATACGGTATCTTCCAAAGTTTGGTATACAAACATCTTCAAAAAGATAGTCTAGAACACAGGGCAGTTAGTGCCTTACTTTCCTGACTTGGAGACACAGGAGCCATCTATGGAGAATTGTCTTCCCACATTGTTCTTTGCTGCTGGCAGTTTCTGCCCTGAAGGTTAGGGGAGACAGTTTGGTAGGGAAGAAGACATGCCACACATACTTGTAATATAGTGAGACCTGAGCAATAAGAAATGTGAACCTCACTAGCACTGCTCTCAGCAAGATCACTGATCCTTTTTACTAGATTTCTCCAGTCTGATGCCATTGACCGATCCTCCTTTTTGAAACGCTTATCTCCCTTGTCACTGTGACCCATTTGTTCCAGGTTTTTCTCTTACCTCTTTTGGTTTCCTTCTCTCCCTACTTTTTGGCTTTGTCCTTTCAGCTTGCCCCTTAATATGTTAGTGGCCCTCAGGGCTCTATCCTCAACTGTCTGTAAAATGTTTTGTGACTCTCTTCCCCCCATGGCTTTAAAATGACAGATTACAATGTTAAGGACCCCTGTCTTGCCCAGTTCTCTGCACTGGACACCTTTGCTTGGATGCATTCTTTTAGTACCAGGTGTTTGGAATATTGTGGGTATACAAGGTCATTTCATAGTCTCTCCCCTTTCCAGACATAGTCTCACGCACAGAGCAGGCATTAATCAAATAATCACAGAGAGAAGATGTTGGATCTGGTTAAGGGTTCCCTGAGACAATGACACTTGGACAGATGTCTGAATGATGAACTGCAGTTAAGTTAGGGAAGGGATTGGGTGAGAACTCCTGTCTGAGGGAACAGCTTTTGCAGACTCTGTGGCAGAAGGGAATATGGTGAACGAAAGGGCTGAAGTTCAATATGGCTGAAGTGAAAGGGAATTTGGTGCTAGAGACCTGGTGTGTGGGCCAGACCACAGACGGCCTGGTAAGGTATGTAAGAGTATGTAAACTATGTGGAGTTTTGTCTTTAGCCCAAGAGCTGAGAGCTCCTGAATCTTAAGCAGAATTATGTATTTTATTTTATTTATTTTTGTAGAGATTTTATTTATTTATTTGACACAGAGAGATCACAAGTAGGCAGAGAGGCAGACAGAGGGAGAGGGGGAAGTAGGCTCCCCACTGAGCAGAGAGCCCGATGCGGGACTCCATCCTAGGGCCCTGAGATCATGACCTGAGCTGAAGGCAGAGGCTTTAACCCACTGAGCCACCCAGGTGCCCCTGTATTGTTTTGTTTAAACACACTGTTTATGTAAATAAAAATTACTTGATTTTTTAAAAAAAAATCCCGAAGACCACGTGTATGGCTGGTAATTAGACGGGACTAAGTTTAAAAACCGGGAGTGCTTTGCAAAACTGTCTTTGGCTTGGGTCATCGGTTTCATCATCCACTTAGGTTTTTCTCGCAGGGCGGGGGGAGGAGAAAGGACTCCTCGCCTCCACTGTTCGTCTGAACTGAGGCGTGTCCTGGAGTTCCGGCGCGCTTTGTAGTCGTCAGCAGTCTACGTAAAACTGACGAGGCGGAACTGCAGGGCAATGGGTGGAAGGGGTGAGTGGGAAAAATGCCGTGCGATTGGGTGTTTATCAGCCGGATGCTAATTAGAGTGATAACTTGAAATATCTTCTGAAACGCATTATATTCAAAAACGCTTTGTCGAGCTTTGATAATGGAACAATTCTTTGGAACACATGCTAGTCTACGTTTCGAAAAATAGTGACTTAAAAAAGTCACCATGAGTAAAATGTATACGGATTTCTTGCACCTCGGAAAATGAAGGAGCTACCGGTTAAGACTATACTTTCAGGGATCATTTCTATAGTTCGTTACTAGAGAAGTTTCTCTGAACGTGTAGAGTACCCGAAACCACGAGGAGGAGGTGCAGTGTTCTCTTCTGAGCGTGAAGTTGGCTTTTGGTGTTGCGCTTGTAACTGCCACTTGCCATTGATGATCGTTCTTCTTCTCCTTAGGAGAAGTGAGAGGGAGAGAACGCAGTCTGAGTGGTTTCATCTTTACTTATGAGGTAAAAGATATTTTGTTAGCGCTTATTTACATAGTAGGTTTTTTAACTTAGCCGTTTTTTTGGTCAAAGCCAGGAAAGATCCTATTGTTGGTGTTTTATATGTTATCGTGTATCTTTTTAGAGTGTGAGGGGGCGGGTGTGTATTGTAGAGTTTGTTTGTTAATGTGGTGTTTAGTTATGGAGTGTTTTGGGGGTTCTTTTTCTGTTGTGGGAAGGTGTTTTTGGTTTTTCTTTAACGTTTAAGTTGTTGTGAGTCGCTACCGTAGCGGTTTGTTTTTTTCTCTTAAGTTGTTGTGAGTCGCTACCGTAGCGGTTTGTTTTTTTCTCGTTTAAACTTTATTTGTAGCACAGAAGGAGAGGAGATAAGAGAAGCCAGATGCTGTTGAGCAGAGAGACCCCGAAGCGGGGATGTATTAATGGTCTTGAACAGACATGGATTTTAACCGACCACCCAGGATTTTGTAAATGATGGGTTGTGTTTTAGTTGATCTTTTATGTTTGGGTGGTTAATGAAGCCTTTTTGTATTTTGTTTTTTCTTAAAGAATTTGTTTATTCGTTTGACGAGGAGAGAGAGATTACAAGAGGCAGGCAGGGAAAGAGAGAGGAAGCACGGGGCTGGATCCCAGGACCCTGAGATCATGACGCGAGCCGAAGGCAGAGGCTGCTCTAACCCACTGAACCACCTAGGAGCCCCCCGCTTTTTTTCTTTTTTTGAGAAAAGTGGAGGAATTTAAGTTTGTCTCCTGACATGAACTTCTTTAGTTTTATCTTAGGAAGTTTCCTGATATTTATATTGATCTTTGTATTTACTTTGCAGGAATTTATGTTGATGCAGTAAATTCCCTGGGCCAGACTGCACTTTTTGTTGCAGCATTATTAGGCCTTACGAAATTAGTTGATGTTCTGGTGGATTATGGATCAGATCCAAATCAGTAAGTATAATAATATCACTATCTAGAAAATAATATGCTTTTAAAATGAGTTGGGGCATTTGGGAAACAATTTGAGAAGATATTAAAAGAGCCTTTGCTAATTTATATCAATGAAATACGGTTGCATAGCTATACTGAAACATAGTTTTAACTGCTAATAAAGTTTTCTGAGCAGTTTTACTAGGTCCAGTAAAATAAGGGGAACTTAATTGTTATTAAGTAGTACAGTTTGCACATTTCCACTCAGTTATAATTTGTATGATTCACTTAAGCAGTTTAACATACCCACCAACCAAGCTTATTAATATACTTGGCATCACTTTATCAGAATCACTTGCCTTGCTCTTGTAATTGTGGTCCAAAAGAACCTCAGTTTAACAGTTGGCCTAACTTTTAATGTGGAACAGTGTAGCACTTTTGCTTTTCTGAGGGCTTTCCCAGGCACCAGCTCACTTGATCTTCACAACTACCTCCTCCAGAGGGAGGGGACAGCAGATACTTTTACAGTTCCTCTTGAACAGAACCAGAAACAGGTTTTGAACACTTACATGATTCTGGCTGATTTCCACAGGAATTCCAGAATATAATCATAAAAGTCACAAAGTAGCATTCTCATCTTCTTACAGGAGGAGCACTGTTTAATGTACTTTAGAAAGGTAAAGTATTGATGTCAGAAGATTTGGGGGGGTTTTGTTTTGTTTTTTGTTTTTTAGGGTTGCTTGCTTAGTAGGAGAAAACTTGGAAGCTTACAAAAGAATAAAGAAAGAACACCAATTGGTATTAGAATTCTATAACCCAGATGTAAATTAATACCGTGAACATTTTGTTGTTGCCTTCTGAGACTCACATACACTCTCCTGTCCTGTGTTAATGTTTAATTTCAAAGCTCAGAAAGAAAAGGCTGTCTTACCTTGCAGGTAACAGTGTTGTAGGAGGCCACACTGGGAATTCTTAGAGTTCTCAGCAAAAATGCAGCATTTTCCAGTCATCTGAAATTATGTCTGTTTCGTGGAGGCTTAGAGCTGGATTCTTTAAAGATCAAATCATTCGAAGATTTAATATTCCAGGTTAGGGAGTTAAGGCCCAGAAAATTTAAGTGACTGGCCTATAATGGTGTTACTGATTAGAGCTGAGACCAGGAGCCCAAGCCTTAAAGAACTTAGTTTGACTTTCCTTTTTCAGAAGTCCCTGTGATGCTAGAGTGAGGTAGGAAAGGGTATTGTCAAAGAGGGGAAGGCAAATCCCTTGGCTTTGTATTTTTCATGTGACTTAAAAAATATCTTTTGATCAAAGTGAAGGGAAATTTCTGGGGAGAGGTTGTATTGTTAAGTGCTCAAAGGAAATGCTGTGATGACAGGGACCTATTGAACTCACAAAGATGTCTGCAGGTCCAAGTGGAGTCAATAACCACAGGCTCTCTCTAAAAAGGGTTAGGTATTTGTTGCTCCTGGGTAGGAAAGGGAGCCAGGAAGGCCAGATCTTCTAAATTTCCAAGAGTCTGAAAATCCCAATTTTTTAAAAAAAGATTTTATATATTTATTTGAGAGTGAGCGAGAGAGAGAGCATGAGCTGGGGGGGGAGGGGAGGAAGGCAGAGGGAGAGGGAGAAGCAGGCTGCACACCGGGCAGGAAGCCCAACATGGGGCTTGATCCCAGGACCCTGAGATCATGACGTGAGCTGAAGGCAGACACTTAACTCACTGAGCCACCAAGATGACCCTGAAAATTCCAATTTTTAATGAGAAATCTCCCAAATGTTTAATATTGTCTATCAATTAATTTTTTTTAAGTAGGCTCTACACCCAGCGTGGAGCCCAACACAGGGCTTGAGCTCACAACTCTGAGATCAAGACTTGAGCTGAAGTCAAGAGTTGGATGCTGGGGCACCTGGGTGGCGCAGTGGGTTGAGCCTCTGCCTTCAACTCAGATCATGATCTCAGGGTCCTGGGATAGAGCCCCACGTCATCGGGCTCTGCTTCCTCCTCTCCCTCTGCCTGCCTCTCTGCCTACTTGTGATCTCTTTCTCTGTCAAATAAATCAATAAAATCTTAAAAAAAAAAAAAGAGTTAACCTACTGACCCACCCATGTACCCCATGTCCATTATTTTAAATTCCTTTTTAAAACACTGTGTAGACCAAATAAAACATGCCTGTGGGTTGCCAAATCACTCTGCAGGCCTCTAGTTTCAGCCTCTAGGAGGATATTATGATTCTTACAGTGCAATAGGAGACCTAGCAGTAGGAGAGAGCTCACAATGAGATAATCAAGTGGGTGCTGGCCAGAGTTGTTGGCATCACCTGGGAAACTTGTAAAAAGCACGCATTCCTGGGCCTCATGCTTGCAGATTCTGATTTAGTCTGGTGTATACTCCAACACTCTGTTTTTGTTTTTTTTTTTAAGATTTTATTTATTTGACAGAGAGAAAGACAACAAGAGAGGGAACACAAGCAGGGGGAGTGGGAGAGGGAGGAGCAGGCTCCCTGCTGAGCAAGAGCCAGACGCAGGCTCCATCCCAGGACACTGGGATCATGACCTGAGCCGAAGGCAGATGCCTAAGGACTAAGCCACCCAGGCGCCCTGACACTCTGTATTTTTGACAAATATTCCAGTGGCTCATTAACTAACTTATGGTACATACATTAGGATACTATGCAGCTGTTAAAAACAATGGAGGTGGCATGTATGTTGTCATACGGAAATTTCTCCAAGATACACTGGTAAGTGAAAAAACTTAAATGCAGAACAGTTTACATAGCATATTCTTATTCCTACCTGTATATGCGGAGAACATTTCTGAAAGCATACAAAAACATACAACAGTAGTTGCCTTTGAGCAAGAGAACCGGGGGTCTGAAACTGGGAGACTTTTTTTTTAAGATTTTATTTTTTAAGTAATCTCTACACCCAACTTGGGGCTTGAATTCACAACCCTGAGATCAAGATTCACATGCTCTACCCACTGAGCCACCAGGTTCCTCAGGAGACTTCTTTCTTATCTTCTCCTCCACCACCTTGTCCTTCTTCTTTATTCTATTTCTTCTGCTTCTCTTTCCCCTTCTATCTTCTCCTGTTTGTGTTTCTTTTTCACAAGAAGCACAATAAGCTCTCCAGGTGATCTGATGTGCAGCCAGGTTAGGAAACCATGGCTATATATATCATATATCACTGTATCCAGAACACAGTAAAGGCCACCCCTTTATGCTTTATTGGCTTTGGTGACATTTTTCTGAGTTGGAGGTTCTTTTCACCCCTCCTTTTTTTAAAGATTTTATTTTTAATTAATCTCTACATCCAACACAGCACTTGAACTCACAACCCCAAGATCAAGGATCATATGCTCTACTGACTGAGCCAGCCAGGCACCCCTGAGTTTTTTTTTTTTTAGTAAGATTTTATTTATTTATTTGAGAGAGAGCACGAGCAGGGGGAGTGGCAGAGGTAGAGGGAGACTCAGATTCCTTGCTGAGCAGGGAGTCCCATGCGGGGCTCCATCCCAGGACCTGGGATCATAACCTGAGCCGAAGACAGATGCTTAATCGACTGAGCCACCCAGGCATTCCTGAGTTGTAGATTCTTTTTTTTTTTTTTTTTTAAGATTTTATTTATTTATTTGACAGAGAGAGAGAGAGATCACAAGTAAGCAGAGAGGCAGGCAGAGAGAGAGGGGGAAGCAGGCTCCCTGCCGAGCAGAGAGCCCGATGTGGGGCTTAATCCCAGGACCCTGAGATCATGACCTGAGCCGAAGGCAGAAGCTTTAACCCACTGAGCCACCCAGGTGCCCCGAGTTGTCGATTCTTTTTTTTTTTTTTTTAAGATTTTATTTATTTATTTGAGAGAGAGCATGAGAGGGGAGAAGGTCAGAGGGAGAAGCAGACTTCCAGTGGAGCCGGGAGCCCCATGCGGGACTCGATCCTGGGACTCCAGGATCATGACCTGAGCCGAAGGCAGTCGCTTAACAAACTCACCCACCCAGGCGCCCCCGAGTTGTAGACTCTTAATCAGATTGCTAGCATCAGGGTTTTGCAGGCCTCTACCATAGGATTGGGAGATAGAGACATTCTCAAATGAGAGGGATGATCTCTGGTTAGGCTGTGCTTCACCACCCTGGCCCCAGGCCACTACAGACATGAAGAAATTGTTTCAGAGCAGCGAATACCAAGGGGCAATGGGAAAAGGAACACCAGATTTAGAACCAGACCCATACCTGGGTATGTATCTCAGCTTTGCCCTTTTGTTTTCTTATCTATTAATTGGAACATGAGGGCGCCTGGGTGGCTCAGTGGGTTAAAGCCTCTGCCTTCGGCTCAGGTCATAATCTCAGGGTCCTGGGATCGAGCCCCGCATCAGGCTCTCTGCTCGGCAGGGAGCCTGCATCCCCCTCTCTCTCTGCCTGCCTCTCTACCTACTTGTGATCTCTCTCTCTCTGTCAAATAAATAAATAAAATCTTAAAAAAAAAAGTCATCGAAAAAAAAAATTGGAACATGATACCACCTTAAAGGGTAGAAAGGTAAGGGTGGAAAAAGGGGGTGTGTATAAAGCTCCTATTGGCACAGCCTCACAAATGGTATTATAATTCTCCCCCCAAAGGTTGCCTTTGTAGAAAGGGAGCCTTGTATCATCCATTGAATCCCCCACCCCACTCTGTGGAAGGGAGGAGTGTTACGAACACTGATAAGAACACCTCCCCTTCCAGCCGCTGCTTTGATGGAAGTACTCCTGTTCATGCAGCAGCATTTTCAGGCAATCAGTGGATCCTCAGCAAACTGCTGGATGCAGGGGGTGATCTTCGACTCCATGATGAGAAGGGTCGAAACCCGCAGACCTGGGCTCTGACAGCAGGGAAGGAGCGCAGCACCGAGGTAAGGCTGGGCCCACTCTGTAACCACAGCCAAGGCAGAGCACTGAGCTGGAAGTCAGGAGCCCTGGGAGTCTGAGGGGGCTGATCCTGGGGACAGCACAGGGCTTGCAGGGGCCTTGCCTAATGGATTGAAGCAAGTTAACCAGCTATAAAATCTCAGGCAAGTCTAGTGAATCTTCTTGGTCATCCATTCAGTGAGGGGAGAGAACTTTTTGAGGAACCAGGGAGTTGGAGGAAATTATTGCCAAATCACCTCCCTGGAAACATTCCATTCCTATAAAAAATCACCTGGGCCCTCCTCTTTCCAGAGATTTCCCTGTCAGGGGCTTCTGGCTCCTCAGATCATTCAGGTCAGACTGTTCCAGGTCCACTGAAGGCCAGGGTGGCTCTTAGTTCGCTCCAGTGTTGAACATCTTTGCGGTGTGTTGCAGATGGTGGAGTTCATGCAGCGCTGTGCCTCGCACATGCAGACCATCATACAGGGTTTCTCCTGTGACCTCCTGAAGAAGATCGACTCCCCTCAGCGGCTCATCTGCGGGCCGCCCCGGTTTGGCGGTCTCATACAGGGGTGAGTGCTGCCTTGAACGGTGGGATATTTGGCATAACCCCAGCCTTTCTTGTAGGAGCCCTGCAACGTGGACCACCAAGGTTCCCTCTGCATGGGTCCTGTCCGGCATCTGGCCCACTCTAAGCGGTGAACTCTGACAGAGAGGATGTGGCCCCTGCAGAAGCAGCCAGAGGGGCACATTCTGCTGCCCTGCCCCCATGCAGGAATGTGGGTGGGGATGGGGGTGAAGAGTGGTGTGGGCTCTAGTGGGAACCACCCTATGGTTAGTGGTTAGCAAACAAATTTTCAGGTCTGAGGAGCCCAGGAGAAAACTCCTCAGCAGAGCAGCCAACTGGCTTTTGTGTTATCTCCCAAACCATGGAAATAATGCTCCTTTATTCCTAAGATTGCAAATGAACACGAATGCTTAACTTACTTTCCTCAGGCTGTTTTAAGCTAGTGTGAGAGATCTGATGCTAGCCGGGTGGGCAGCCTCCCTGCCCCCATCACAGCTGCAGGAGGAGGGCCTCAGGCTTCTTTCCATGCTCAACTACCTAGCTCTTTTAAATTCTTAGGGCTTGTTGACTTAGGGTTTGTACACATGGAATCCTTTCCATTTTGATTTTCTCTGATGGCATCACTTTCTGTAATCAGGGTAGCTAGACTTGTCACACCTTCAGGGGCTCTCTCTTCCTGTCCTTCCCTGAGCAAGTCCTGGTTTTCTTCTGATGAGCTGGATTTCGCTGGCTTCTCAGGAAAGATGAGTTAATTCCCTTGAGGACTAGTTACTCCTAACTGCTCCTCCTGGGGCCACTCTTGTGGGTCAGCCTCTACAACAACCTTTTAAAAATGGAAATCGAGTTGTGCCACTCTCTGCTAAAAACCCTTTAAGGCATTCTCTGTACCTTTGAGGATAAACTCCCAAATCCTTTATCTGATCCTGGAGGCCCTACTGGGTCCAACTCCTGCCACCTCTTTGCCGGCCCTTGCCACTCCCCCTTGTGTGGAGCTCCCTCATTCAGAGTTTGGAGAGACTTGTCCCAGTTTGTAATGATTTTATTTATATATGTTCTTGCCTATTTCTAATAAGACTGAACACTGCCAACTGAGAAAAGGAGGTGAAACTGAACAAGAGACAAAGGCCTTTTATTTGGGGGTGTCAGAATTGCAATTCAGGGAGTACAGATTCTGGTAGCAAGCAGAAAAATGGAGGAAAGTAAGCCTTATTTATGAGAAATAAGAAGGGGGTGGTAATTATATAACAGATAAAGAAGAGAAGAGAAAAAAAAAACCTGTTAACTGGTGCTAACTGCTTGAGCTGTTTCTGATTACTCTCTGTTTTATCGGTGCTATCAAGTGAAGCTGTTCTTGGTAGGCATTTGTTAGCTATTCTGTATTAAAGTTCATACCAACAGTTTTATGACGTGAATGCCATTTGTTCCGTTGACTCTTATGGGCAACTGCTTGTAAAACCATTGTTGCTTCTGGCCCAGTTCAGGAGTTCATTTGTTAGAAAGAAGATGGAGCTTCAAAATGGAGTCTCTCATGTCCAGAAATTTTATACAATTCCACAACGCCAAGAGGGCAAGGCCCGTGTCTGTCTCACTCACTACCAGCCCTTCACTGCCTGTTGGACGGTGGGCCAGCCTCAAGGAAAATCAAAGTGAAGTGTTGAGAAACTTAAACAACTTCAGTTACTAATCTAGATGTTGCATCTACTTTATGGTTAGATGAAACATTATTCTTTTTATGGGGTTGGACCCCAGTGTGCCTAACAGGAGTAGAAGTACACACATCCCCCTTTTTTAATGTAAAGAAACCACATGAGTCAGTGAGATAAGAAATGGCCTCTCAGATCTGAGTGGGGCCATGTCAGGTAAGATTCCTCACAGTACATGTTTACACAGAGCCTGGCTGGGGCAAATAAAAGCACGAATTGAGAAGGACAGATGGTTGTATGGTTACAAATAACCAGAGTCCGATTTCTCCCCTCCACCCAGCTGAGTTCTCCCCTCCACCCAGCTGAGTTCACTTACATAGACATGGCCTGAGGAATTTAGGTAAAAGAGAAAGAAATGGGGTTGGTCTGAGTGCAGTTATTGCCTGGGTCCCTGCGGGGGAACAGCTGGCTCCTCTGCTTCAACAGAGCTCATACCCTCCGAAGAGAGTGGCCCCAGCTGGGAAGGGGGAACCGTGTCAGTGGGGAGGCCTGCCCTTCTGCCACCTCAGGATCTGTGCCCCTGTGCAGGAAGCAGTTGTTATCCCCTGGATCTTCACTTAAACCTCATAGCAGCTTAAAGTGCAGAAGGGACAGCTCATGAAAAGTGGGCACATGGAGCCTCACAGAGCTCAAGTGGGGTGAGGATGAGTACACGCTGTCACCCGCAGCTCCTTTGTCATTTGCTCCAGCAGTAGCAGAATGTTTTGTCCTTCAGTCTGAGCCCAGTCTGCTGCATCAGAAAGCATTAACTGAGCACCTGCTGCATGCATGGCACTGTGTCAGCCTCTGGGAGTCAAAGAAATACAAGCCACTCCTCTCAAGACACCTTTAGTTCATGGGGGTCCCAGTGTGCAGGTGGTGGTTTGGGTGTGATATGTGGGAAGAGCAATGGCTGGAATGAACAGCATCAGGGTCTGGTCCCTTCTGCTTCTCTGTGACCCCAGACCAGCAGGTTCCCCCTCTCTGGGCTTCATTTGTCCCATCTATAAAAATAAAAGTTGGATAAGATATGTTTTGATTTTTTCCAGCTTTGACCATCTGAATTCATTATCTACTGCTGCATAATGAAACTACCCCAACCTCCTCAAACTTAGCAGTTTCAAATAGCAATAAACGTTTGTGTATCATACAATTTCTGTGGGTCAGGACTCAGGGAATGCCTTAGCTGTATGGATCTGGCTCAGGGTTTCTTACAAAGTTGTAGTAAGATGCCAGGTGGGGCTTTATCATCTGAAGGTTTGACTGGGCCTGGAGGACCCAGTTCCAGGATGGCATACTCACACGGCTAACAGATTGGGCCAGGGTATTGGGCCTCTCCATAGGCCGCTGGAGTGTCCTCACAACATGGCAGCTGGCCTCCTTCAGAGCAAGTAATCAGAGCGTCATCAGAACAGAAGCCCCGATGGATCTAGCCTTGGAATTCAACCAGTCCACCATTTCTTCAGTGTCCAGTTGGGCTAACAGGTCTGCCGTATCTGACCACAAAGGCAGGATTACCAGGAGGTGGAAATCACAGGGCCCGCTCACAGACTGGCTGTTAAATCATCTGTAGTTCCAGGATAAAAAGTCAAGTAGTCAAGACAAAATGAACTACACATTCTCATAGCTTGGTTCAGCATTGTTCCTCTGGATATAGGTGGTTAACTCTTAATTTTTCTTCCATTTGAAACTATTTCTAGAAACCCTAATGGCTCTCCTAATCGATTGCTTAAAGCTGGAGTCATTTCTGCACAAAATATCTACAGCTTTGGCTTTGGGAAGGTAAGAAGTTGCTGTGGACACCCAGCATTTTGGGGGCCAACTGGAGAGCCACCTGGCCCTGGCTCTGGCTCTGGCCCCCTACCCCACTTTGTGCAGCTCTTCCTTATCCTCTCCAGAGAATTAGTTCTCTTCTGCAGGACAGAGACCCCTCAGTGTTCCTGTCCTTACTGAAAAATGGAGAAAGCCCTGGAAATTTCCTTTGAATGACCTTGGGCTACATTTGGGGAGTTTAGAAAATGATCCTTTAATTAATTCCCAGTGAGGGCCCCAGACTTGTCTCCTTGAAGAGCTACTATACTGACCCCTTGGGTTTTATTTGTGTGTGTCTGTGTGTGTTTTTTGAAGTTTATTTATGTATTTATTTAAGTAATTTTTATACCCAGTGTGGGGCTTGAACTCAGGAGCCTGAGAGCAAGAGATCGGGAGTGACCAGCTCTTCTGACTGAGCCAGCCAGGCACCCCCCCGCCATCTTATTTGTGATTGGCCCTCAATAAGTTTTTGTTGGAATGCCTTTAAGGAGTCGAGATTTTAAACTGAGAAATGTTTTGAGGGAAAATAGGATCTTTTGGGTTCTTGGTTCTGCCCAACAAAGAGAGACATTTGGGCATGTAGCTGGGTGTCTTGGGTGCTGCTTGCTGACAGTTTAGGAAAGAAAAAGAGTATTATAACCTTGCAGGGGTTCTAGGCAGATTAAAGAGAGTATAAATTAAAGAATAGTGTCCAGGGCATGGGGCAGTTCAGCAGGTTAGTCAGTAGCAGCTATTATTTTTGGCTGGCTGACAAGATTCTTAGGGCATTTTACTTTTTCTCTTCTCTCCCCTTGATTTGAACCTGTGCTCTGCTTTCAGTTTTATCTCACAGGGGGAGCACAGCTGGCCTACCTAGGATCTCTCCCAGTAATTGGAGAAAAGGAAGTGATTCAAGCTGATGATGAGCCTACCTTCTCTTTCTTCAGTGGCCCGTACATGGTCATGACCAAGTGAGCAGAAGCTGGCCCTGGGAGGTCTGACGTAGTCCCACAGGAAGGGTGGACTTCATGTGACTCCTTTATGTGTGGAAGCTTTCTCCTCCCAACACAAGGAAACATGAAGAACAGATGTCTAAATCAGGGTTTCTCAACCCGGGCACCACTGATGTTTTTGGCTGGTACCCTTTGTCGTTGGGGGCTGTCCTGTGCATTGTAGGTGGTTTAAGAGCCTCTCTGGTTTCTACTCAGTAGATGCCAGTAGCAACCTCCAATGACCCCCTTCCCCCACAGTTATGACTGTGACAACCAGAGTGTCTAGAGACACTGCCAGATTCCACCCCCTCCACCCCCCCCCCCCCCCATTGAGAACAGCTACTCTGAAGCATTAACTCGTGATGCTGTTCTAAACTTTCTGTTTTCTAGAGAGTTTGAGGCAGCTTAGTGGTGACTGTCCGGCCTCTAATATAGACCAGAGGGTATTGATTGAGGCTTCTGTGGAAGCTGGAACAGGCATCAGCTGCATCTCTCAGCAGCCAGCTGCAGCAGGGGCAGCAGTAATGGGATTTGGTATGACAGAAGTCCCTGGGGTGTTTTTAGTCCCCAGAGACCTGGCCCCTGCAGGGTCCTGAGAGTTGTCCTGCCCAAGGTCTGTTGCCCTCCTTGAACCTAGTTGCTTCCTCTGTGCCTCAAAGAAACACCCTTCTGAAAAGGCCTCTGCCAGCCTCCTGAGGCCCTCTATGCCCTGCAGATACATCCTTGTTTCCTGCCTGTGCCACAGATTTGTAGCCAGGTCCCCCCTCATCTCTGTCCTACTGTTGTGGTCTTTGTCCAAGTCATCAGTACCCTTCACCCAGACTGGCCTTCTAGCCAGCCCCCCCATTCTCTGACACCCCTTCCTACCATTCCCCACACTGCTGGTGCTATTGTCTTTCTAAAATGCAGACCTGATCGAGTCACTCCCGCCCTTGAATCCTTCAGTGACTTCTTGCCACCTATACTAAGTTCCCCAGGGTGCTTTAGGATATGAGGATAGGGGTATGAGCGGAGGGAGAGGGAGGACTCAAGGGCGCGGGGGTGGGGGCCGCGGGGGTGGTGGTGCTTTATAGATTTATAGATTTAGTGTAACACTACTTTTCTGATCTTTGGCTGGGAGAGAAGCCCACTCCCTGCTGCTCACACTTTCTCTTGTCCTTGTAGCCTGGTGTGGAATGGGAGCAGGGTCACAGTGAAGGAGCTGAATCTCCCCACCCACCCTCACTGCAGCAGGCTTAGGCTGGCTGACTTGTTAATTGCGGAGCAGGAGCACAGCAGGTGAGAAGGAAGTCCAGGGGCCTGGTGCATTACAGTCCAAGTCTCTACAGACCCAAGTTCAGGGCTATACAGTACTGTCCCTGGGGTGTGGAGACCAGCCCCCCCTTGGTCTCAATATTTCCTGACTGTTGGAATGGGTTCATTTGACTCCAAAGGCTACCGAGAGAGAGGGTGGAATTAATGGTGGGGATGGGGATGGTGGTGGTGAGCGGCTTAATTCTGTTAGCTGATTGACTTCTATAACCTGTGTCTCTGATGGTCCAGCCTCCCATCCAGCAGCCCCCCGAGGCCCTTCCCCTTTATGGCATTGTGCTCATCAGGACAGCATGCACAGTTGCGTCTTCATAGACCATGGTTGTGTGTGAGATCCACACAACTGAGGAATTGAGTCTCTGCCATTGAGGACATGCCCATGGGTATACCTTCATGCCCTGGGTTTCCTGTGGCTCCAGGATTAGCCCTTCAGCTCCTGTTGAGGCAGGATCTTGGTTCATGGTTTCACTCCAGGACTAGAGTGAATGGATCTGGTTCCTTGAGTAGGCCACTCAACCCCTGCAAGAGGTGTGTCAGAGGCCAACCTCTTTTGGGGAAGTCAGCGTAAAGGGACCCAAGGAAGCTGGAAGAACACATGTACATAGTGTGGACTTTGACATGAGACTGAGGGATATGTGACCTTGGGCAAGTTCCTGACATCTCTCTGACCTTGGTTTCTTTATCTCAAAAATGAGTATAATGATCTATTTCTTACAGGTGGTACGATGTGGATGATGTTCATACAGTGCTTTGATCAGTAGCTCTTGGTGACATTGTCATTGTTGTTTGTTACTGATGAGAGGCCATAGATTCCCCTACTCCCATCCCCCTACCCATCCTGTTTTCTTAGAAAGACATAATGTACAAATGCTGTGTGTTTAGAATGTGTTCAAGGGGCCTAGGAGGAAAGAAAACCCTCATTTTTCCTCATGTCCTCCTCCTCTGTGCCACATCTGAAGCTGTTTTGGTTTTGTAGCAAGCTCCGGCACCCCCACCTGCTGCAGCTGATGGCCGTGTGCCTGTCTCAGGACCTGGAGAAGACTCAACTTGTGTATGAGCGTGTCACGGTTGGCACACTGTTCAGCGTCCTCCACGAACGGGTAAGTGGCTGTTTCCGAGCATTTCCTCCCTTTGCTGCCCTCCCCACTTCTCCCCACCGCCCCCTTCCTACTCCGACAGTGAAGTTTCCATTTATGTTTGCAGGGAAGATAAACCTCCTAAATTCTTTACTTTCTAGGGCTATATATCCACCATTTACGGCTGATAAGCACCTGGTTGAAACTAGTGTGATTTTATTGTTGTCTGTCCTGTTTTTTCATCGGACCTCTAAGAGCTCAACAGACGCAGAAAACATATGCATTTCTAGCTAACTGTAATCAAGCAGCCCCTGGCTGGCTGGCTGGCTGGCTGGCTGGCTTTCTTTCTTTCTTCCTTTCTTTCGGATTTTGTTTATTTGACAGAGAGAGAGTACATATGCACAAGCAGGGCGAGTGGCAGGCAGAGGGAGAGGGAGAGGCAGGCTCCGACGCATTGACCTAAGCAGAAGGCAGCCGCTTAACCAACTGAGCCACCCAGATGCGCCAACTTCTGGCTTTAATTCCCTGTATTTTCACTTGTGCCTTTCCGGACCTTTGCTGTAGAAAGGGGTTTGTTTATATACAGACCTGTATCACTCCCTCTCGCTTTTCAAATTTTCTTGTGGGAACATCTTTCAGGGCCCACAGACTCCCTAGGAAGTGTGCTTTGGGCTAAGATGTGGCTTCAGAGAGGTCCTGAAGCATTTACTTTTCTTTCCCCATCACTTTGTTCTACAGACTCTGGGAAGGAATGAGAAGACACCCTCCAGGAAGGGCCCTTCCCCAAAATGGCTCTAGCCATTCCTCCTGCCTGAGGACTTCCTATTAGTGTTATTTCTTCTTCCCTCCCGTCCCCTTTCATCTCTTGTCATTTGATGAAGGCATTACCTTAAAATGCCATTTCTCTGGGGAACAGGATAGAGAGCCCAGAAATAAACCCACACTTATGTGGTGAGTTAATGTGCAACAAAGGAGGAAGGAGCATACAAATGTTGTTGGGAAAATTGGACAGCCATATGCAGAAGAATGGAACTGGACCACTTTGTTACACCATACACAAAAATAAACTCAAAATGGATTACAGACCTAAATGTGAGCCTTGAAACCATCAAACTCCTAAAAGAAATGATGGGCAGTAATATCTTGGGTATGGGCCTTAGCAACATATTTGAGGATATGTCTCCTCAGGCAAGGAAAACCAAAGCAAAAATAAACTATTGGAACTACACCAAAATAAAAAGTTTTAGTACAGCCAGGGAAACCATCAGCAAAACAAAAAGGCAACTGACTAAATGGAAGAAGATATTTGCAAAGGAAACACTTGATAAGGAGTTAATATCCAAAATGCATAAAGAACTTACACAACTGACTAGAAAAAGAGCTAAATAATCCCATTAAAATGGACAGAGGACCTGAATAGACATTTTTCCAAAGAAGACATACAGATGGCAGACAGACACATGAGAAGATGTTCAACATCACTCATCATTAGGGAAATGCAAATCAAAACCACAGTGAGATACCACTGCACACCAGTCAGAATGGGTAGAATCAGAAAGACAAGAAATAAGTGTTGGTGAGGGTGTGGAGAAGAAGGAGCCCTTCTGTACTGCTGGTGGGCATGTAAATGGTGGAACCACTGGAATATAGTATGGAGGTTTCTCAGGAAATTAAAAATAGAACTATATGATCTAGCAATTCCATTACTAGGTATTTAGGCAAAGAAAATGAAAATGCCGGGGCATCTGGGTGGCTCATTCGGTTAAGCATCTTCCTTTGCTTCAGGTCATGATCCCAGGGTCCTGTGATTGAGTTCCATGTCAGGCTCCCTGCTCAATGGGAAGTCTGCTTCTCCCTCTGCCTGCCACTCCCCCTGCTTGTTCTCTCTTTCTCTCAAATAAATAAATAAAATCTTAAAAAAAAAAAAATGAAAATACCAATTCAAAAAGATATATGCACCCCTGTATTTATTGCAGCATTATTTATAATAGCCAAGATATGGAAGCAACCTAAGTGTCCATGAACAAATGTGAATGGGTAAAGAAGATGTGAGATATAAGGGCACCTGGGTGGCTCAGTGGGTTAAAGCCTCTGCCTTCGGCTCAGGTCATGATCTCAGGGTCCTGGGATAGAGCCCCGCATCGGGATCTCTGCTCAGCAGGGAGCCTGCTTCCCCCTCTCTCTCTGCCTGCCTCTCAGCCTACTTGTGATCTCTCTCTCTGTCAAATAAATAAATAAAATCTTTAAAACAAAACAAAACAAAAAAGATGTGAGATATAGATATATAGATATACACACACATACATATATAAATATGTGTGTATATATGTGTGTATAATCTGTGACATGTATATACGTATGTATATATACGTATGTATAAAATATATATGTATACATATATGTAACATGAGATTATTATAATGTGAGATATATAGCTCACATATGGAATATTATTCAGCCATGAAAAATGAGATCTTGCCATTTTCAACAATGTGCATGGACCTAGAGAGAATATTATGCTAAGCGAAATAAGTCAAACAGGGACGCCTGGGTGGCTCAGTCATTAAGCATCTGCCTTTGGCGCAGGTCATGATCCTGGGGTCCTGGGATTGAGCCCTGCATCGACAGAGTAAGACAAATATATCATTTGTCTTGTCATATATTTGTCATATATCATTTCACTTGTATGTGGAAACTAAAAAAACAACTATCCAAACAAACAAAAATAGACTCATAAATACAGAAACCAAACTCATGGTTGCCAGAGGGGCAGAAGGTAGAGAATGGGCAAAATAGGTGAAGGGGATTAAGAGGTACAATCTTAACAGTTATAAAATAAGTCATGGAGATGAAAAGTAGAGCGTAGGGAATATAGTCAATAATATTGTAATAGTGTAGGGTGATAGGTGGTGACTATACTTACTGTGGTGAGCATTATGTAACGTATAGAATTGTCGAATTACTGTGTTGTACACCTGAAACTAATACAACATTGTATGTCAATCGTAATTCAATAATAAGTTTTTTTTTTTTTTTAAAGAATGTCATTTCTAGGGGCACCTGGGTGGCTCAGTGGGTTAAGCCTCTGCCTTCGGCTCAGGTCATGATCTCAGGGTCCTGGGATCGAGCCCCGCATTGGGCTCTCTGCTCAGCGTGGAGCCTGCTTCCCCCCACCCCCGCCTGCCTCTCTGCCTACTTGTGATCTCTCTCTCTCTCTCTCTCTCTCTGTCAAATAAATAAATAAATAAATAAATAAAAGAATGTCATTTCTAAAAAAGAATAAAAAAGAATGTCATTTCTCTGGAGAGAGACCAATATGACTTTAATCAGCCAGATACGTTGGTGTGAGTGAATTTCTTTTCTCTTAGGATCAGTCATCTCACTGGGGCAGGGGCTGGACTGGTCCTTTAAGCTTCCAGGTTCTCCCAGCAGCACAGGCTTGAATGGGGTGAAGTGCAGGACAGGTTCTTTGGTGGTGGTATGGTGGTGGTAAGCCCACCCTGGATACACATACCAGGCTTTGAGAAATTCCCTCTCATTTTTTGTGGTATGAAGCAGCTTAGTTCAGGGAAAGGAGTCCAGCTTTGGAGCCGGAGGGGCCCTGGGTCAGTGGGACTTTAGGCCAGTCATTTAACCTCCCTGAGCTTCAGGTTCCCCATGTGTAAAATGGGGACTCTAGGTAGCTGTGAAGAACAATTGAAAAGACTTTGGAAACCGCAAAGCATTCTGCACCGTCCGGGGCCCAGTCCCTGTTGTTCCTGGCTGTTTTTCCCCTTGATTCTAGCGCTCCCAGTTCCCCGTGCTGCACATGGAGGTGATCGTGCACCTGCTGCTCCAGATTTCCGACGCCCTGAGATACTTGCATTCCCGGGGGTTTATCCACCGCTCCCTCAGCTCCTACGCCATCCACATCGTCTCCACAGGGGAAGCAAGGCTAACCAACCTGGAGTATATGATGGAAAGGTGGGTGCTGTAGAGAAAGAATCTGATCTGGGTGGGCCTCTTCCTCATTGATGGGCTGAATTGTTCATCACTGGGGAAAGAGGTTTCCCAAATGCCTTGCCCTGTCTGCCAAGGTTAGAAAGACTTTGGGAAAGTTATTTCTGCTCAAGACATTCTCATTTTAATAAACATTTAACAAGCAAGGGCCCCTATTAGCCAATATGTGTAAATGCTCTACTTCAAAATTTTCAGTGACTTACTTAACACAGCTGAGGTGTGTTTCTTACTCCCATTGCTGTGTAGTGTGTATGTTGGAGAAGGGCACCCACTGTGTTCCAAGTTCCTCCCATCCGTAGTTCTGCTGTCCCTAAGCTTCAGTCCCCCACTGTGTTCTCTGCATTGCTGGTCACTGAGGAGAGACCATGGAGGGGCACATGGTATTTAGGGGCCAGCCTGAAGTGGCTATATCATTGCTTCCCACTTTGTAGTCCCCTCCTCACTGCAGGGAGGCTGGGAAATGTGTGCGTCTGCCCCATCAGAGGGAGACCTCTGAGAGGGCAGGGACTGTGCATCTTCCTTATCAGCTCAGGGTCTGCCACATTGTAAGTGCTCAGTCGGACGTCAGTTAAGTGAACAGAAGAGTGTGGATGATGGGAAAACTTTAAATGGTTCAGAATGGGATTGACCACTTTGGCTATGTATGCAGGAGCAGTAGAAGCTAAGGGATTTGGACATTTTTGCCTTTGATAACAGCAGGGGTTTTTCAGGAAGGTTGCAGCAGAGACCAAGCTATTTGCTGGTGAAGGAGTGACATCTGTTGTTGACATGGAGGCATGACCGTTTCTTCTGCCTGAGCTCTCCAATAGAAATGTGAATCCTAGAGTGAAATAGATCTTTGGAGTTGGCTCAGCCCTGCCTTGTCTTTCACAGATGAGGAAACTGAGGCTCAGAGAGGGGAAGAGATGGTCTCAAGTTACCCAGCTGTGGCTAGAACGAGGCGGTAAAGATGTTTCCTGGCTATCGGGGCATAATGGATTGGCGGTTAAGGGTAGGAAGCCCTGCTAGGAGGCCATATTTCCCCGTCTGCTGGTGATTAAAGAATCAGAATAAAAGCAAAAAATATGAGATGCACTGAGGAGCTGGAGTCCACAGGTTGGTCAATTAAGGGGCTGGGAGGTACTGAGTAAGAAGGTGTATGTTTTCTTTTGGATTTGTTAACCTCAGAATGGAACTTCAGGTTGAAACGTCAGTCAGCAAGCAGTTACAGCCACAACAGCATACCCTTCTTAGACAACTGATAATATGAACTGAGATCCAAGAATCCAGAATAACTTCCAATTCCACATTTATTTTTGGTAACATTCTATTTGGGCTGGTTGGTTTGTTGAATGTCATTGTCAAGTGTAACACTCCATCTCGTGGTATAAAAATGATACAGCAGTTTTTCTTACTCTTCAAATCCTTCTTAATGGAATCTTTAGAACTGGAATTGACCTTGCAAGTGGTATCACATAGCCGTAGCCAAATATAATTTTAATGATGTCAGAGCTGAAGCCTAGAAAAATAACTGCCCTAGAATGACAGCCAGAAAAGAAGCTCCCCCGCCCCCCAACTAGATTTAACTGAGAAGGAAGGGGGATTGTAAGAGAAGAAGGTGAGTAGAAGTAAAAGAGAAAAAATATAAATGCTGGTTTTAAGTGACTTGTCCCTTACAGAGCCTTAGACAAGTCTGAGAGACCTGAGAAGGTAGGTGAGTGTTTCCCTTGAAGAATCACCCCACAAGGTAAAGAGCCAAGCATTCTAGGTCCTCAGAGTATATCTCTGATAGTAAAACACACCATTGCTTTTCCTGTGATATTAATATGATATTGGCATGCCTCTAGGCTGTTCATACAATACCGGGCCACACCTAACTATTCAGTAATACAACCGAAAAGTCAATACCAACTTTTCTAACTTGATGCTTCCTGAACTCACTACTATCTACCAAAAGGTCGAAGAAATGTCATTTCTGGAAGAAATATTATTTAGGGAACTTTGATCAAAGTCTGAGATGCCCATCCTATCCTCAAATCTACCTTTTGCCAGACCAGCAAAGAACTTCTGGCAACTTGCCTTTAAAAAATTAATTATTGGGGACCAGGGTGGCTCAATCACTTAAAGGTCTGACTCTTGATTTTGGCTCAGGTCATGATCTCAGGATCGTGAGATCGAGCCCCACATCAGACTCCACGCTTAGCAGGAAGTCTGCTCAAGATTCTCTAGCCGCCGCAGCACATGCTCTCTCTCTAAAATAAACAAATCTTTAAAAAAATGATCTACTAGCATTCACAGTCTTTACCAAAGTTTACCATAACATTTATATTAATAACTTACTTGTATAGTGCTTTATGGCTCAGAGTCTTGCCACACACAAGATCTCATTAGATGCTCATGACAGCTGTAGACAGAAGTCAGTGCTGACCTTACCCAGAGGACTCTTGTTGGCCCAAGAGACATTTAGGATGCTCTGACTTAGTTCTCAAGGAATCTAGTTTAGAAGTTGAGTTTTTCAAGCCAATCAGTGAACCTTTGAGTGCTGAACTGAGAAGGCTTGTTCCCAAGAGGGCAGAGTTCAGAAAAGAACTCTGGAATTAGAGGAGTCCCACAAGACTTTGATAAAGCAGATGGGGCTTGAGGGGGTCTTGAAAGAGTCTTATACTCATTTATTCAAAAGTAGGCATTGAGGCCCTCGTGTAAGTTTAGATATACATGATATAAAAGACAGATAAGGTGCCTCTTTTCATAGAGTTGACTCTAGTAGAGGGAAGAAGAAAGTAAGCAGTAAATAAATGAGCAAACCTTCAGAAAATAAGTGCTCTGGAGCCAGTAAAAGAAGACTAAGGTGGTCAGGGAGAACTTCTCTGAGGAGGTAATTTTATTTCTTAAGATTTTATTTGTTTATTTGACAGAGAGAAAGAGATCACAAGTAGGCAGAGAGGCACGCAGAGGGAGAGGGGGAAGCAGGCTCCCCCCTGAGCAGAGAGCCCGATGCGGGGCTCAATCCCAGGACCCTGAGATCATGACCTGAGCCGAAGGCAGAGACTTTAACCCACTGAGCCACCCAGGCGCCCTATAAGGAGGTAATTTTTGAGTTAATACCTTTGTTACAAGAAGCAGCCAGTCACCCTGGGATCTCTGGGTAGCCCATGCCATGCAGAAGAAGCCAGTTTGCAGTGCACAGACCCGAAGTGGTGACATCTTGGAGAAACTCAAAGCGGACCCCCATGACTGAGTGAATGAGCAAGAGACAATGGTCAGATGAAGTGGAGGGTGGGCAGGCCCCACTCTGGTAGATTGGAACAGCAGGCGGTGAGGGTTAGCTCAGAGTCTAGCTGGGTTTCTAGAAGGTCAAGGAGATTGCCAGTCTTCAGAGGCAGATGTTTCACAAATGTACTATACGATGGTCATGATGATCCTTTAAGACATGAACCTGACCTTGTATTTCCTTCTGTAGCCAGGATGGACGTATACACAAGGACCTGACTCGAGTGCCCCTCCCGACCCAGCTGTACAACTGGGCTTCCCCAGAGGTGATTTTACAGAAGGCAGCCACAGTGAAGTCGGACATTTACAGCTTTTCTATGATCATCCAGGAGATTTTAACAGGTAGATCCAAGAGCACATTGACTGTGACCAGAGTCTCTACTCCTAGGTTAGATTTTTTTCCTCAGGAATTACTTAGTTTTATGAAAATGCAGGACATAGAAAATCTCTTCAAGGAAGCTTCTTTGTGCTTATGGAAGATATGAGATGATCTCCCAGAAGTCTTGCTCTTTTAACCTGTTCTTTGAGACTTAACAAGGCCCACTTATCATCCTGTCAATGGTAATACATTTAACCCAAGCAAAGACTTTGAACTGAGTATTGCTGTCAATGCTTAGGGGTCTCTATGAGATGCCCCTTAAGAACTTGTAAATGAAGGGCGCCTGGGTGGCTCAGTTGGTTCAGCTTAGGTCATGATCGTGAGTCCTGGGATCAGGTCCCACATTGGCAAGCTCCCTGCTCAGCGGGGAGTCTGCTTCTCCGTCTCCCTCTTCCCCTCCCCCTGCTCATGCTCTGTCTCTCCCTCTCATTCTCTGTCTCTCAAATAAAATCTTAAAAAAAACAAAAAAAGAAACTTGTAAATGAGAAAAGACTGGCCTTGGAGAAGTAAACTATGAAATCAAACACACCTAGGGTTCAGTGTGTATATAAGCAGTGTCACTTGAAAGACGTGAAAGCCTTTCCAAATCTGCAAGACCCTAAAAGTGAAGGAAGTGATCACATATCTGAAGACACAAGGAATCTTTCAGGAGAGGGGAACACCCGTATACACATACAGTAAAACCACATTCACTGAAGGGGTAAGTGAGAGTCCCTTCACATTTAGCCGCTTTTACAGTCTGAGAGGCAAAACCACACCTTCCATGAGAGGAATGCATTGGGCTTCGGATCCTGAAGCCATGAAACATTCCCTGTGGTGCCCAGGTCTGCCAGCAGGGAGCCCATGCACACAATTCCAATGCTGTCTCTGCAGCAGGGATTTCCCTCATAAATGGGTAAAGTGGCTTCTTGTTTATATATTTGGACTTCCAGGTAGCTTTTTCTATAAAGAGAAATTACTATTTAACAGGGTTGAGTGACTTGACTAAGGTTACCCAATTTTATCTGATTTCTTTTTTTTTTAAACGTGATTTCTTTTTTTTTAAAGCATTCTTTTTTTAAAATTTTATTTATTTATTTATTTAAGATTTTATTTATTTATTTGACAGAGAGAGACACAGTGAGAGAGGGAACACAAGCAGGGGAAGTGGGAGAGGGTGAGGCAGGCTCCCCACTGAGCAGTGAGCCCGATGTAGGGCTGGATCCCAGGATCCCAGGATCACGACCTGAGCTGAAGGCAGATGCCTAACAACTGAGCCACCCAGGCGCCCCTTTATTTATTTATTTTACAGAGAGAGAGTGAGAGAGCACAAGCAGAGGGAGCAGCAGGCAGAGGGAGAGGGAGAAGCAGACTCCCTGTTGAGCAGGGAGCCCAATGTGGGGCTCAGTTCTAGGACCCTGGGATCATGACCCGAGCCAAAGGCAGATGCTCAACTGACTGAGTCATCTAGGCACCCCTTAACCATGAGTTCTTTTTTTTTTTCCCCCAAATACTTTTATTTTATTTTTTCAGTGTTACAAGATTCATTGTTTATGTACCACACCCAGTGCTCCATGCAATACGTGCCCTCCTCAATACCCACCACCAGGCTCGCCCATCCCCCCACCCCCTCCCCTCCAAAACCCTCAGTCCCTTGTTCTGAGTTCACAGTCTCTCATTAACCATGAGTTCTTAATGCTACTCTTTCCTATGGCTTTTTCCTTAACAGATAACATACCCTGGAATGGTTTAGATGGCTCAGTTATCAAAGAAGCCATAGTCTTGGGAAATTATTTAGAAGCTGACGTCAGGCTTCCAAAACCTTACTATGATATTGTTAAGTCAGGCATCCAGGTCAAGCAGAAAGACCGAACTATAAACCTTCAAGATATCCGGTACATTTTGAAGAATGACTTAAAGGTAAGCTCTGAAGCTGTTAGTTTATTTCAGCTTACTCATCACAGTGGGGTAGGGAGCTTAGAGACCAGGAAGAAGCTAGAGATCAAGTTGTAAGAAGATTTGGAAATCCTCATTTCATCACATTCTTTCTGGGCTCCCAAGAAAAGGAACTCCTAGCTACTTTGCTTGGTGAGGGCAGCAGGGAATTGGTGAAGGAGGCTGGGGAAGATCAGCACATAGAGGGACATAGGCACATAACGTGATTCAGTGACTGGGAGCTATTGTTATTATTTAATTTAATTTAATTTTTTAAGGATTTTATTTATTTGAGAGAGAGAGAAGGAGTGAGAGAGAGAACACAAGCGAGGAGGGGCAGAGGGAGACAAGCAGATTCCCTGCTGATCAGGGAGCCCAACATGGGGCTTGGTCCTGGGACTCCAGGATCATGACCTGAGCCGAACGAAGGCAGATGCTTAACTGACTGAGCCATCCAGACGCCCCTATTGTTATTATTTAAAAAATATTGGTAATAACAATGAATTAACTAATTTGGGTTATAGTCAGTCTGCCCAACAGGAAGAAGAGGGAGTTTATTTGATACGTAGATCTGTGTCAAAAACATCAAAAACCTGGCTGATTCAGCCAGAAGAGCATGAGATTCTTGATCTCAGAGTTGTAAGTTTGAGACCCACATTGTGTATAGAGATCACTTAAATAAATAAACTTAAAAAAAAAAAAGCAGTGACATTCAGATGATTATAAATTATATCCTTAATGATATTTCCCTTATTAAAGGATTTTCTTGGAACCCAGAGAACTCAGCCAACTGAGAGCCCCAAGGTGGAGAGATACGAACTCCATCCTGATGTCAACATCTATCTAGGACTGACCTCAGAACATCTGAAAGAGACTCCTAACTTGGAAATAAAAGAGCTGAAGGAAATGGGTATGGCCTTAACCCACAGGTTAAGCATTATTTGACATGAATGTCTTATGACAGTTGCAAGCTACAACTAATCAACTCCTCCACAAACTGTACATGTCACTTACACTTGGAAATGGTGGATGCCTTAGGGAAAAATCAAGATCCTTGAAATTACTAAGTTAAATTTTTTTGTCTCCATATATACCTTGGTTCGATCCAGAACTAAGCAGTAACAACTAGTTTATTTCTAGCATAATTGTTCTTAGGACTTAATTGCTTCACAAATAAAAATGGTGATTTTAAAATTCAAAGCCATTATCCGTTCGTTATAGAAAACTTGAAATCATACAAAGAAGAAAATTACTTACCATTTTAATTCTGCCACTTAGAAATAATTTGTTAATGTTTTGGTGTTTCCCTCCAACCTTTTCCTATAGACTTCTTTTTAGTACCTTTAGAAATCCTAGAATTCAGAGCTAAAAAGGACCTTGTAATCATCCAGCTTAATATCCTCATATTCCAGATGAGAAAACTAAGGGCCAGAGAAGTTGTGGCTTGCTTAGGACTCCAGAGTTTATTACAGAGCTGGAATCCAGGCCAAGTGACCATCCTCTCTGTCTCTTTGCACAGGGCTGGAAGCCTCCAGAATGGTATCGTTCCCCCACCCCCTCCCAGCCAAGCTCTCATTACTTTGGCTCCTCCATCCTGTTCTCTGCAAGCTATACACCATCAACCAGGGATGATGGGTGGTCAGTTCTGGGGCTATTTTTTGAATTATGATTCTTCCCATGATGCAGTGGCTTCTCATGCAGTGTTTTGGCTACTTCTATCGGATATTCACCATGAGCATGACTTTAACTGACATGAATATTCAAACTCCTGTGTATGTAAAAAAAAAAAAAAGGCTATGAATTTAGTCCTTAAGATTTAGGGGTCTGTAATTTCCATGTCCTGACAGTTATGCGTGTTTTGTATAGTTAAGCTATAACTTAAGCTTAGAACATTTTCCCCAGGGTTTGATCTCTCTCCAATTTTCTACCTCAACTCATGTTAAAATAGAAATTTTCATCTGTTAGAAATACCCTTGCACCCTCTGTGAGTGTATCTGGTAGTCTTTGATACCTGTGAAGGGAATGGGAAAATAAAAAGCTGTTTTCTCTATTCTCACACCACTTGAGCAACATGCCAAGGCTGCTTAGCTGCTGCATGTGATCACTTTAATCAGTTTCATGTTGCCATTCTTTCCAACAGGTAGTCGGCTTCATTCACCCAGGGGTCCCCCTTCTCCCACTGAGAAAGCAACATCAGATCCTCAGGTCCTAGATCCAAGTATGATGACCAAGGAGATTCAGAACCAAGACGCTGCTTCTCCTGCTGCCCCTGTGGCGGAAGAGGCTAGGAGCCCCAGCCCAGGTCAGGCAAGCCTCTGTAGCTTTGAAATCAACGAAATCTACTCAGGCTGCCTGGACAGGGGAGATGACAAAGAGAAGGAGCCCCCGGAAGTGGGTTCATCCTTTGAGGGGGCTGGACCAAGCCAGGCAGATGAACTAAAGTCCATGGAAGAAGAGCTGGAAAAGATGGAGAGAGAGGCATGCTGTTTTTGTGATGAGGACGAGAGCTCTTCAGAAGCTAGCATGGAGCTCTCCTTTGAGGACTGGGATTGGCAAAATGGTTCTCTTAGTTCACCCAGCCTGTCTGAGCCAGCGAGAGAAGCCAAGGGCCACGTAAACAATAGGTGCACGACCGAGGAGTACATCAGTAAGTGTGTGCTGAATCTAAAGATTTCACAGACGTTAATGCACCAGAATGCCGATTTGCTCAGGAATATCCAACAGAAAATTGATAAACTTGAGATGATACAGAAGGAGCAGGAGGAGTGCAGGTCTTTGTGGGCTTCTTCAAGAGAGTTCGCAAACATCTATGACTCGCCTTCAGCCTTGGGCCCCCCAGCTTCCAGTTATATACCTCCTGTCATACAGCTGCCAGGAGGCCAGCAGCTGGACACCAGTGGCAATTGCCTAACCCTGACAAGGTCTTCCATAGTGAGAGACTTCCAGGGGGGACATTTTGGCAAAAGGTCCAGGAAAAGAAGTGGCTGTGACTGGAAAGCTGTCACCCAAGTCTCTGAAGAAAGCACTGGAGATCAGTCAGAGAAGAGCCATCAGGTACAGCTGAGAAGGGGGAGGCAGGGCTGTGTGAGCAGGATATGGAGCATGGTTCAACATTGCCCCTAACCCCCGTACAAGGACTAACGTAAATACAACCAGCTCATAGTGGGGTCCTCTTGGCTTTGGGAAATAAGGCCTTTAGGATGGGATTCCAAGGTAGATACGCTTCATCTCTCATTCCAAACCCAACATACAGCCCTTGTTCTTCTTTATAAATCCTGTGCATCAGGTTGGACCATATGAAATTGCTGTTTTATAGGTCAAAATATTCAAGTATTGACAATTTTACATGGTTCACTTACTAAATATGGTATCTTGGGCAGGTATTAATCTCCATCCTCAATTGTTTATTCATTTACTCATTCAATAAACATTTCTAGAGCCAGAGGCTATACAATTAGACTGTGGGATATGATGATGATTGAGTCACAGGCTCTACTTTGAGTAGCTCCAGTGCGGTACAGAGGGGCCTGGTCATCAAAGACGACACCTCAGAGGAGGTGAGAAGACACAATGGGAACTGGTCTAGGAGGTGTAGCTTGAAGCTTAGTGAGGTTTCAGAGTGGCTCCTGCATGAGCTCCTTAAGGGCAGGGCCTGGGTCTTACACATTCTGTGCCCTAGCAAGGGTACCTGGCACAGAGAAGGTACTTTATAAATGGTCATTGAGGGAATGAATAAATGAACAAGTTCACATATAGAGAGCTGGCTGTCTCTTGTATCAGAATTTTAGAGAGTATGAAGCTCAAGCTCAGTGACTCGAACTTCCTAAAGTCCGGGTGTTACCGAGATGACGTTGGGATAGGAGAGGTCAGCCCCACTAGAAGAAGGATTTTATTACTGAAGTTATTTAGAGTTGGTGGCCTATGGTGGTAAAAAGCTGGTCAGCTTTTAGTGGGTTTTATTATAGTTTTAAAATTCTCCACCTCAAGTGCATCCCTTTATTGCCTGCATAGGTCAGACAACTCCCACCATCCGCACTCCTTACTATGCCACTGCCAAGGCCCACAGCTGATGAGGGGCAGCTTTCTTCACTCCTAGTCTGGTGTTCTTTCACGGTCCCCTGCTGAGTTTCAGTAAGACTGCACTTAAAACGTTTGGAAAAGCGTTGGCATTTGTTTTCGTATAAAGAGAAGGCAAAAAGAATGTACTTAGACTCTAATATTTCTGTTTCTGTTGAAAATTCAGATTTGCTAGAAAAACAATTAGAAATAACTTTTCTTGTATATTCTGTTTTGGTTATCTATTGCTGTGTAGTAACAACAACAACAAAAACCCAAACTTAGTTGCTTAAAATAACAGTGATTAATTATTTTTCACAATTCTATGGGTCAGGAATATGTTAGGGCTAACCAATATGACTCTTTCACTCCATGTGGGATGGGCTGGGATCGCTCCCTTGACTGTATTCAGCTGAAGGCTGGGCTGGGCAAGAAGGTCCAAGGCCTCATTTATATGCCTGGTGCCCTGGGTCATTCCTTTAATTTCTCAGTTCCTAAATTTTTAATTGCACCAAATGAAAACATTACAAACTTCCCATTATTGTAAATACCTATTTTGAATATATTTCTCAGTATATTCTAATCTTTCCTTGGTGACCATGACATTTTTCAGAACATGTGTTATTTGATGCTCCATGATAAAGTTGTTGCCTTCAGCCCCTGCTAAGGAATCTTTGCCCCCACGCAAAGGCCTCTGGAGCTCATACTTCAGGGAGCTTATGACCATTTTTATGCATCCTTTCACCTTTGGGCATCTTGCTGCCATCCCAGTGCAACACATTTGTTGCCTTAACTTACTGCAGGCTAG
Organism: Potos flavus; assembly: GCA_028534135.1. Taxonomy (NCBI): domain Eukaryota; kingdom Metazoa; phylum Chordata; class Mammalia; order Carnivora; family Procyonidae; genus Potos; species Potos flavus. The sequence goes on along the minus strand of CM052891.1, from coordinate 28,301,533 downwards.
GAAATATAATGAACTAAGTTTGTTAAAATTAGAATAAGCAGATCCAGAATTTTCTCCTTGGAATAAAATACACAGGCTTTAATTTAATTTACTTCTATTTCCAAAGTACTATAGCTTTTATTTTATTGTGTCTTATTTTCATAGCATCCCCAGTGATGGATTCAGGTAGATACTATTTTCCCTGTTTTATGGATGAGGAAGCTGAAGCAAGACTCTCTTAGGTTATTCTGAGTAAGGATTAGAGTAGGAGCCAGGGTCCAAGGCTCCTGCCACAAAGCTTGCTGCCTTAATATAGGGGAAAGTTATTGGACTTTTTAAAAAAGATTTCATTTATTTATTTGACAGAGCACAAGCAGGGGGAGCAGGAGAGGGAGAAGCAGGCTCCCCGCTGAGCAGGGAGCCTGACACAGGGCTTGATCCCAGGACTACAGGGTCACGACCTGAGCCAAAGGCAGACGCCTAAACACTGAGCCACCCAGGCACCCTGGAAGTTATTGGATTTTTTTTTTTTTTTAAGATTTTATTTATTTATTTGACAGGGAGAGATCACAGGTAGACAGAGAGGCAGGCAGAGAGAGAGGGGGAAGCAGGCTCCCTGCTGAACAGAGAGCCCTATGCGGGGCTCGATCCCAGGACCCTGAGATCGTGACCTGAGCCGAAGGCAGAACCTTAACCCACTGAGCCACCCAGGTGCCCCAAGTTGTTGGATTTTTGAAGTCTGTTTTGTCTGCTCATTCTTCACTTGCTCCTAGTTTGGACTGGGTTTCTGGGGGCCAACATTGCTGTGTAAAGACCTCCAGCCGAGAGATGAGTTACTAGATATGAAATATGCAAAGGGAAATCATCTTAGTAGGTTTGGTTATTTCTGCACATTTAGTAAGAACGGCTTGAAAAATAGAATGTGAGAGTAAAGAGGAATTCCTTCACCAAAGCACTGAAACATGTTTACTGCTTTTTAAGCTGCCAACTTTTTGTGGACTTGGAAAACAGAGCACAAGTGAACAATCACAGCCCGTTCAAGGAGCCAAGCACAGTTTGGAAAGAAACAGGAGCCCAAATATCAGCAGGTGGGTTAACATTTTGTTCTTTGTGTCACCATGCCTTTAGACTCCCATGTGACCCCAAAGGCACTTAATGTCTTCACGTGCCTTGTGAAAGAGACTGTGAGTGATGAAGAACACTAACACAGAAACAGATCTTGGCAGGTTTTCTCCTTCAGGTGAGCGGAAAGAGCCATATAGTGGAAACCTGTAGGAGAAAACATCGAAGGTAAAGGAGCTGGCAGGTTAATCAGATAGAACTCATCGTTTGTCAAAAGCAAAGCACCTTGCCTTTCCAAAGCTGCCCAGATTGTTTTTCTTATAAAAAGGAATGCCAGGTATTCCATTTGTCAGTGCTCCAGAAACCAAACTATTTGGAAAGAAGGGTTGTTCAAAATAAGCCTCCCTGACTCCAGAGCAGGGGTTGAACAGTTTAACTGTTACCATGCAGCCTCTGATTTCCAGCCAAATCAATGAAATTAATTGGCTTCAGCACAGATCATGGGAAGGAGAGCATGTGTGTACACTGAGTTTTTAAGAATTTAGGTAAAACAAATTTATTTTGCATAGGGGCAATTATTAAAGGGCCAATAAATGTGTTTCAAGATAGACTAGTCTATCGATTTCAGTTTTCCTTTTCTGTGGTTAAATGGTAGCTTTAATCCATGGCTTCGAAGTCAGTTCTCCAGGAAAAAAGTAACTTTTTGTTTCTCTCTCAGTGGTGATGGAGACTAATGATAAGAGTTTGCTGTTCCTTTCACGTTGGTATATGTGTTCATTAGGGAGAATCAAGGAAAATGCCCAGACATTTTATTTCAGTGTATTTTACCTTTACAAAGGAAATTATTGAAGGAACCGACTAACTGGCATCAAAGGGGTTAGAGCTTACATCATTGAGAGAAGCAGATGAGGTGACAGTATGCCCATTAGATGACAAAGCAAAGCCATAGTTGGGGCCTCCACTACACCCATTCACCGTGTTCCCCTAAAAGAACCAAAAACAGACTAAAGAAAAGTTTAACATTTTGCTACCAATCCACCAAGTCTTTTTATATGCTTTTAAAAGATAGACGCTTAACCAACTGAGTCACCCAGGTGCCCCCATATAGGTACTTTTATAGCCTGATTTTTCATCTTACATTAGAACAAGAGCATTATCCCACGTTATTAAAAAACATCCGGGGGTGGGGGGTGTGCCTGACTGGCTCAGTCAGAAGAGTATGCCACTCTTGATCTCAAGGTTGAGTTTGAGCCCCATGTTGGGTATAAAGATTACTTAAATAAGTAAAGATTTTAAAAAAGAAAACATCCTGTAAATTCGAACTTGCTGGATTTCCCCCATTGTTGAATTTTAGGTAGTTTCATGCTTTGATCCCTTTTGAATAGGGCCGCAGTGACTTGTCAGTGCAAATTTTTCTGCACTTTGGATTATGTCCTTGACGGATTGCCGGAAGTAGAGTTACTAGGTCAAAGGGTTTAAACATTTTAAAGATACTTGATAGCTGCTGCCAAGTTGCTCTTTAAAGAAGCCAATCAGATCTGACCTTTCCAGGTCAGCAGTCTGTGTGTTCTGGTCCAGAGGGGAAGTAGAGCGTTCAAGATAACGAGGAATTCATACATATGCCACAGGTCACATATTTTTGAGGAGTTACTTTAATAGACAATGAAATGTATATATGATCATGGATATGTAGAGGAAGAAAGACTCCCTTGTTTTTCAGATGAGGAAACTTGGTCCAGAGAGATTGAAGTATGCCAGAGGCAGGCAGCTGGTTAGTGGAAGGTAGGATCTAGAACTCAGTGAGACTAGGCTGAAGAGCTCTGAATGTTCTTCAGGCTCCCTGGTGCCTTAAGGCCATGTTTGCGAATGTTAGTTATTGTGCTCTTACTGACTCACTGGTGCGCCTGTTACTGGAGAATTCTGATTGAAGGCTAGGAACAGTTACTGAACCATCACCTGTGTTCTGTGGCATTGTTGGGGTGGGGGGCTCTACTAGAGCTCAGAAGTCTGTCTATTGAAACTGGATTTCAATTGTGGGTTTCTTCTTCCTGTGAAAATTTCTCAAGAGTACTTTTAGAATCATGAAATCTATCGCTTCTTGGCCTTTTGGCTAAGATCAAGTGTAGAATCATGAAATCTAAAATTGGAAACTGAAAATAACCATAGAGGTCTTCTAACCTAGTCCTTTCATTTCTTAGCCAGGGAAGGCCTAAAGAGTCCAGTGCCCGAACCAAGCTGAATCAGCTTAGTAGTGCACTTGTCACTGTCTCAAGCCACCCCAAGGGCCCTGCTGTGTCATCCAGCCCTGGCCAGGGCTCTACTAGGTAAGGAGTCCGGGGTCCGAACATTAGGGAATCTGGTACTCTCTGGTGGTAGGCAGGAGTCAGTGCAGCCCCAGGAATGGCTCTAAGAGTAGGGGCTGGTCCTCTGGGTGGGCTGGTGGGCTTAGGCTTGTGTCAGGAACTTGAGCAAACTGGTGTGTTTGTGTCCACCCTGCTCCCCTTCCCCCAAACCTAATAACCTTCCCCCAAATATAATTTAGGATCAGTATGGAGTCTGTATCTTCTGAAATCTGTAACGCAAAGTCAAGAAATAATGAAGATGATGGAGAGGTACACTTAAAGTGGAAAAGTGAGTAAAGGGTCATAGGTTCTGTTGGGCCAAATGAAACTTAAAGTATATTTCTAACCTGCTTGTTATCACTAAGTACACAGTCTGTGTTGCACCAGCCTCCCACATTCTTTTCTCCTGTTGGATCATTCCAGTTTAAAATTAAGGCCTTTCTGATTATAAATTGCAGAAAGGAAATGGCTTTTTTCTCTTTCTTTCTTTCTTTCTTTCTTTCTTTCTTTCTTTCTTTCTTTCTTTCTTTCTTCTTCTTCCTCTTTTTCTTCTTCTTCTTACAAATTAAGGCCTTTCTGATTATAAATTACAGAAAGGAAATGCTTTTTTCTTTCTTCTTCTTCTTCTTCCTCTTCCTCTTTCTCCTCCTCCTCCTCCCCCTCCCCCTGCTCCTGCTCCTGCTCCTGGAAAGGTAAGCTTTTATTAAGATGGGTCTCTTAACATTGTTTATTGGAACATGTTTTGTGTTACTAGTCTAAAGAAAAGACTGTCAAGCCTGCCACTGTGTATACTGTTCTGTTCAGTGATTTATTTTTCTGGGAAAAACTTTTTTCATTTCTAGACTTTATAGGAAATATTTCCATTGTATATATATTGATGCATGTTATATAACAAGTGTAGCAAAACAATATGCAGTAGAAATTTAATGTGTAACTTCATTATGAAAGTAGAGAGCATGTGTAGTGTCACTTTTGCATATCCTGTGGGCATTTCCTTTTGTATCAGTTTTATAAGCTTAAAAGGATACAGCGTCTATGTGTTTTTTTTTTAAATATTTTATTTATTTATTTGACAGAGACAGAGATCACAAGTAGGCAGAGAGGCAGGCAGAGAGAGGGGGAAGCAGGCTCCCCGCTGAGCAGAGAGCCCAACGTGGGGCTCGATCCTAGAACCCTGGGATCATGACCTGAGCTGAAGGCAGAGGCTTTAACCCACTGAGCCACCCAGGCATCCCAGTGTCTTATGCTTTTTAATACTGTTAATTGACATTAGCAGAAGTATAGAACATTTGGAATAAAGACATGCTCATGCAGATACACTTATAAAATAAATAAATAAATAAACACACACACACACACACACACTCACTCACTCACTCACTCTCTCTCTCTCTCTCTCTCTCCCATAATATGATCTCTGCCTAGTCTAGAGAAGCTAGACAAACTCTAGAATCCTTTCCATTAGTCTTGAGAGATTGCGAGCTGCAGATGTTATTTTCTTATAAAATCTTCACAATAAGTTCTACAAGTTTTCCGCTACCTTCCATTCTAAAATTCAGAAATGTATTGAAATTCTGTCCTTCCGTTATCAATTCTCTTCTGTCTTCCCCTTCAAGCCCAACAGGGCAAGCTAAGGATGATGCAGTTCTAAAAAGGCAACTATTGTGACAATATGAGCTATAAAAGTATTATATAGCTTTTTAAGAAGCAAAAGCTTTTGTCCAGTGTTCACAGTTCCGTTTTAAATGCTGCTTTCCCTTCTCTCCAGTGGAGGTGAAAGAAATGGCAGAGAGAGCAGCTACTGGGCAGCTGGCGGTACCACCTTGGCATCCTCAGAGTAGTGTGACTTTAGAGGGTGAGGCTAAAAATGAGCCTGATCCCCTGCTGCAGCCCCTGCTGAGGAATCCTGAGAAAGTGGGCTGGCAGTGCATTGTAGAGTATCCCAGGAAAAATGAGGAGCCAGGAGGAAATGGCAAGTGTGACAAAATGGACAACAGTGACTATGACAATGACCAGCATGGCAGACAGCATGGGCCTCGAAGCTTCACCAGTAAGTTAAGTTGGAGGAATTGGGATAGGTGAGCTCTATCAAGTTATTCACTGAAAAATAAGTAAGCCTCCTGGCATATTTCCTTTGCTTAGTCTTCTCTCCTTTCCCATCTCTCTGGGAACCCTGAATTGCAGGGGAAAACAAATACCCTATTGATTCCACTGTCCTTCCTGAAGGTAAAGAAATCCAAAGATTCGTGAGTTTTTCTGTTACTGGAGCAGACCCATTTGCTCAAAGGAGGTTAAATAATCTCTATACAGAGAGCCTGTTCCTGGCTCTAACCTGGCAGGGAAATGAACCTTTCTTACCTGAATACAGTGTTAGATGGCCGTTCCCTACTGCCCATTTCCTTGCATTGCATTTTAAGCCAGAAAAATTCCACTGGCTCCCAGAGATTCTGTGCCAGAAGAACCCAGAGACAAATGGCATAGACTGTCATCACTTTATAGATTTATAGGTTAAAACTGAAGGCCATGTAGTTCCACTTGGTAATTTGCTTGCAAGCAGGGCAAGGAATTTTTTTTTTTTTTAAGGTTTATTTATTTATTTGACAGAGAGAGATCACAAGTAGGCAGAGAGGCAGGCAGGGAGAGAGGGGGAAGCAGGCTCCCTGCTGAGCAGAGAGCCCGATGCGGGGGCTCGTTCCCAGGACCCTGAGATCATGACCTGAGCTGAAGGCAGAGGCTTTAACCCACTGAGCCACCCAAGCACCCCAGGGCATGGAATATTATTTCATAGTTGTTTACAAGTCAAAGAAAGATACATCTAAAATTATCACTTAGGTAGAAAATCTACTTGCCTTGGGCTCTTTTAGTATTTAGAATCTGTTCCTTTTCAAGCATTGCTCTTGAATGGGTGGGCAAAAGGATTGATGATACAGGACCGTGTGTTGGGGTCAGGCCAAACTAACAGTCTCCACTCTCTGGACTGAACCTGACAAATGGGACATGGCCACCCTTGGCAGAATAGTCATACATCTTTTCTCTCACACCACTCTTCTCCCCTTCCATGCCATCTAAATATCACTGAATGACTATAGCTCTGGTTGTGTAATCATTAGGTATCAGGCACCTGTCTCCCAGAAAAAATGAGCAGCCAGAGCATAGTGAAGTCTTTCAAGCAAGTTCTGATGCATCTGTGGTCATTGAGAAATCTTACAGCGTAAGTAATATGTCCTGCAGAGCCAGGTTGAACCCAAGGACCTAATAAAGTAGAACTGAGTTGTTATGTATTATGCCAGTGAAATAATATCTGTAGTAGTTCTTTTTTGTTGGGAGTATGCACTCTCATGTCTCTGACATGAATGAGGAAGTCTTTCTTCTCTGTCTAAATACATTTTGAGTTATTTCAACTCAAAGCACTGTGTATCTTAGAGCTTGTGCAGAACACAGAAAGTGTCAGAGTCAGGAAGCCCTTGAGCTTCCTGTCCAGTTGGATGGATAAGACCAACTCTGGAAGCACAGTGTGAGGTCAGGTATCAAAGCTCATGGCCCAGCAGGTGACTGAGGTCTGATTGGAATAGGAACAGTAAGGCCAGGGTTGTGATGAGAGTTCCTTCACCTAGAATGTCCTCTAAGACACAAAGACAGCTCTCAGTGGAAGGCATGTGTTCATGCCTGACAACTGCACCTCCACAGGATCAATGCATTGAGGCTCCAGCCCTGCAGGGGTTTTTTAACACATCCTTGAAGCATGCAGTTGGGCCACAATCCAGCCAGGCTAAGGAATCAGAATTTTTTATCATTATGATGTGAGGACACAATCACTTAAAGAATATAAACAGCAAGTGAAAATGAGATAATATAAAAATACAATTATGATAACATTTAAGATCTTTCAACAAACATACTGTTGTATTTAATCATAGCACACAAACCATTCACAAAGACAATTTAAGACAGTTTATTCTTTTTCTCACATGGGGGCTGGAAGGATAGGCCATGTTAAGTACACTGACTTGGCTGGAGAAGCACGTCTGTCAGGGAGGTGGGGAAGATATGTGAGGCCAGGCTTATCTGAGAAGTTTCAATTCGATATGAGAAGTAAAGGGAGCAGCTGCCAAGCATGTGGGAAAAGGAAGTGTGTGGCAAAAGGAGCATCCAAGGAAATAAATCACAAAACCTCTGCAAAGAGATGACTGAAGGTGTGGAGAAGAGCTAGTTGCCTGCCCATGTGGGGATCAGGGGCTGAACAGGGAGAAAGGAGCAGAAAAGGAGGGGTGGAACAGAGATGCTGAAGAAATAACTGGGACTTTTGAATTTTCAAGTTTTATTTTTATTATTGAGATTGCATTGCTATTTTTTTCAAAAGATTTATCTATTTGAGAGAAAGTGCACATGCACAAGCTGGTGTGAGCAGGGGGAGGGGCAGAGGGAGAGAGAGAATCCTCAAGCACATTGCCCCCTGAGCTCGGAGCCCAAAGAAGTGGGGCTCGATCCCAGGACCCTGAGATTGTGACCTGAGCCAAAATCAAGAGTCAGACGCTTATCCGACTGAGTCACCCATGTGCCCCTGCATTGCTACTTTTAACATCATGTTCCTTCATTTCCTTTTAAACTGTAGCACCCACAGGACTCCTCAGTTCTGAGCGGCCTCAGCTTCCTCATCTGGAGGACTAAGCATTTGTGGCTATTCAAGCTCAGTCCCAGCCTGGGTTGTCTAGGACCTTCTTAGAATTTCAGAGTAGAAATGTCGCCCAACTCCCTCCCCCCTCCATTGTGCAGATGACGACTACGAGTCTCAGGACTGTCATCTGCCTCACTTGCTGCAGGGGGTTCACAGCACACAGTGGGGAAGGAGGGCAGAGGCAGGCGTGCAAGCAGGCAGGGAGGGCTGGTTCAAGGAGTGTCACCCTGACTGCTGGGTAATTTTAGATAACCCCATTATTAACACTGCATCCGACTATAAAGGGATTTGTTTATAATGAACACCAACCTAAAAGTTATTTCCTACATTATTAATAGGATCAGTCCGTGCGATCAACTTGTTCACCAGAATCTTCTGAGGACATAACAGATGAATTTTTAACTCCAGACCATGAATATTTTTATTCCTCGACTGCTCAAGAAAACTTAGCTCTAGAGGTAAAAACCACAGTTTAGGGAAAAGTACTTTTCAGCTTTCTCTATTGCCTTAATCCTTTTAAATTGTTTTTATTGAGAGAAATAGCTTACACATAAAAGTGTATAATGTTAACTTGGCAGTGTTTTCATGTTTTGAAAAGACATCTGAAAAATAAGATGTTTGAGATCATATGCAGTTTCTCCCAAAACTCTGGTTCCTGCATTTGTACAGCACTTCGTACTTTTTTTCAAAATGCTTTTTTTTCATGTTACCTGGTTCACATATTCTTCCTGTGGAGAAGAGAAGAAGGCCTGCTGTTATTCCTCTGTGGGAAGAGGTGGTGATCTGCACATATAGGGAATTAGGCCTGGCCTGCCAAGCTTCAGTGGCAGGAGAGCCAGGATCAGAGGCCAGGGCTCAGCATGAGGATGGCGCCGGGAAGTGCATGGGGCTTTCTCAGGAACTTGCCCAGCATTGGCAAGCACCTGTTTGTACAGAATATTTTCATTTGTAAAATGAAGCTGTTTGGATTTTCTTATTCATTTGTATAATTTCTGCCTCACCTTCCTACTAACCTACCACCTTTTTTGGACATTCTACCAATATGGAAGGTGGGGTGGAAGAAAGGGAGGATTGATTGTACGTCTTAAAACACAACATTTGACTGATAAGAATTCAGTGAGGCAACAAAAACATCATTTCCACTATTCTGCACTTCTGATAACTCAGAGTAGTTTTTCATTATTAATCCTTCAGCTGTTCTTGATTTTACTGTGAGCAGATTGGGATGTTAAGAAAATCTTTAATGAAAAGATACAAAGTATATATATATATATATATGTGTGTGTGTGTGTATATATATACACACACACATATTATGTACATATGCATACATACATATATACGTGTGTGTGTATACATACATAAAGTGTAACATAGAGAAAAGTACACAGCTCTTATGTGTGCAGCTCATGGACTTGCACAGACTGAACACATTCATGTAACCAGTACCCAGATCAGGAAGCAGTCCTCCAGAAGACCCCCCCCCCCTCCGGGCCTCCTCCCAGTCACTGCACCCTTTCAAAGGAACTAGTATTCACCCCAGAAAGTAACTTTGCAGTCTGGACCATTTTTCCAAACTTATTTTGCTTTTCTTTTTTTTTCTTTTTTCTTTATTTTCTTTATTTTCTTTCTTTCTTTCTTTCTTTCTTTCTTTCTTTCTTTCTTTCTTTCTTTCAAGATTTTATTCATTTATTTGAGAAAGAGGGAGAGAGCGAGCACGAGGCGGGGGTAGACGGTGAGGGGGAGAGGGAGAAGCAGACTCCCAGCTGAGCAGGGAGCCTGATTGCGAGGCTCCCTTGCAGGGCTTGATGTGGAGCTCCATCCCATTACCCTGGGATCGTGACCTAAGCCGAAGGCAGATGCTTAACAGACTGAGCTGCCCAGGCACGCTGCAACCTTTTTTGGGTTTTCCGATGAAGGTCCTAAGAATCAGAACATCTTTGTTGGAATGTTAGGGAGAGGAGGGGCTAATGACACAAAGAAAGGAAAAGTCACACGATTACTCCTCACAGTGGGGGGCAGGGGAGGGCTTGTTGAGGAACATAGAGTACAAATGGTCTTTAATGTCTTCGAAACAGGTTTGTTCTTTTTCTATTAAAGATGCAGGAACCTTATAAAGATTTTCAAGGTTTAAGAACGTCAATAAATTCTCCTTCTACCTTTTGATTATATGTCGTCCTCCATATATGTCGTCCTTATATGTCCTTATATGTCCTTTGATATATGTCCATATATGTCGTCCTTGTATGTCCTTTGATTATATGTCGACCCTTACTCCCTTGCTCTTTTATTCTTTTGTAGACCTCAAGTCCCATAGAAGAGGACTTTGAAGGAATACAAGATGCATTTGTTCAACCTCCAAGCTCTGGTAATAAGCTCTTAAGGCATATTCCTTTTCACTTGCCTTCACTTTCTATTAGATGACAGATCTTTAGAGCTGGAACAGTCCTTAGAGATAACCTCCTCCAGGCCTTTGATTTTATAGATGAAGGAACCTAGGCTCAGGGATTTCCCTTCATTAGAATGAATCTCCTGCCCCTCACCATCCTCCTGACAGCCACATATCATGTTATCTGTACTTCTTGCATTCTTAGATCATATGTTTAGTGGTTCCTGTTCCTCCTCCTCCCCCTCCTCCCCTCCCCCCTTTCTCCCTCTCCTTCCCCTCTTCCTCCCCTTCCCATATTTCATTAGATTTCTCACCCCTTCGTGGCATACACGGGTGCTTGGTTATCTTCACTGAGCTGACTTGAGGGATTTGCCCAGACCATACAACTGGTTATTGACACAACAAAAACTAGAACTTGCTCTTCCTGTCCTTTTCCACCCCAAAAAACATTTTCCTTTGCTTGCTTAGCATCTTGGCAAAGAGTTAATAACAGCCAGTAGTGCACAATTAACATAACATCCTTCCGTTGGGAGGCCTTGGGTTCTATATAACTCAGCAACTGCTTTCCGTTCCATGGGAAGTTAACCTTGGATCAGCCGCCTGGGTGAGGCACAAGATAAGATACAAGTGAACCACTGGTTCTGATACAGGCATTTAAAAAATTGTGCACTTTTACTCTTTTAAGGTATACAACCATCAGTTTTAAAGCCAATTACCCACCTACTGAGCCATGTAGGTGTCTGTGGTCATGTCTCAATATTCTGAACCCAGGCATGGTGGGCTTGGGTTCTGAACTTACTCCCTTCCTCCTGCTGCACACTGTCTTCTGTCTCTAACCTGATTCATGCCCCTGTCACAGCCGAGAGCATTTTAAGAAGCAATAAGCTTTTAGATGAAAAGTTAAATCCTCAGGACAACATGTATTAAAAGTCCCCATACCTGGGTCTTGGGTCATCCACTTTTTTCTGTGGAGCCTCTGTCCATGATCACGTTCTGTGTGAGCCTTGCCTGCGCATAGCCATTTCACTTCTGTTTGGAAGAGGGTTGAGTGGGATAGAGAAGTGGTGCAGGTAGGTCAGAAACTCAGGGCTAGTTTGATACAGGCATCTGAAGTACATGAAGAAGCCTCTGATTTACACTCATTTCCTGCTTTTGGCCTTTCTCTCCCCACTTTTCCACTAGGGCTCTGACATATATCCCTTCCATACCAGGTGATGCCACGGGTAACAACTGGTCATACGCTGGGTCCCAAGCCCAGTTCTGCCACTGTTCCCCCCCCCCGCCCCCTGCATGACCTTGGGCAAGTCATTTCACCCCAGGGCCCCACTCTCCCTTTGTATAGAGGAGAGAGACTCTAAAATCTCTAAGTGTTCCTCCAGCTCTAATTGTGTTTATTAGGCATTCCATTAGGCTTTCTAGGTATTTGAACGAGTGTTGTGAGAAGAAGAACCCTAAATACTTCTCTACTGGTGGGGTTTCAGACCTCCTTGGTACTTGCTAAAGGTGACACTGCTTTGGTGGGCCTCCCCAATGCCCACCAGACCACGTGTTCCTAAGGAATGGCAAGAGGATCATGAGCATTTGCCAAGAGGGCAGGCTTCTCTGTCTGTCCCCTTCTCTATAAACCAGAGCAGTATAGTGGTGGGAAGGAATATGGATAGTGGCCCTGTTTGCCCTGAGATCAGCAGAGTATCTTATTGAGAACTGGTGGGGAGTAACTTTGGACACTTAATGTCAGGGAGAACAGAAGATAGTTGAATTAGTGTCGTGTCACCACCCTGCACTTTAAGTGGAGCCTGATGGATGGCCAAAAGGCACAGTTAGCACTCTGGGAATGCCCAGCTAATGGTCTTTTCTATTTGGAATCTTTAGTGAACAAACAGTTCTTGGTTTCAACGCCCCCTGGTGTCTTTTGACAGGAACCAGGTCAGTTTGCCTTCCTGAAAAGACAGAACAACATTTTGTCTCCAGAAATAACTGAGTGGTTATAACTGAAAGGCCAGTAAATGGCTTGATTGTATTCTGAGTGTCAGAATGTAGTTACCCCCTCTGAGCAAGGAAAATAAACTTTCAGAGCAAAAACCTCTCCTACAGCACTCAATCCAAACCCAATTAGGAAGCACTTTGTTTATTCAGATTATTTCTTATTCTGGACTAGACCAAGGGAAATTCTAGGGAATGAAAATAACAATCTGAGTTGGCAAAAATTCAGTAAAAAAATGCATTTACTTTATTCTTTCAGGTGAAGAAAAGTTCCAAATGAGAAAAAGCCCTGGAAGGAATACTGAGATTTTGACCAGGTCTCAATTCCAACCCATACGAAGGTATGTGCTAGTATTTTAATCACAGTTTCAGACTCACAGAAGTAATGTTAAAGGATGATAATGCCTCATATTTGTATATTGATCATCCTCAAATGTTCTAGCCACCATGTCAGAAAAATGAGCTTTGGGCACCTTAACTTTCTTAGGATTTGTTCAGCAGAATTGTGAAGGATCGTGAAGAGGAGTCATTATCTGTATTCAGATCCTAACTCTGCCTTTCCATCCCTGTAACTTTGGTCAAGTTTCTCAACACCTCTCTTCTATTTCCCCATTTGTGAAGTAGGAATAAGAATCCTTATGAAGAGTGCTGACATAGAGATTAAAAGTAATAACTCCTGGCATTAATTACAGAGAAATGAAGAGTTAATGTTCATATAAAAACATAGACATAGGGGCGCCTGGGTGGTACAGTAGGTTGAGCATCTGACTCTTGGTTTCCCCTCGGGTCATGACCTCAGGGTCATGAGCATGGAGTCTGCTTGGGATTCTCTCTCTCCCTCTTCCTTTTCCCCTCCTGCTTGTGCTCTCTCTCAAATAAATAAATAAATCTTAAAAAAAGAAACACATACATGAATGTTTACAGCAACTTTATTTATTTAGTTACTTATTTTTGCGACTTTATTTGTAATAACCAAAAACTGGAAACCCAAATGTTGTCCAACAAGTAAATGACTTAAAGACTGGTACATCCATACTATGGAATACTCCTCAGCAATAAAAAAGAATGAACTATTGATACATGCAGCAACCTGGATATATCTCCGGAGAATTGTGCTGGGTGGAAAGAATAATCCCCTGAAGTTATTTACTATATGGTTCCACTTATATAACATTCTTGAAATGATAAAATTATTTGAATAGTTTCTAGGGAATAAGGTAGAGGCATTCAGTAGGAGGGAAGTAAACATGCCTATAAAACGGCAGCATGAGGGGCGTCTGGGTGGCTCAGTCAGTTAAAGCATCTGCCTTGGGCTTGGGTCATGATCCCAGGGTCCTGGGATCAAGCCCCGAAGAGGGCTCCCTGCTCAGCGGGGAGTCTGCCTCTCCCTCTGCCCCTCCTCCTGCTTATCTTTTCTCTCTCTAATAAATAAATAAAATCTTAAAAAAAAAAAATAAAGGGCACCATGAGGGATCCCTGTGGTGGTGGAAATGTTCTGTATCTTGACTGTATCAATGTTGGTATCTTTGTTGTGATACTTTAGATTTGTAAGATGTTACCATTCAGGGAAACATGGGTAAAGTATGTTTCTTTAAACTTCATGTAAATATGCAGTGACCTCAACTTAAAAAGTCTAATTGTAAAAACTAATAATAGATGTGAAATGTCTGATATAATAACATTCAATTTACTTTCCCTATCTCTAGGCCTCAACTTTTTTTTTAAATTAACATATAATGTATCATTTTTTTCAGCAGTGCAGGTCTGTGATTCATCAGTCTTACACAATATACAGCACTCACCACAATACATACCCTCCCCAGTGTCCATTACGCAGCCACCTCATCCCTCCCAACCCCCTCCACTCTAGCAACCCTCGGTTTGTTTCCTGAGATTAAGAGTCTTTATGGTTTTTCTCCCTCTCTGGTTTCGTCTTGTTTCATTTTTTCCTCATTTCCCCTATGATCCTCTGCTTTGTTTCTCAAATTCCACATATCAGTGAGATCATATGATAATTATCTTTCTCTAATTGACTTATTTCACTTAGCATAATACCCTCTAGTTCCATCCATGTTGTTGCAAATGGCAAGATTTCATTTTTTGATGGCTACATAGTATTCCATTTTACATATATACACACACACACACACACACATATATATATGTATATATTCCATTCCATATATATGTATATATTCCATAATATATATATATATACACACACACATATATATATACCACATCTTCTTTATCCAGTCATCTGTCAGTGGACATCTGGGCTCTTTCCATAGTTTGGCTATTGTGGACATTGCTACTGTAAACATTGGGGTGCAGGTGCCCCTTCAGATCACTACATTTGTATCTTTGGGGTAAATACCCGGTAGTGCAATTGCTGGGTCATAGGGTAGCTCTATTTTCAACTTTTTGAGAAACCTCCATACTGTTTTCCAGAGTGGCTGCACCAGTTTGCATTCCCATCAACAGTGTAGGAGGGTTCCCCTCTCTCTGCATCCTTGCCAACATCTGTCGTTTCCGGACTTGTTAATTTTAGCCCTTCTGACTGGTGTGAGGTGGTATCTCATTGTAGTTTTGATTTGTATTTCCCTGATGCCGAGTGATGTTGAGCATTTTTTCACGTGTCTCTTGGCCATTTGGATGGCTTCTTTGCAGAAATGTCTGTTCATGTCTTCTGCCCATTTGTTGATTGGATTATTTGTTACTTGGGTGTTGAATTTGATAAGTTCTTTGTAGATTTTGGATACTAGCCCTTTATCTGATGTGTCATTTGCAAATATCTCCTCCCGTTTTGTCGGTTGTCTTTTGGTTTTGTTGACTGTTTCCTTTGCTGTGCAAAAGCTTTTTATCTTTATGAAATTAGTTCATTTTTGCCCTTGCTTCCCTTGCCTTTGGCAATGTGTCTAGGAAGAAGTTGCTGCAGCCGAGGTCAAAGAGGTTGTTGCCTGTGTTCTCAAGGATTTTGATTAATTCTTGTCTCACATTTAGGTCTTTCATCCATTTTGAGTCTATTTTTGTGTATGGTGCAAGGAAATGGTCCGGTTTCATTGTTCTGCATGTGGCTGTCCAATTTTCCCAACACCATTTATTGAAGAGACTGTCTTTTTTCCATTGGACATTCTTTCCTGCTTTGTTGAAGATAAGTTGACCATAAAGTTGAGGGTCCATTTCTGGGCTCTCTATTCTGTTCCATTGATCTAGGTGACTGTTTTTGTGCCAGTACCATACTGTGTTGATGATTACAGCTTTGTAATAGAGCTGGAAGTCCAGAATTCTCTCTTCTGCCTCATTTATCCTAGCAGTTAGACCCTCCATTTTTGATTGCACCTCATAAATACTCTTTTTGATTTTGACTTGGTTAGATTTTATTTCTCCAGAAAAGGATTCTCTAGGGTCTTCTATGCTTTTTTCAAGCCCAGCTAGTATCTTTATAATCATTATTCTGAACTGTAGTTCTGACATCTTACTAATGTCCGTATTGATTAGGTCTCTAGCATTCGGTACTGCCTCTTGTTCTATTTTTGAGGTGAGTTTTTCCATTTTGTCATTTTGTGGAGAGAAGAATAGATGAACGAGAACACAAAATGCCAAAAGAGTAACAACGACCCCAGAGAAATATACACTAAACAAATCAGAAGAGACCCAAAACCAGGGGGAAAAGAAAAAAAAGGAGAAAAAAAAATGAAGAATATGATCAGGCTGGTGAATAGCACAGAGCCACCACTAGATTTTGGGTGTATTTTGGTATGATAGAAGAAACTGCCTCCCAAAATTTTAAAGAAAAAAAAACTTACATATATACAAAAATAAGGTTAACTACAATGAAGGAATGGAATATGAGTATAAAAATGAAAATTAAAAAAAAGATTTTAAAAAAGGAATTGATGGGGCGCCTGGGTGGCTCAGTAGGTTAAAGCCTCTGCCTTCGGCTCAGGTCATGATCTCAGGGTCCTGCGATCAAGCCCAGCATCAGGCTCTCTGCTCAGCAAGGAGCCTGCTTCCCCTCTCTCTCTGCCTGCCTCTCTGCCTACTTGTGATCTCTCTCTCTCTGTCAAATAAATAATAAAAAATAAATAAAAATAAAAAATAAAAAAGGAATTGATAAATTGGTTGAAGAAAGAAGAAAAAAAAAAGAATGTGATCAGGCGGGTGAATAGAACAAAGCCTTATATTAGATATTGGGTACATTTTGCTCTGTTAGGAGAAACTGTATCCCAAAATTTTAAAGAAAGAAAAATTTATATGTATACAAAAAATAAGGTTAAGTACAATAAAGGGATAGAATATGACTATATAAGGATGAAAATTTAAAAAGATTTTAAAAAAGGAATTGATAAGAAGTTGGTTGAAAAAGGAAGGAAGAATAAGTCAAAGAAAAGAAGAAAGAAAGAAAATTTTAAAAATTTAAGTTAAAAAAAAAAGTTTAAGTTGAAAGACTAAGGAATCATGGGGAAAAAGCCATGAATTCTATGTGCTGTATTCCCCTAGTGCTAGAGTTCTGTGTTCTCACTGATTGGTGGTAAACTTGGTCTTGGCTGGATGTTCTTACTGATCTTCTGGGGGAGGGGCCTCTTGCAGTGATTCTCAAATGTCTTTGCCCGAGGCGGAATTGCACCGCCCTTGCCAGGGGCCAGGCTAAGTAATCTGCTTGGATTTGCTCTTGGTAGCTTTTGTTCCCTGAAAGCTTTCCCATACAGCTTTGGAGGATGAGAATGAAAATGGTGGCCTCCCAATCTTTGGCCCTGGAGGAGCCGAGAGTCAGGGCCCCACTTCTCATTGTGCCCTCAGAGAAAAGCAGTCAATCCCTCTTGTCTCCCTGGTCTCTGTCCGCATTCTGTGCTCACCTGGCCTGTGACCGAGCATTTCTATCTCTGGTGCATGGGCCCGTTTGGAGTCTCCAAACCCAGCAGATTCCTGCAGCATGCTCCCATGACGCTCCTCCCAGTGGAGGAAAGGGAGGGTCTCCCCAGATCTGCCACTTGTGGGGTTCCTGCTCGAAGAGCAGTGGCCCGATTGTGCCGCGGATCACAGTTTTATGGCAACCCTGAACTGAGAGCCCCCTCCTCGGCTCCATCTTTGCAGCTGGCTTCCCCACTCCGATACCTGGGAGCTCTGCCACACTCAGGCACCCCCAGTCTTTCTGTGGCCCCAAGGGTCCTAAGACCACACTGTCCTAGTGAAGGTTCCACCCCCTGCTTAGCCACCAGAGCAGCAAGCCTCACAGCGCAGACTTCTCAAAGTTCCAATTTTGTGCTCTGCTGCTCTATCACCTGCTGGTAGCCAGCTGACAGAGGCCCTCCGCTCCGGTCTATCTTCCCATATATCACCTCAGATTCACTTCTCTGCACATCCTACCCTGCAGAAAATGGTTGCTTTTCTGTTCATAGAGTTGCTGCTATTCTTTTCTTTGTTCTCCAGTTGAATTCGTAGGTGTTCAGAATGGTTTGATAGCCATCTAGCTGAATTACTGGGACTCGGCAAAATTTAGGTCTCCTACTCCTCTGCCATCTTGGACTCCCTTTCAGCTTTTTTATCTATAATAATTATAGTTAGTGTTTCCTAAGCAGCTACCATATACCAGGTACTCGGTCTTCTCAAATTTAATTTATGTAACAGCCCTCTGAGGTGTATACTGTTATCTCCATTTTGTGAATAAGGAAAGCGAAGTTAATTTTTTCTAAAGCTGCAATTAGTAAGTGGATTTATCAGTCAGGATAGGCTAGATTATGCTATATCACAAACAACCCCCAGATTTGAGTCGCTTAAAACAGCAAAAATTTATTTTTTGCTCATGCTCCATGTCCATCATGGATTGGCTAGAAGTGTTCTGTGCTACATTACCTTCTATCCAAGAGCCAGGCTGAGGAAGATCCATCCTTGTATTTCCTTGATTGCTCAGGTAGGAAAAAGGGAACATGACCTTAAGGTTTCTGCCTGAAAGTGATTCCAATTGCTTTCACTTATATTTCACTGGTTAAAACAAGTGATGTGGCCTTTTATAAAAAGAGGGCAAAAAGTGCTGTCCTACTGTATGCTTAGAAGAGAAACAAATACTCTAATGAACAGAATTAATAAAGTCACAACTTAGTTCAAAATCCGTGCTCTTTCCTTTGTACCATTGGTTTCATAGGATTATAACAAAGATTAAAAATATGAAAACAGGGGCGCCTGGGTGGCTCAGTGGGTTAAAGCCTCTGCCTTCGGCTTAGGTCATGATCTCAGGGTCCTAGGATCGAGCCCCTCATTGGGCTCTCTGCTCAGCAGGGAGCCTGCTTCCCCCTCTCTCTCTGCCTGCCTCTCTGCCTACTTGTGATCTCTCTCTCTCTCTGTCAAATAAATAAAATCTTTAAAAAAAATATGAAAACATACAGAAGAATTTAGCAATACAAAATTGTAGTCTGTACTCAATAGATAATTGAAATTGAATCCTAGATAGTGGTTAAAGTAGAAACAGGTTAAGTTTGTTTTCAGTATTCTTTTCTGGTCATTTTTTGGTATAAGTCTCTCTTGGCCTCACCTGATGATCCATGCAGGAGGCTGTCTCATAGTTGGTAAGGCCCCACGGCTGTGCCCTTTGCTCCAGCCTCCATGCCCAGCAGATTTCGTGTGCTCTCTTGATTTTCTCGGGAACTTACTGTCATATAGCATCATTGGCTGATTTCAGATGAGCTGATACTTAGAGGGTATTTATTCAATCTCTGGGGAGGAAACTGAGGCCCAGAGCAAGGCCCAGACATGCCTGAGAACATATGGCTAGTCAGTAGCAGACCCAGGACCAGAACCTACTTTTTACTTCTGAGCTTAGTGCCCTTCCTGCTGCTTCTCACAGGGCTGATAAACTGGTCCCTTGTACCAGGTTAGTGCACTCTGCTGACAGGGAATTCATATAATTTTCTCACTTTCTCTCTTACAGTACTGAAGGTGAACAAGAGGAGACGTTAAAGGAATCACCAAAGGAGCTGAAAGAGAAAGAAATGTAGGGCCACCAAAGGGTTGCCTAAAGATGCTGTGTAAAGTCTTGGTTTTAGGGGAATAGTATTTCCTTATTTGTAAGAGAATACTTTCTTCCCATTTTTATGTATACATTTAATGTGAGCATGTTTCTTTCACCAAAAAGCTGGTATGAGGATGTGATCTAAATTAATAGCATCTTATAATCAAGGAAATATAGTGATAATGATGACGATATTAATAAGTTTACACTTGAGGTAGATCAGATCTGTTTCCCACATAAATATAATTTCATCTATGGAAATAGTTTATTTTTAACTGCTGATATATGTTTAAAGTTAGTATCTCTTTTTAGAATATTCTCTAATATTCTTTTTCAGATACATAAGATATTCTAAGATAGTCTAATTCTGGCCTACTGCCAAATAAAGATTGTTGTCAAGAGCATCCTTAAAAAGTACCCCTTGGGAATACATTGTTTGATTTTTCTAAACATCTCCTAATTACTTTGTGCTTTTAATTTCTTAGATCACTGACAGACATTCAAGACCTCTCTAGTATCTCCTACGAACAAGATGGTTCTTTTAAGGAAGTCTCATGCAAAACACCCAAAATAAACCATGCACCTACCAGTGTGAGCACTCCGCTCAGCCCAGGTAACCACTGCAGGGAGGAGAAGTGTTTGGGGAGAAGAGTGGTTCCTGCCCCACTGGCTTTGAGAAGCCAGGCCATGAGAACAGACCAGCAGGTGTTTCCTCACAGTGCAGAGGTGTCTCTTTAGTTCCAGAGCTGATGGGGATAATCCCATGGGGACCCACATAGGGGTTGGTAGTGATGGTTATTGAGCAGCTATAGGGAGTTTTTTTACTTAGGTGGTAGAGACACGCAAATGCACACTGTACTTTGTACTCTAGCACTACTAAATTTAGTGCAAATACATTGGCTTCTCTAGAGTTTGTAACTCAAAACCTATCGTGCTTAAATGTACATAGTTTTGAGTCCTGCAACCTCAACAGCTAGCATCAGATAGCCTCCTTTCTCTGGTGTCCTTAGTCCCAGTATATTTGTGGTTCAAATAATCTTTTATTTTGATGGAGACTTTTTTTAGAGACTCCAAGTTTAGAGACTTTTTTTTTTTTTTTACTTTGAGGAGTTATGCCTCATATCAGCGGTTATTTTAGTTATTAACAATTTGGAGAATCCCTGGGATGGATATAGGGTATTGTGTTTTTGTTTTTAAATAATGTAAAGGATTTGGTCACTAATTGCCCTCTTTTCTACAACAGGGTCAAGTTCTTCAGCTGCCAGTCGGTATAAAGACTGCCTTGAAAGTATCACATTTCAGATTAAAACAGGCTCTACCTCATGCTGGAATGGTCAGGAATCTATTCAGACTGCATCTGATACATTTTCAACAGTTCGAGAGAAAGCAAAGAGCCTAGATTCCTTTCTTACTTCCTCTGAAACTGTCCCTTCAAGATTGACTGATCTTGTAAGTATACTGACTCTGCTTTCCGTACTCATGGAGTCAGCCCAAAGGCCTTAGGGATCCAAAGTACCAAGATTTCTCCAAATCCATTTTACAAAGAAAACAAGAAATAAGCTGGATCTTCTCTAGGCCTCCTTGAGGTGTCTCTCTGAATCTGTATTCAAGGATAGATCTTGGGTTTTTATGACTTCTCCCCACCAAAAATAATGTTTGGCAATTTCTTTCTTTTTTTTTTTTTTAAGATTTTATTTATTTATTTGAGGGAGAGAGAGTGAGAGAGCGAGCACACAAGCAGGGAGATTAGCAGGCAGAGGGAGAAGCAGGCTCCCTGCTGAGCAGGGAGCCTGATGTGGGGCTCGATCCCAGGACCCTAGATTCATGACCTGAGCCGACAACAGACACTTAACCGACTGAGCCACCTAGGTACCCTGGAAACTTCTTTATTTTATTTATTTATTTTTTAAAGATTCTATTTATTTATTTGACAGAGAGAGAGAGATCACAAGTAGGCAGAGAGGCAGGTAGAGAGAGAGGGGGAAGCAGGCTCCCCGCTGAGCAGAGAGCCCGATGCGGGGCTCGATCTCAGGACCCTGAGATCATGACCTGAGCTGAAGGCAGAGGCTTTAACCCACTGAGCCACCCAGGCACCCCTGGGAATTTCTTTAAAGAGCCAAACTGCCACAGTTTATGATGCTACTACCTTCAGGTGCAGTATACTTTCTGTCTACACATCTCCTACGCACTTATGATGCTACCTTCACCTGCAGTGTACTTTCTGTCTACACATATCCTACTCACTTGAGGTGGCTTGAGTTCTCCTTCCTCTTTGATGCCTCCTCTGCTTGGTTCCCTGAGAGTTTTGATTGATCTCCACCTTCTCTGAGCTCCTGGACTAATAGTCTGCAATAAAAACACATATTTGTGTACTAATTTGTGTACTAATATTCTCCTCTCCTCCTTCTCCCCCTGCTATCCTTTTTATTTTTTTCTCTTCTCTCTCCCTCATATTTCATATGTATAATCTCTTCAAGAAAACTACAAATTCCTTACTTAGCACTGCTCATTAAAAATTTGTTGACCATTCTATAGGCAGATTGATGACTTGGCTTTGGCCCTCAATTAAAAATCAATTGTCATCTTCTTTGGACGTTTGACTCACAAAAGGTCCACTCTGAAGTAGGGATATAAAGAACTTTATGCTTCATTCAACCATCCGTTAATTGGGCAGGTTCTAAGTGCCAGGTAGCCTGCCAGGCCCTCTTCTAGGCATCCAAATATAAATAAGATAGAAAATCTCTGCTCTGGAGGAGCTCCCCATCTAGTGAGAGAGGCTGGCATGATCCAACACAGAGGCAGGTACTGAGCACTGTGGAGGCAAAGAGGAGTGAGAAGGGATTGCAGAGGAGGGGCCTTTAGAATGAGTTTAACGCGATCAACAAAACAAGTGGCTTCTTCCATCAGTGAAACACAGGCTTAATCTTGGAAGTGATTGGACTTCATGGGTCTTTTGTGCTCAATACATGTGTCAATTACCATGTTTATGTCTTACTTACAGAAAAGATTGTCTGCATTTACTGGGGCTGGTTCCTCCAGCATTGCTAAGTCACCTGACATACCATCCCATGCCACCCAGAGAAGGAGCCTGCCAAAAGGTACCCTGTGTTTAATATCAAAATAGAACCAAAAAAAAAAAAAAGCCAATTTAAGGGAACCCTAGTCTCATCTTTGATGCTACATTAGATTCAAACAGAAATGCTATTTTCCCTCCGGTTATAAAAGTAAAACATACTCATTAAACTTAGAGAGTAAAAACTATAAAAAAAGCTACTATTTAATTCTACCACCAGTTTTTTAACTTACTGTATTATTTTGGTACATATCTTTTTCATCTTTTTTTTTTAATAAACTCTGCCGAACTTGGGGCTCAGACTCATGACTCTAAGACGAAGGGTTGCATGCTCTACTGACTGAGCCAGCTAGGCACCCTTCTAATTTCATATTTCTAGAAATATACAAAAATTACATATTTTTAGTATAGTTGAGATCATAATTGTGTGTCAGCTCTGGGCTTTTTTTTGTTCTTTGATGCTATATTTTGAGGATTTCCCCTTAGTCAGTGGAAGTTATAATAGCCCATTCTACATATGTTGCTTAACCATGCCCTTTTGTTGAAGATTTATATTGTTTTCTAATTTTTGCTCTTTGTATAAAAATCTTTGTCTGTACCTCTGATCCCTTTCTTAGGATAGATTCTTAGGAGATGGTTTTCAAATCAAAAGGTATGAGAATAAACAGCTCTTGAGGTGTGTTGCCTTTGCTATACTAATTTTAATGTCTTATGTTTTGGCACAGTTCTTGGATTTTGTGAATTATGCTGAGGGGTTTTGGTTAGTGTTATAACTGAGCAATTAGGGCAAGGCCCAAAGAATGGTTGCTTCTGTATCCCTTGGCCTGATAATCTATAGAGGAAGACCTCCCACTTTATCCCACTGTATGTTTTGTTCATTTTGAGTGGTCCAGAGCCTCTTTATCCCTCCGGGAGCCCCCAGCTGCTTAGTAGGAATTTGTACCTCATGTACCCCAATATTCTTAGGGAGGAAAGGACACAGATCAGGCAGTACTGGGCTGGGTATGGGGCAAAGTAGGAAAGGGTTTGAAGTAAAAGAGGGAGTAAACCCATTCACGTATTAGGAGGTCTCAGCTAGGACTGCTAATGTGAAAGGCTGTCTCCCTGCCTTATTTTGTTTTACTGTTGAGAGGTCCTAAGTCAAGTCCATGTGGAAGCCACGAAAATCCAGTTCAGGGCCAGGAAGGTGTTAAGTCATTTCCCCCTTTATCTTTTTTAAGCACTAGTAGAAGCCATTTCACAGCGTCACATTGATGAGCTACCACCACCATCTCAGGAGCTGCTTGACGAAATTGGTAAGGGATGTTCAATACCGAATGTGCTCCGTGGCCCTGTTTGTTATGGTCACTGACCACAGTGTGGTTCTTTGTCTCACGTGTAAGCACTAGTACAAAAGACCCTCAGAAGGTCTGATAGAATGTACACAATTCAGGAAGGAGCAGTTAGTTTTCCAATAAAATGGGCCTCGCACTACTACTGAAACCTGGCCAGGATAATTAGCCTGTATCTGTTGTCATTTTGTTACTTAAAGGCCCTATGATAATGATTCTAAGAGAAATAACAGTATTTGAGTGGTTTATTATAAAATTCTTCTATTAAAGGAACTTTTCACTTCCTTTTTGAACCAAACCACATAACTTGGAGGCCTGATGTTTGGCTACTGAGGCCAAGACATCCTGTACTTTTGTTTTGCCATTAGCAGGAGGTATTAAAGGTATTGGCATCATGGATGAGTCACTATCCCAGGTCCAGAGATGTCAGTGGCACAAGAACTAGGGTGGAACCAGTCAGAGCTGCCAGAACCTTCCTTAGTCTCTTTTTCCGTAGTCACAGGCTCTTCTTACCTCATCACACCTCTCCTCCAGTGCCACAGGGTCGTTGGGTTAAGCTCTTAGGGCTCCCACCCCTACACTCTTTCCTTCTCTAGAAATCCCCAGGAGTCTTTGCAAATTCCTCCTCTCTAGTTGCTTTCCTTAGTATAGCAATAGAACTGCTGTTTGTAAGAGTACAGGTCACCTACACATGTCCAGCTCAGGTGAATTCTCAGTGTCATTTGTTCTTGGTCATGATTTAAGGCAGTATTTGTAGGATCCTTTGCAGTTTGACCTTAGCGATATTTTCCCTCTGGATCCTGCTGTTTTCTCTCTCTGTCACCATATGGACTCCCCGCTATCAGCAGCTGTTAGCATGCTTCCTCCTGGGCTCCAGCCTCATGGCACAGCTGTACCGCAGTATATGCTGCAGAAACCCTCATTTTACTTATGGGAATTATCCGGACCAGGTTTCTAGGTGATATCTGTACTTTGACATGGGTCAGTAATTTCCCAGAAAGACAAAAGCGCAAGGGCACTTGGGTAGTTTCTCCTAATAATGGGCCCTCCCACGCAATTATTGTATATTATCATTTTGTTGTTCCACCTCAGGAGAGCTTTGGGGAGTGACCTGGTACTGACACCTGTTCTTTTGGAGGACCCACATCCAAAGCTCTTGGCTTCTGACAAGGGCCTAAAGGGGAGGATCCATTTGAACCCTAGCATATAGATGATCCTTTAAGATCAACAAGGGACTACTTTTAACAAGGATAAAAATGGATTTTTAAATTTCAGATTATTTGAAATGATCACATGGGGCCCCTTGATGCCCAGGAGCTGCAGGAAGGGCCTGCTTCCTGACCTGCAGGAAGAGAGGGCCCTGTGCCTGCACACAATAGGGCTGCATCAGGGAACCTGTGGTCCCTGTGTATGCTGCCTC
Organism: Potos flavus; assembly: GCA_028534135.1. Taxonomy (NCBI): domain Eukaryota; kingdom Metazoa; phylum Chordata; class Mammalia; order Carnivora; family Procyonidae; genus Potos; species Potos flavus. Next base: position 28,276,270 of record CM052891.1, on the reverse strand, counting down.
CCAACTATCTTCCTTCTCTGCTCTGGGAGCACTTGAAGCATATGGTGAAGCTAAGAAATTCAAAGTAGCATGCGGGGTTTAGCAGATACTTGTCTTGGTCTCGTGGTCAATTCTTTAGGAACTGGAAATTATGGATATTCTTTGCCTTCTGTCTTTTCATAAACTAGGTAAAAATATCAAATATAGGCTACAGAGCTGGGGAAAATTGGAGGTTGCTTTGATGTTGTTCCACACTATTTGAGAGAAGATAAAATAGAGATTAGGAGCATAGATATTAGAGCTGGACCATCTAGGTTCAAATCCCAGCTCTGCATCTTACTCTCTGTATGATGCCAGGCAAGGTCCTCAACCTTTCTTTACCTTCATTTCCTCATCTGCTAAACAGGAATGTCAATCACACGATCAATCTTGTAGGGTTGTTGTGAAGATTGCAAACATTAATCTTGAATGAATGTGTGTAAGTTAAAAACAGTACCTGCCACATAGGGCTCTGCAAATGTGACCTATCATCGTTACCATTTTTGTTTTTATTTTTACTGTTGGAGGGAACGGAACGCCATAAACCAGTGGTTCTCAAACTTTATCAGCTGTCAGAGTGACCTGGAGGGCTTGTAAAATATGATTGCTTGGCCCCACCCCCAGAGTTTCTGACTCAGTAGGTCTGGAATGAGGCCTGAGAATTTGCATGTCAAAGTCAGAGTATACTGAGTATACTGAGGCTGATCCGAGGACCACCCTTTGAGAACCACTGCCTTAGAGAATGGTAACATGTAAAGGAAGAAATAAGCTGCCTTCTGCTTTTGTATAATTGTGACAGAGCACTTGAAGCAGCAGCAGGCCTCATCCACAGTGTTGGGGGAGAACACAGCAAGTCATCTGGGCATCGCTGCAGATGGTAAGCCAACTACCCAGATCCTTTTCATCAGGGCCTTGCCGTAACACTGTCTTTGGCAGCACATCGGTACATTTGGGGGACTGTGGACCTTGAAGTCAGGCACACTTCCACCTCAGTTGCCACCTTTGTACCACAAACAATTTAACGTCTCTGAGCCTCAGTCATCCTCATCTGTAAAATGTGGATGATAATTGCTACCTCCTGAGGTATGCAATAGCTCTATGCACAGCGCCTGCTACATTGTAAGATAGTGAAGAAACCTTCCCTTCATAGGACTGCTGGCAGGATGAAATGAGATAGCATTATGAAATGCTTGGCATAGATTAAAGGGTACTGCCCTTCCCCACCCAAATTCCTTCCTTGGGGCTTCAACCTAGAAACATCTAACAAATGAGAACAGGGTAGTCCCCCAAAGTAAATCTGGACAATTTGTTTCCAGGGTCTCCTGCCTCCTCTTCTATGTGCCCTTTCTTTCCTCTGCTTCCTCTGTCTCTCTTGAGTCTTGGCACAGGTAAGGTTTCCTGCCGCTTCACCTGGCACCAGAGAGCTCCCAAGACCCCAGAAGCAGCTGCTGTGAATGCAGGCGCCTTGCGGACTGCCACCTGGTCCCTGGCTCTCCTGGGAAGAAGTCGTGCAATGCATACTTCAGGGACCACTGATTAGCCTTAATTTTTTGCACTCCATTTTAAGCCAGGCTTTCTCAATTGTTTCTTGATGTTGTTCTAATAAAGTTAAGTCTTTCAACTGTTTTTAGATCAAAGGCACTTAGAAGAACAAGAAACTAACTGTGAAAAAGAAGATAGCAGTATGCTTTGGACCAAAGAAACTCAGGATCTAGAAGAGGACACAGAGAGGTAACAGAAAAAGCTGGACTTCTGAAAGGATTTAATATACAGTATTAGTTTGTATTAGTTTTTCTTCTGATATTGACAAATAAGATGGGAAGAAAAGGTCTTTCTTCATGCTGTCCTAATAGCCCCTATTGCTGAAAGTTTTTTGTTTTTAATTATCATTGTGATAAGATAAACATAACAGTTCAGTAGTGTTAAGTATATTGAGATTGCTTGCACAACAATCTGAATTGTTGTGCAACCAATCTCTTGAACTTGCTCGTCTTACAAAACTGAAACTCTATACTCATTAAAAACCAACTGCCCATTCCCCCTTTCCTCAGTTCCTAGCAACTGCCATTCTACTTTCTGCTTCTATGAGTTTGACTCCTCTTGATACCTCATAAAGTGAAGTCATTTAGTATTTATCTTTTATAACTGGTTTATTTCACTTGGCATAATATCCTCAGGGTTCATGCATGCAACATGGTCAGAATTTCCTTCTTTTTTTTTTTTTTTTTTTTTTTACTATTTTATTTATTTGAGAGAGAGAGAGCCATACAAGCAAGGGGGAGCAGCAGAGGAAGGGGAAGATTAGGCTCCCTGCTGAGCAGGGAGCCTGATGTGGGGCTCGATCCCAGGACCCAGGATCATGACCTGAGCTGAAGGCAGACACTTAACCAACTGAGCCACCCAGGTACCCCAGAATTTTCTTCTTTTTTAAGGCTGAATTCCTGTGTGTGTGTGTGTGCGCGCGCGTGTGTGTTACATTTTGTTTATCCATTCATTTATTGGTAGATATGGGGTTACTTCTACCTTTTGCCTACTGTGAATAATGCTGCTATGAACACGGGTGTACAAATACCTCTTCTGGACATCCTGCTTTCAATTATTTTGGATATGTACCCTGAAGTGGTATTGCTAGATCACATGGTAAATCTATTTTTAATTTTTTGAGGAAATACCATACTGTTTTCCACAGCAGCTGCACCATTTTACGTTCCTACCAACAGTGCACAAGGGCTCCAGTTTCTTCACATCCTTGCCAGTACTTATTATTTTGTTTTTTGTTTTGTTTTGTTTTGTTTTGTTTTTGATAGTAGCCACTCTAATGGAATCAGTATGAGGTGATATCTTGTTGTGGTTTTGATTTGCATTTCCCCAGTGATGAGTGATGTTGAATACCTTTTCATATGGTCCATGGCCATTTGTAGATTTTCTCTGGAGAAATAACTATTCAAGTCCTTTGCCCATTTTTTAATAGGATTTTTTTTCTTATCAAGTTGGTTTTTTTTCTGTTTTTGTTTGTTTTTACTTCATTTTGTGAGGGAAACATAGGTCTCAGTTTTTTTAAAAAATGTTTCAATTAAAGGCCTTGGAAGAGAATTTTTAGATCTTTGTAGCCAAATAGAAAAATGGAGGCAATCATCCAGACAGTTGAGTCTAAAAGCACAAGGTTGCCTCAAGAAACCTCATTCCATTCCTGATTCAGGGCTCTCTTTTGACTCATGCTGTAAGGTAGACCACTTCAGTTCACCTCTCATGCCTTCTGACTTCTCTTGCCTTGTCCTAACTGTCATTCGGGAATAGGACTGGTGTGAGGTGAGTGAGACACACTCCTTGGGCACAAAGTTGAAGGAGACACCAAAAAACACAGGAGTCAGGGACGCCTGGGTGGCTCAGTCGGTTAAGTGTCTGCCTTCAGCTCAGGTCATGATTCAAGGGTCCTGGGATCGAGCCCTGCATCAGGCTCCCTGCTCAGCGGGGAGCCTGCTTCTCCCTCTCCCTCTGCCTGCCATTCTGCCTACTTGTGTTCTCTATCTCTCTGTCAAATAAATAAAATCTTTATTTAAAAAAATGCAGGAGTCAAAATAAATTATTTTAATGCAGTATTTTTAAAAATGAAAACTGATGCCAAAAAATCCATGATGAGCAGAATGTCTAAATTTTGAAGAAAAAGAGGATCTGAATCTATCCTTGTACCATTCGCCTTATCCTAATCCTGGTCCTGTGGATCCTTAGGGTAGCCTGCAGAATTCTTTCAGCTGCAGATGATAGAAAACCCCACCATTGTGCTTTGATGGGTTTGTCTCACACAAGAGGCAGTCCCACAGGTTGGCAGGGCATGCCTGGTATAGCAGCTTGGTGATGCGACCAGGGACTTAGGCTCTCTGGATATTCTTGCTTTGCCACCATAGCATGTTGACCTTTATTTTCAGACTTGTCACCTCCTGGTTGCAAGATGGCTGCTATCCACACACCAGGCAGAGATAAAAGGGTGGGGCAAAGGAATATTGTGATTCTGCCCCTTTTTATCTGGAGAGCAGAAACTTTCCCAGAAGCCCTCCCCAGCAGCGCCCACTTATATCTCACTGGCCAAATGTGATGCATGACCACCCTCAGTTACAAGGGAGACTATAAATTGAGTTTTTAGCTTTTTAGCTGCTATAGAAGAGGAAGGCAAGGGAGAAGAGTGCTATGAATTACTTTTAGGTAGTGAATCCAGTTTCTGTCACACTCTTCAAGGGCTAAATTATTCTGTATGAGGAAGGAAAAGAAAGAGATTTGGAAGGGAAGGTCTGGGAAGTGGAGGAGGAGACTGAAGCCCTGGGACCTGCAAGGAAGGTCATGGGGAGACAGAAAAAAAGAGGCAAAGGGGGAGGAAGATAAATACTTTTTCAAGTTTTAGAAATCTTTTTTTTAGGGACGCCTGGGTGGCTCAGTCAAATAAGCATCTGCCTTAGTCTCAGGCCATGATCCCAGGGTCCTGGGATTGAGTCCTGCAGTTGGGCTCCTTACTGAGTGGGGATCCTGCTGCTTCTGTCTGCTGTTCCCCTGCTTGTGGGGAACTCTCGCTCTCTGACAAATAAATAAAATCTTTAAAAAATAATAAATAACTTAAAAAATAAATCTTTTTTCTATAATGTATGATATAAATCCAGCCCTTCCATCTCCCCAAACACCTTCAGTAAAAATGTACATCATTATTCAAGCAAAAGAAGACGATTAGCTCAAAAAATCCGTTAAATTTGGTTATATAAAGTGCTTTGCTCATGATCAAAAGTTAGCTACTATTACTGTTTTCTGAAAGGGCTGGCTGTGCTGGACACAAATAGAGGCCCACAGTGCGACTTTTCAGCCTTCCAAAAACACTCTGTGCCTCCTGTAGCCTCAGAGGTAGTTCTCCCTCCAAAGTAGTTGCAGGAATGAGTGTACAGTTCTAACCTCAGGTGGAAATTGACTTAATGACCTAGAATTGAGACTGAGTTTAACATTGGACTTTGGGAGATAACTATTCTTTGGGAGTGCTGAGGCTTTTGGTCAAGGGGCTAAAAGAAGAGTTTTGGTCTGGATTTAAATCAGATCTAAGTGACCTCTGCTGCTCTATATACAATCTCACTGAGCTCTCATTTTCTCATGTGTACAGTGAAAGCACGGGTTTGAAGGGCCTTTCCCACTCTAAACATTGTGCCTCCTTGTCATGGGACAAGAATTGTCTCAAATCTCTTTACTTGCCCTTGGACAGAGCTCACTCTACTCTCGATGAGGACCTAGAAAGATGGCTACAGCCCCCTGAGGACAGCACGGAGCTACAAGATCTCCCTGAAGGCTCTACAAGGTTATTGTTCTCCCATCAGAGGATCATTTTCTTCTTTTTCAGGAAGGAGGTCTAGATTTTAGTTTTTAAAAAAAAATACCTTGATTCCTTAAAGAATGAGTGTCTGGCAATGTCATTACATTGCTGTTGTTAAGCCAGCCTTGACTGCTGTCTGCCCCTCTTCCTCCGACCACCTACAGCGCTCAAGATACTGATTACCAGATTGCTATCAGTATACAGACAGGCCTCTAAGATTGCTGTACCTTGGCCCTGTCACCTTCAACATTTTCATCGGTCATTTGAATTAAATCAGAAAAGGCATATACTTATCAAATTTTTAGATAACACAAATCTAAGAATGAATGCTAATGTGATAGGTGATAGACTGTGGATTCAAAATAGTCTTGACAGGTGGAAATGTTAGATTTCTCTAAAAGATGAAAGTGAGCATTGAGCTATGTAGAATGCGAGGGATCGACCAAATGGAGAATTTTTGACTGGAAGCTCCTCCTCACTGTAATTTCATTGAAAGGAGGAAGTAAGTGTGTCTCATTTTTATATGCTCAGCATTTAGCATGCATTTTGAGACATGGTAAGAATTCAAGAAATTTTTCTTGAAGAGGGCATAAGTAACGACTCCATGAGGTCTCAGTTTGATCCAGTTGCTAAAAAGGTCAAGGCAGCATTAATGCTGGACAGAGATGTATTGTCCAGGCAAGGCGATGTCTCATGCCAGAGAGAGGACTCCTGGGACACAGTGTGGGGTGTCTTTCTGGGTGCCATATTTTGAAAGGGATGTTGACAAATAGAAGAGGGTGGTCCTAGAACAGTCAGATGGCTGGAAACCATGTCCTGTGAGAACAGCTGAAGGAGCTGGGGAGGCTCAGCCTGAGAAGCACAGATGGGGTGGAGGAATTGATAGCTGCCCTCAAACACCTGAGATACTGTAAAGTGAAGAGAGTCTGCTTACTCTCTTCTGCCCCAAAGGACAGAGCTAGTGACTAAAAACTGCAGAGTTAGGTATTTTTTATTTAGCAAAGCACATGCTTTCTAAGAGCCATAGCTATCTGATAGAGAAAACAACTGCCTTTACACTCCCTTGACCGAGAGCTCCTCCCACTCAAGCACAGGCTAGACAGCACTGGGTCCGGACATTTGGATGGAGGTGGAAGAGACCCTGAAGACTTCCTCCAGTTCTAACACTTAGGATTCTGTTAGCGATGAGAGGTTAGGAGGGAAAAAATCCTTTTTGCTCTAGCTGGCTTTATTTTCTCTCTCGTTTTACATATTTTATTTTGAATATTTAGCTAATGGAAATAGAAGAAAAATCCCTACACAGTGTAAAATTGGTTGAGCCAGCATCTGTTGAGCACTGAGAGTGAGCCAAGTGCTGTGCTGGAGAAGCAGAGGGATAGGATGTCTCTGCCCTTCAGGAGCTTACTGTTGTGTGGGGGAGATGCTTTCTGCTTACTAGTTTGGCAAACATGGTCTTAAATCACTAGATACTTCAATCAGATACTTCGGAGAGAGTTTCAGGAAATGAAGTAAGATAATAAAATAAATGGTGGTTATAAAAAGGACACCAATTAGAACATAAGTGAAATGCTTTGTGGGGGTTGGGTGGACGTGGATAATATAGCCTAGAGGTTGAGAGCAGAGTCTGAGACGGACTGCTCGGGTTGGATCCCAGTTCCAGGACTTAACGAGGCCTGTAACTTAACTTCTCTGTGCCTCAGCTTCCCCACCACTTAATGGGGATGGTAATGGTAATGGTGACTACCTCATATAGTCGTAATAAGAATTAAATGAGTTAATGTACATTATAGCACACGAGCCAATGCCTGGCCACTAGTGCTTCCTATTGTGATTCCTTTGGAACAGTCCTGTTCTCCTGGCCATTTGCATATGGTTAATGCTCAAAATCATTGTCATTGAAGGGAGGAAAATACGAAGGATCAAGAAGCTGGTGAAAAGAAGAGAAAAGGGGAAGAAAGGATCAAATCAGAGAGAAGGAAATCAGACAGCTTTTTAGGAACTTCTGAAGAAGGTATGAATGAATGATTGTTTATAATGTAGCCTGGAGTCTTTGGGCTATGATGAGCATCTGAGTTATTTAGAAATATTTCGCAGATGCTATACATAATCCTTCTACGCTTTTCTCCTGTAGTTCAGCCTACGTTTTCTGTTAATTGCCTGTCATATCTTCATCACAAAACAGTAACAACATCCAATTCTATTTCTAAAGCAAGCCTTTGGCCAGTCTCATCATCTTATCTTGCACACTGTCTGGAAATATGTTTTGCTTCTAATTGTCTAGTGTCTTCAAGAGTTCTAAATTTAGCTCACACAGACGCTGCAGAATCTGATAAGAAATCATAAACTGTGGAATTAAGTGTAGTCTACGAGTAATGTGAGAGGTATAAATTAATCTTATTTCAAAACTATTTTGATAGAGCGTTAGGCATCATTCACAAATGATACCCCTCTATATTTAAGTTCCTCCTATTCAGGAAGTTAGAAATATTAACTCTTTCAGAATGTCTGGTATCCCTTGCATCCCTTGCATCCCTTCCCTGGTTCAATCTCATTCTCCTCCTTTCTCTGCCCTGTTTTTGCTTTGTGGACTTCCTGGGCTTTCTGGCCAGCAGGCTTCCTGTTGGTCAGTGCACCTCGTCTCTGCGTAGAAGTGGTGTCCCTCCAGAAGCACAGCTTCTGTAAGGCAGCCTGTCCTTCTCATTTCCAGCTATCACTGGGTTCCAGTAACTGTTCTGCCCCACCTCCATCGCAGTCCCTTTAGACTTAGGAGTGATAATGGCTTGCCACTGCTGCTAGTCACTGGATGTCTTGCCATCCCTTGTTTGCTCCCTTAACTCTGACTGTACCTGTGTAAGTAGTCACTTCATTAAAGGGCTTGGGGGTGGATTTGATTTCCTCTGGGACCCTGACTGGCACAAGGCCCAGTGTGTGTGAGCATTTAGCTAGTGTTGAATTCACTGAGAACATAACGCATCTTTCACATAATGATGTGAATTAGCATCATTAGGGTCCATTGCTGTGATAGGGAGCTGCGGAATGTTAGGAGGGAAAGCCCATTAACGGTGTTTTTAGAAAGATTCTCTCTCTGCAGAAGAAAATGACTGTTGTTGGTAAAACAGTCCACCCTAAACTAGAGAGAAAACACTATAATGTGACTTCTGAATACTGGCACCCTTTGACCCAGACAGTAATCTGGTTGTGTTTTCTTCTTTCTATATTTCATCAAGAGGAACTAAAACCCTGTTTTTGGAAGCGACTGGGTTGGTCTGAACCATCCAGGTAATAAGTTGGGATATCCTTATAGGTCAAAGTTCACTGTAGACAACAGGAGCAGGCTTTAAACATTCACCAGCATCTAAATAAACATGAATGATAAAGTTACTTGATAATTTTTTAAAATGATAATGAATTCAAAGTTGCTCGATTTTTCTTCTGTTAATGTTTATAGTTAGTCAAAATATAAGGGGAAATTCATGCCAGCTTTGGTGAAATAGTATAGTCAGCACAAGAGCAGTTTTAGACAGAGGGAGGACAGAATGCTGCTATCAGTTGCTTTGCAGTCATTGTGCATTCCCATGATATGCTAGTTGATTATCTCCTTTGAATTTATAAAGATCCAAATCCCTTTCCCTTTAATTCAGTTGAATCGAAAGAAACTGCTGTTTGTGTCTTTAAAAAACATGTACACCAACTCAAAACTCCTTTTTTTGTTGTTCTTTAAAAAATACACACACAGGATAATCGTGCTGGATCAGAGTGACTTGTCAGACTGACAGGAATTGGATAATAGGTGGACTCCTGGCCAGAGTTTGAGCATCCTGCTCATGAGCTCCGGCCTCTCCTCATCTGCTTCAGTCACCATCAGGGCAGCGACCCCATAGCTCACACTTTGTTCAGCCTCCATAATAGTCGGAACCACTGGCCCTGTCTGTTTGCAGCACATTTAACAATTTGTTTTTAGTTCACATTTCTGAAAAGTGAAAGGTAGCTTTTATTGTAAAATTTTCTCATTGTTTCCAGAATGGCTTTTGGTTTTATTGTTTAAGATTTTTGAAACTTTAACTCCTGTTATGTAATAAAATGTTTACTTTTAATACCATTTAGGTTTTAGCTGTGTAAGAGAGATTTCTTTGTTTTAGTTATTGGGAGAGGAACTGCCACCCAAACAGGGTTCAATATATGTTATAAAGTTGGACGTATAAGCTGCTGCCACCACTTCTCATATAAACCAGGACAAGTCATCCGTATTTTAGAATAGAAATACTGCCTTCCTCTTGGCTAGGATTGCCATATTCCCATTCCAGCTAGAATTGCTTACATGATGAAAGTACAGGTAGGAATAAAAGCCCAAGATATTTTGTACTCTTTAAGGTGAACAAACATCATTTCTGTATGTTTCAGATTGTATACCTCACATCATTAGTGCCTTAGAGGAATGAAATTGTGGTACGATGAAGATCACAACCTTTTTTCTAATTTAGCCACTAGTGACTGCTGGCCACATGCATACACATGTCTAGCCTGGGTTTTAGAGGATCAGTATACCTTCATCTACCTCACGTTTGTAGCCTTCACATATGAATAAAAACCTTTTCTTAGAAGCTGTGTGCTGTTGTTCAGTACTAGCCAGCTAACATTTCATTCTTAGCAAGTAAATAGTAGGTCTTTTGTTTGTGAAAACTGAATTGTTCCTGTTGAGGATGGTCATATTCATACAATTCTTATGAGCACCACAGAATTTTACCCTGCACAAATAAAATAGGAAGGTACAAATCTGTTTGACCATTCTGAAGCAAGAGATAGATGCTTGTCATTATAACCAGAAGAAAACCAAAGCAAACTACTTTACAAATAATACTATGTGTAAGAAACTTGGAGGATACAGGGATTTGTAATATATAGTCCTTCCTCTCATAAACCTTTAATTGGTGAGACAAAACCAGCATACGTAAAAATAGAAGGACTGATGGCAGACATAGCATGATAAATAGTAAGTTGTGATATTACAGCATTATCTATTAGTATTCGTTACGGCTACAAGTCCTATATAAATTCCCACTGATATGATTTGTAATCTTTTGTCTAGAATGTCAGTAGACTAGACTCTTCTAGCTGGCCAGTGACTGTTATACTGGCCAACATTAATAATAGTAATGTTGGTAGATAATGTTTATTGGTTACGGAGCAACTGTTAGGTGCAGGGTTCCATGACCTGCCCGAGATCATACTGAAGCAAACGTATTTGTATACTTAGAGTAAAACATAGTAGCTTTCCCTGAGACTGTAGTTTAAGAGTGCCCTAAGCAAAGTATAAGGATTGTGGAAGTGAGCCAAGAGCTAACTTTAGGTTAAAACTGATGGTGATATATCCTCTATGAACTTAGTCCCCATCCCCACATCTGTTCTGTGGGTTTGGTGCTGAGTTTTTGGAGTATACTGAGTCCTTCATTTTTCCTCATTGTGAGGAAGCAGAGAATAAATATGTAAACAGTTCCAGACACATAGTAGATTGTTAAATGTTGGCTCACTATTTTTTTTAAAGATTTTATTTATTTATTTGAGAGAGAGAGTGAATGAGAGGGAGAACACAAGCCAGGGGGAGAGGCAGAGGGAGAAGCAGACTCCCCCTAAGCAGGGAGCCCAATGCAAGACTTGATCCCAAGACCGTGGGATCATGACCTGAGCCGAAGGCAGACGCTTAACGGACTGAGCCACCCAGGTGCCCTGAGTTTTTAATTGTTTTGAAATTAAGCTGGTATTAATTCAAATTAGAGTGTTACAAATTTAGGATGCAAAATGCAATCCCCATGGTTACCACAAAGAAAATAGCTATGGAATATACACAAAAGGAAATGAGAAAGGAATTTAAACATTTTACTACAGAAAATCAACTAAACACGAAAGGAGACAGTAATGCAGGAAATGGGGGACAAAAAAGTTATAAAGGCATATAAAAAACAGATAGCATGACAGAAGTAAGGCCTCCTTCTCAGTAATTAGTTTAAACATAAATGAATCAAACTCTCCAAAAGACAAAGATTGGTAGAATGGATAAAAATACATAATCTAACTAAATGCTGTCTATAAGAGATTCAGTTGACTCCAAAGACACAAACAGATTGAAAGTGAAAGGATGGAAGGAAGAAGATACTCCATACAACTGTAACCGAAAGAGCAGGGGTGGCTATACTAATATTAGACAAAGTAGACTTTAAATTGAAAAAGGTTATAAGAAACAAGGACATTATATATCTATATCTATATATCATATATATATAAAGATTTTATTTATTTATTTGACACAGAGAGATCACAAGTAGACAGAGAGGCAGGCAGAGAAAGAGAGGGGGAAGCAGGCTTCCTCCTGAGCAGAGATGCGGGGCTCGATCCCAGGACCCTGAGATCATGACCTGAGCCGAAAGCAGAGGCTTAACCCACTGAGCCACCCAGGCATCCCAAGGACATTATATATTAATAAAAGGTTCAATAGGGAAAGTATAACAATGTATGTACCTAATGACAGACCACCAAAATATAGGAAGCAAAAATGGACAGAATTGAAGGGAGAAATAGACAATTCTGTAATAACAATTGGAGACTTCAAAAACCCACTCACAATAATGGATAGACCAACCAGACAGAAGAGAGATAAGGAAGTAGAGGAGTTAACACAACAAACCAACTAGATCTTACATTTACAGAACACTCTACTCAACAACAACAATATGTATTCTTCACAAGTACGCGTCGCTATTTTTTAGGGAAAACCATATGTTAGGCCACTTAAGTCTCACGAGATTTTAAAAGTTAGATATCATACAGAGTAACTTCTTTGACCACAACAGGATGAAGTTAGAAATTAATAACAAAAGGAAAACTGGAAAAGTTCATAAAATCATAGAAATTAAATAACATACTTTTTTTAAAAAAAGATTTTTACCTATTTATTTGAAAGAGAGTGAGTGAAGGGGAGGAGGAGCAGAGGGAGAGGGAAGCAGTCTCCATGCTGAGCACAGAGCTCTTGACACGGGGCTTGATCCCACAACTCAAAGATCGTGATCTGAGTGGAAATTAAGAGTCAGACACTTAACCAACTGAGCCACCCAGGCGCCCCCACACTTTTTTTATTTTAAAGAAAGATGATGTTGTGCTCCAGGGAGCTTACTTTTTAAAAAAGATTATTTATTTTAGAGAGAGAATGTGAATGGGGGGAGGGGATGAGGAAAGAATCTTCAAGCAGAATCCCCACTGAATGTGGAGCCAGACGCAGGGCTCAATCTCACGACCCTTGAGGTCATGACCTGAGCTGAAACCAAGAGTCAGATGCTTAACCAACTGAGCCACCCAGGTGCTCCTAAATAACACACTTTTAAAAACCAAGTGATTAAAAAAATCATAAGGAAATTAGAAAGTACTTAGAGATGAAGACAAAAACACAACATACCAAAACTTACGGATGCAGCAAAAGCATGGAAATTTATAAATATAAACACAGTAAAAAATAAGAAAGATCTCAAATCAACAACCTAACTTTACACTGTAGGGAACTAGAAACAGAACACACTAAACCCAAAGCTAGCAGAAGGAAGGAAATAATAAAGATTAGAGCAGAGATAAATGAAATAGAGAAAAAAAAACAGTAGAGAAGATCAATGAAACCAAAAGTTGATTCTTCAGAAAGATCAACAAAACTGAAAAAACGGTAGCTAGATGGACTAAGAAAAGAAGGGAAGACTCAAATTACTAAAATCAGAAAATGAAGTCGGGGGACGCCTGGGTGGCACAGTCGGTTAAATGCCAAACTCTTAGTTTCAGCTCAGGTCATGATCTCTGGGTCGTGAGATTGAGCCCCACATTGGGCTTCACTTAGCACAGAGTCTGCGTGAGATTCTCTCTCCCCCTCTGGCCATCCCTACTGTAAGCTCTCTCTCTCAAATCTTTTTAAAAAAAAATTGAAGTGGGGACATTCCTACTGATTCTACAGAAATAAAAAGGATTATAAGGGAGTACTATAAACAATTGTATGCCAGCAAATTGGATAACTTGGATGAAATGAACAAATTCCTAGAAACACAGTACTTGCAAGAGTTAATCATGAAGGAAGAGAAAATCCAAATAGACCTATAACTAGTAAGGAGATTGAATCAATAATCAAAAATCTCCAGAAAGAAAAGCCCTGGACCCAGTGGCTTCACTGGTGAATTCTACCAAACATCTCAAGAGGAACTAATACCAATCCTTCTGAAATTTTTCCAAAAAATTGAAGAAACACTTTCTAACTCATTCTGAGGCCAGCATCACCTTGATGCCAAAGCCAGATAAAGACACAAAACTACAGATTAGTATCATTAGGAACACTGGTGCAAAAATCCTCAACAAAATACTAGCAAACAATTCAGCAGCATATGGAAAAGATTATACACCATAACCAAATGGGATTTATTCCTGGAACTCAAGGATGGCTGAAAGTATGAAAACCATATGTATTGTTATAATGTGCCACAATTTAATATGTGATATGCCACCTCAATAGAATGAAGAGGAAAGAAAGCATCATCATTTTAATTTGATGCAGAAAAAGCATTTGACAAAATCAATACCCTTTTGTGACAAAAACACTCAACAAACCAGGAGTAGAAGGAAACGATCTCAATATGATTAAAGCCACATATGAAAAACCCATGGCGAATATCATACTCAATGGTATTAAAAGACTGAAAGCTTTTCTTCCAAGATCAGAAACTAGTGAGGATGCTTGCTTTCATCACTTCTATTTAAATAGTATTGGAAATTCTAGCCAGAGCATTTAGGCAAGAAAAATAAATTAAAGTTATCCTAATTAGAAAGGAAAAAGTAAATAAAGTATCTGTTTGCAGATGATATGAACTTATATAGAAAACCCTAGGGGCCCCTGGGTGGCTCAGTTGGTTAAGGCCTCTGCCTTCGGCTCAGGTCATGATCTCAGGGTCCTGGGATCGAGCCCCGCATCGGGCTCTCTGCTCAGCAGGGAGCCTGCTTTCCCCTCTCTCTCTGCCTGCCTCCCTGCCTACTTGTGATCTCTTTCTCTCTGTCAAATAAATAAATAAAATCTTTAAAAAAAAAAAAAAAACCCTAAAGATTTCACCAAAAAACTGTTAGGACCAATAAGTGAATTCAGCAAAGTGGCAGGATACAAAGGCAATACACAACATTCCATTGCATTTCCGTACAAGAACAAGGGAAAATCTGAAAGGGAAATTACAAAAACAATTCCATTTACAGTAGCATCGAAAACAATAAAATACTTAAGAATTAACCAAGGAGGTGAAACACTTTTACTATGAAAACCACAAAACATTGCTAAAAGAAAATTAAGACATAAATAAATGGAAACACACCCCATGTTCATGCAACGGAAAACGTTATATTGTTAACATGCCAATACTGCCTAAAGCAATCTATAGATCCAATGTAATCTCTTATCAAAACCCCAATGACTTTTCTTTAATTAAGATTTTATTTATTTATTTGTTAGAGAGAGAGCATAAGCAGGGGAAGCAGCAGGCAGAGGCAGAAGCAGCCTCCCTGCTGAGCAAGGAGCCTGAAGCAGGACTCAATTCCAGGACCCTGGGATTGTTACAGAATTTTTTTCTCTGGAAGTGCCTGCGGTTCTTGGTCACACCACTTTGAAGAATGAAGAGGAAGACCAGACAGAGTGGTGGGTAGCAAAGCAAGGTTTATCGAGTGATAGCAAAGTGATAGTACAAAGCTCCTGAGAAGGGAGGGGACCCAAGGGTTGTTTTTTGGGTTTTTTTTTGTTTGTTTTTTTGCAGAACAGTGTGAATGTATTTAATACCACTGAACTATACACTTCAAAATAGTTAAGATCGTAATTTTTTACGATCCAATAATTTACGACCCCAATAATTTTTTTAAATTATGGAACGACCGTAAGTGGGCTAATTAGAAATTGCATCATATAGATTTATTGACAGAGAAGTGTGTCCATGACATGTTATTGACTGATGCAAGTAGTAGTATGCTACTTTCATGACCCCATGAAAATATATGAATTTCTACATGTGACAAATGCATCGATACCTAGAAAGATGCTTATTAAAGTAGTAAAATGGTCATTTCAGATGATTTCAACTTTTTATAATTCTCTTTAAGCTATTTTCAGTTTGGAGAATAGAAGGGGTTTAGGAATACTTAAATCAGTTGGAGGCTGGACTATAATGTCATTATAATTAAGTATCCATAAATGTAGTCAATTTTTTTAGGATTCACTTGAAGAAAAACTGCTTAAAAGAAAGGAATGGTTATTGTAAAGCATAGGAAAATGAAGTTTTAGGAGCCGGACATTGGGGATGGATGCTCAGCTAAAGCATTGTGGGTGGTTGTATGAGGGGTGCACTACGTATGTCTAGCCCTCTGAGACAGGTGTTGCCCTCCTCTGGACCATCATGCTAACTTCTTGATCCAATTCCATGTTCACCAAGCAACTTTTCTTCCTCTTGAAGTTGGTCTGTCTATAGGGAGAACATGACCTGGGTTTCCAATCCACTCAACAGTTGTGTGTCTCAAAGTGTATTAATAAGTTGCTATTCTGGTTTACATATTGGGCTCTGTGCTTGGTTAATGAGAGTCAACACTAGAGAAATTGATTCTACATAATCTATTGCTACATAAGAATTCACCCCCAAAACCTATTGACTTAAGATAGCAATAACCATTTTATTTAGTTATTTGAGAGAGAGAGAGGGAGAGCCCAAGCATGAGCAGGGGGAGGGGCAGAGGGGAAAGCACACTCCCTGCTGAGCAGGGACCCTGACTCGGGGCTAGATCCTAGAAATAACCATTTATTGTCTCTAACAGTTTGTTTTTTTGAAGATTTTATTTATTTATTTGACAGAGAGAAAGAGATCACAAGTAGGTGGAGAGGCAGGCAGAGGGAGAGAGGGAAGCAGGGTCCCTGCTGAGCAGAGAGCCCAATGTGGGGCTGGATCACAGGACCCTGAGATCATGACCTGAGCTGAAGGCAGAGGCTTAACCCACTGAGCTACCCAGGCGCCCCGTCTCTAACAGTTTTTATGTGTCAGGAATTCAGAAGTGGCTCAGCTGGGCAGTTGTGGCTCAGGATTTCTCCTGAGGTTACAGTTTGATGCATTTCCAATTTGGCTTACTCACATAACTGGCAAATTGGTCTTGGCTGTTGACTAGGGACCTCAGTTTCTTTCTACTGGGTCTCCCATTGAGTGTCTTCACCACAAGGCAGCTGGTTTTCCCCAGAGTGAGCAATCTAAGAGACCAAGGCAAGAGGTGCTATGTCATTTTGATCTAGCTTCAGAAGTTACATACCATTGGGGCACCTAGGTGGCATAGTCAGTTAAGGATCTGACTCAGTTTCAGCTCAGGTCATGATCTTAGGGTCTTGAGATTGAGCATTGCGTGGGATTCTGCACTCAGCGCGGAGTCTGCTTAGGATTCTCTCTCTGTCTCCCTCTGCCCCTCCTGCTTGTGCTCTCTCTCTCAAATAAATATTTATTTATTTGAGAGAGAGAAGAGTGTGAGCTGGGGGGAGGGATGCAGAATGCAGAGGGGAGAGGGGGAGAGAGAATCCTCAAGCAGAATCCCTGCTGAGTGAGGAGCCATTGTGGGGCTCCATCCCAGGACTGCGAGATCATGACCTGAACCAAAACCAAGAGTTGGTTGCTCAACTGACAAAGCCACTCAGGCACCCCTCAATAAATACATCTTAAAAAAAAGTCAAATACCATCATTTTTGCTATATTCTATTGGTCTCAGAGGGCAAGCCCTGATTCAGAATGAGCAGGGACTACACTAAGGTATGACTACTAGGAGGTGAGAGTCATTGGGGCCTTCTGAAGACAGGCTGCCACAGAGCCCATCAACCAAGTAGCCATCCCTGGCAATCCTGCCCCTCGCTATATCCCTTCCATTAAAAAAATAAAACAGTTTAATATCACTTTTACACCTGTCATCACGTTTTATCTTCACCATACTCCTGCCAGCAAGAAAAGCAAGAGAAGTGGGGGGGGGGGGAATCACCCTCAAAGAACCTACCTGTGACTCAGGCACAGATTGATTCAAGTTAGACTATTTACGATGAGGAAATTACCAAGATTCTGTATGTGTTTTGCAACATTTCTGCAAAAATCACCCTTTTGTGTTTACTTATACTGAAATTGAACACTGAAAGGAAAATGTATATATTTCCCCAATATTAAGAGAATATAAACAATCAGTCAAACAACTGAGCTGATTTTAATAAGATCAAAAAAGTGAGATGTAATGTTCCATGATGATAGGGAAATTCAAAATCACTCTCTCAATAAATTTATAAAGAGAAATATAATCTTCCCAGACAAATAAGTATTATAGTCTCATGGTTAAAGGTTATATATCAATAAGTCATTTTATTGAAAGTAGAATCTCAGGGATGCCCGGGTGGCTCAGTGGGGTAAGCATCTCGACTCTTGATTTTGGATCTGGTCAGGTTCTCAGGGTTGTGAGATCTAACCCCCCCTTCGGCCACACTGGGAGTGGAGCCTGCTTAAGATTCTCTCTCTCCCTCTGCCCCTCCTTCTCTCTCTCTAAAAAAAAGGAAGAAAGTAGAATCTCATTGGAAAGCTTTGTTCAAGTCAGCCAGTCTCAATTTTATAACAGTAAGATATCAAATAAGTATAAATAGGAAACATCTTCAACCTGGCTTACCCTTAGTATTTTCAGATATCTGACTTGTAAATATTCTTCTACTTTTATTCTTTTCTATAAAACAAGATATAATGGCTAGCCAAGTGTTTTATATTTTAAAGACTTGTATCAATAGCTCAAGATTTCTCAGTCTATTGAGATTCCTGTTACCTAAAAACATGTTAGTTTTGGTTTCAACTTTGTCTTTAATCAAGGTGAATTTAAAGATCCAGAAACAATGAATCTGACCGTCATATAACCACGATGATCCTTCAGAGTCAAAGTCGGATGTGAATACGGTGGAGAGGAGACTCTGAAAGGGAAGGAAAGATGATCGTATCTCTGATCCAAAATGGTCATCCAAGATGCAAAGGCACTCTTCAAATCAAGAAAGAACCAGAGTCCATCTAATCAGGATAGCTGAGGGGGGAGGATGTGAGAAAGGACACTAACATTTGTTATTTGACATCTACCAGACATTGGTTTCCAGATGAAGAAACCAAAGCTCAGGAAGGTCAAGTAACTTGTCTAAGGTGCACAATGAGTCATTTATGATTGAAACCAATGACTAACTTCGAATCCTTCCTACACTCCTACGCTCACTCCTGGGCCAAGAATGTGAGAATTTATGATTTGTACAATCTGGATTTTTACCTCAGGATCAACCGAACCACCTCTGAAACCTAGAAAAGGCTGGAGCTCTATTTTTTTACTTCTATACAGTACAGTTCCAAACTAAACTGGGACAACTTTGTACTTGCGTCTTACTAAAACTGGGACTAACACAGAGTGATTGAGTTAAGTAGCCTTGCCTTAGTAGGATAATCAGGTTGACTTCTTCCCTGGATGAGTCTTGGAATTCCTAGAATCTGGGGATAGTAAGAGAGAGTCTGGAGCTTCCTTTGTGTCCTGGAAAAATCTGGTTTTGCTAAGAACTTGGCCAAAGTCTTGGTGGTGTCAACTCCCAAGATAAATCCTCAGTTTCCTTGCAGTTACTGCTTGAGATTCTCTGAAGAATTGTTGCTGAAGGGGCATCTGGTTGGTTCAGTTGGTAGACCATGCGACTCTTGATCCTAAGGTTGTGATTTCTAACCACACATTGGGCATGAAGTCTACTTAAAAAAAATTGTGGCTGTATGCCAGGATGTTTAGTAGGAAGCTCCTTCCTTTATGACATCACTAGGCAGGTAGCTAAGGGGACTATTTGAGACACTCTTAGAATAACAGCCACTTTTGTGGGAGTGCAAGAACAGCAGCGTTTAAAACTGAGGGTAAATTTCCAGACTTCATTAAGACCCTCATTATAAGCCAGCCAGTAAAATATGGGATCTACCCAGAGGAACTCAGTGTATCGGATGGTCAAGACGAATAAAACTGGGTCCAAGGTAGCAGTTTCAGCACCAAAAGGGTCTGAGGATACTAACACAACTCCTCAGCGGGGACAAGGGTACATTCTTGCCTCAAGCTCACGACATGCTGTAGTCCCCATGAGCCCTCCGCCACATCGAAGATCAGAAGCTGGACATTTCACCACTCTCTATTCAACATCAGACTATCCTCGATCTGGCTCCCTCCAGTCAGGGCCTGGCCTTGCTGGAACACCCATCCCTCGAGGAAATGAGACTCGATCAAAATCAGAAACATATCGCCATCCCTCTCTTCATCGAAAGAGCCAGCAAAGTCAGACGGCTTCCCATGCTGTCCAGATGCAGCGAACTGTTAGTCCATCCAGAGAGGAATCAACACGAAGAGGGGTTGAGAGCAAACCAGGGCGTGACATGAGTAATCGCTACTCATTAATCCCAGATGCCAAATCCTCTCGCCGGTTGAGTTTTGTGGACCAGAAGGATAACGTACAAATCTTACAAGAAGACGACCCACCCTCCAAGGTCCAGTACCCACAAGGGGTCAGAATTCCCCGTAGGACTTTAGTTTGCCCAAAGGATGAAGCAGTACAAACTGAGCCCATCCGAAAGGGTTTGACTGCTACTGAGATCAGATCTCCAAGGAGACCCTCTAGCCCAGAACATAGCAGTGGCCGTGTCAATGCAGACTCTCGGACAGCCCAGAGAAGGATCCTTGGCCAAGAGTGTGAAATGAATCGTCTCAGCTCGATTTATACAGAACCCAAGGCTTTGCATAAGAATATGAATGTTGAATCGTCCCTCAGACTCTCTGTCCTTAAGGATTTGGATGGTGGACACCGAGTTTCTATACGTCCAGATCCTGAGTCTGTCCGCAAGCATTCTGTCTACGCTGACGTCAAGCCCTCCCCAAAGGTCTTAATATCAACAGAAGTAGAGTCCAACCTGAGGTCCTCAACACGAGGAGACAGCGAGGTTGGCCGCAGGGTAACCATCTCCTCAGGGGGACACTCAGCACCCCGGGTGACATCCCGAACAGTGTCTGAGAGCCCCCCAAAACCTACGTTTGTCACTCCAGAGCACAGCTCTAAGCAGCACACCCAAAGGCCTTCAGAAAGTGTCTGCATGTCCCCAGGACCATCCCGAAAGCCTTCTGTCCATGCAGAACTGGAACTGACCCCTCGGCCCTTACCCCCTCGGTCCTTACCTAGGTATGGGCCTGATTCCTCATGGTGGACCTTACTCAATCCTGAAGTTGAAACACCCCAAAGCCAGCCAACAACACCTGATTTTGAGTCTAAGTCCCCTCCTCCCCCAGATCCTTTATTGTCCTTTTTTGAAATGGACTCAAGTCCTTTCTGTGAGGAAATGATGTTCCAGAGAGAGAAGGCAAGTCCATCACCACCACCAGCACCAGCAGCACCGCCACCACTCTCATTAACAAAGGAGTCTCCAAACCAGGCACCACTGAGCGAAGTGCCACAGGCCTTCAAGTGCATCTGCAAACAACCCATTCAAAGGTTTAGTGCTTTCTTCTTGGGTATGTGAAGAAGCAGTCTGCCCAGGTGCAGTCCCAATTTAGTGAGGTGGGACATTGGGGTGGGCAGGAGAGGCCCCTTCCTCATTCTGGGCCTCAGAGCTGCCCTCCTGCCAGTGCTAAAGCTAGTCCCACCCTTGAGTCCATTGCTCCCTTCCTTCCCCGCCAGCTTCTCTGAGCTCCAAGCTAATGACATCGGTGACGATGCTTGGGCCAGCATCAGGCATTGACTCTTCCAGGCAACGCTGCTTAACTTTTCAATGGAAGGTAGTAGAGAGTGGTTTGCAGGGTGGGAAGTGCTTCCCAAGAATGGAGATGAAGAACTGAACTGGGGTGAGGGCTGGTAAGGACTAGTAAAGAAAATAAGTTTCTCAGGTAAATATTTTGACAACAAAATGGCGAAAGTGGGGCATAGATACACAAGGACCCAGAATTCCAAGAGGGAAAAGGCATTAATAGCGGCACAAAGAGGGTGGAGAAAGGGGAGGGGGGAATTTAGTCTTAGTCTGCAGGGGCTCCGTGGAGAGGATCAAGGGCTGAGGGCACCTTTGGGGGGAGAAATGTGGAGCTAGAAAGGGAGATGTTAAGTAGTGGGGGGAGGGATGCACATCCCACAGAGTGAAAAAAAGCAACAATCTCTGTTACTTTCAGATGTCTCTGAGGAAATGTACAATCGTGTCATCTGGTGGCTAAAAGGTCTGTGCTTTTCCCTCCTATGGATCCATTGTAGGGGTCTGGGAGGCAGGAGGACAGGCGGGAGGGTGATCTCTGTGTATCTATAGAGCTAAGTCTATCAGGACCAGTGTTTGACTTGAAGGAGCAGAGGAAATTCTTAACTTGTCTATAATTCCACCATTAGAGTCATTCCTTTGGGACATGGAACCTTTTTATTTTCAAGAGCCTCCTTGGGAAGTAGTCACTTCTAGAATGGAAAACAATTTAAGCCCATTGCCTTTCAGTTGAGCTGGGCTTACCTCTCATGTGATTTTTTAAAAAACCGAAAAACAAGTCACCATGACAAACTACCTGTTTCACAGTCTTCCTCAGGGCTGACTCCACACTAATTCAGGTTGATGGATCTCCTCTTGTGTCTCTCTGGTCTTCAGAACTCTCCTCAAGCCCCCATAGCTGGACCTGGGGGGCATTGGCTGCTACCCAGCAGGGTCTCCAGGGATGTCAGGCCTCTGCCTTGAGGCCATCAGTAGGTCCTGTAACCAACTCTAGAATCCTTTTTTTTTTTTTTTAAGATTTTATTTTTAAGTAATCTCTATACCCAACATAGAACTCAAACTTACCACCCTGAGACCAAGAGTTACATGCTCTACCAACTTAGCCAGCCAGCCACCCCCAACTCTAGAATCCTTAGGAGAAATGTCCTCAGATACCTTCCTCCCACTTTGTTCCCTCGACCTCTCTGGTGGGAGGGGAGGTGGGGACCAACCCTCATTTAATGAATCTTAGTAGCCAGGAGTTCCTGCTTTGAATGTTATAGCCCAAAATATGCTTTAGTCTGTGAGCATAAGGGAGGCCAGGGCTCTGGAAAAGGAAGTTCCTGGGGGGGTGGGGAAGGGGGGAGAACCCTGGGAATGCAATCCAGTCCCAACCAGCACAAACCCTCCGAGTGATGGGCAGCAAAGAGCAGAAAGGGCATTCCTGCCCCTCAGAGGGAGCAAAGCTCTATAAAGTTGAGGTTAGTAGAGAATGGACTCTGGAGTTATAGTACTGGGTTTGAGCCCTGTCTTTATTTTCTCACGGTGACCTTGGGTAAGTTATTTTATCTCTGCAATCATTAGCTTCCCCGTTAATGAGAACAATGGCAACCTCTTAGGGTCCTCACAAGGACTGACCAACCTACTCCATGTACAGCATAGTACTACAGTACTCAGCATGGTGCCTGGCAACAGTGAGCCCTCAGTAAATGCTAGCTATTGCTATTTGGGCCACTTGCACTTGGAAGAATACTGGGCGAGGTTATGCCCAAGTCCACTGAATATCTTTAGTAAAATTCTCTTTTTCCCCTCCTGTTGGTACTCTCTGAATTCCATTTGCTGCCCCCTGGGAATGCCCGACTTCTACTTCTCCATTATGACAGATGAGGAGGTAAGAATAACCCTGGGAAGTTATTTCCATTCTTCCTGTGCTCCCCTTTATCCAAGTCCCTCTCTTAACCTCTCATGGAAGTAAGAATGGAGGGAGACAGACAGAACTGCTCCCTATGGTTGGGCAAATTGTTCACTGCACAAAGGCACCTAAGAGGGCAAGTGAGGGCTGGAATCCAGCCTGCGTTCCACTTGCCACACTGTGCACCTGTAGGACTGCATCTCCCCAGAGGGCGATTTGCACGAAGGCGCTATATGAGCTAGTTGCAGCCCTGGAGAGATGATAATTCCTGCCAAGTGCTCTGTGGGAAGGCTGTCTGGGAAGCCATACATTGGATCAGTCTCCACTTGGCTCTCTCGCTCCAGCCTAGGGCACTCCAGAAAGGGAACACTTTTCTGGGTTACACACTATTTGAGTTCTCGACTTTGAAAGGCACAAGGTAAACTCTGCTCTCGGCAGCCCTGTGTCCTGAATTTGGCAAGGAGTGTCCTGATTTCACTGTGCATTGTTCCTCTAAGTACTTTAGTTCTTCTTGGCCCACGTTTGATGAGATGGTCTGGGCTTTTCCTGCCTCCATTGTTTCTCTCACCCTCCGTCTCTGCCTTACCCAAAGCCTAGCATGGCTTCTAATGGGTCCTGTCCATGGGCTAGCCCAGGATGGACAGTTAATGACAGAGAAACAGAAAACAAACAAGGGAGGTGGGGTGGGCTAGCCTGAGCTCAGATAATGAAACAGCTGAAGGGGAGGCGCCCGAAATGTGGTTGCCACCCCTTCTGCCATGGCTTCCTATTCAGCTCCACACCCTGAGCTCCACTGTGGGTGGGGACAGGTACTTCTAGAGATTACCTCCATGCAAGACTGTAAATCCCTTTCTCCCTCTTCCCTTCTCTTCCTTCCTTCCTCCCTCTATCCCTTCCTTCCATAAACAACTTTATTCAGATGCCTAGCACTCTGCTAGGCACTACTTGGCAGGGGGGAAGCATTGAAACCTCAGAGCACACACATTCTTTGGCCATGAGAAACTTACCATCTGTTTGGGGAGATAAGACATGGACAGGAAACATTTAAACAACAATATAAAATAGTTTGTGCTCGAATGTCCAAATAAATGCAGCAGACTGAATATGTGCTCTTGCAGGATCTTAGGAGAGAGGGAGTCATCATCAGGGGATGTGTGTGACGTGGGGGGTCAAGTTACACCCTCCTTCTCAAAGCCAGGGGTATCTTAATAGCTAGCCTCTCGCTAACTCCTTTGATGCACTTGAATACCTTTAGAAACGGGTTAGTGTTTTCCCTCATTCAGGATATGATGGTTTTGGCTGAGCAAGTTCCTCCCTGTTCTCCCCCACCTTCACCCCCTTTCTTGGTGCATCTTGTTTTAGTTTCAGATGTCAAAAGCCTTGGCAGCAGGACGGCTCCTTCCTAAAATAGCTCTTATCCTGTCTCGATAATTGCAGCTCTCCAGCCCTATTCAGCAGCAGGGCTGCTCCCCAGAAGCTGGGAAGAGAAGCTGGGGAGAGACTAGCTGGGCCTGCTGATCTCTGGCTCTTTGGAAGTCGGGTGGCATGGAGGAGGGCCAGGGACTTCTCACAAAGCGTGAGAGTGCTAGGCCTTCCCCATTCTGTCCTCCAGGCTGCATGGCCCACAGGCCATCCCACAAGAGAGAATCTGTGGTGCTGGTGTCCAAGGCCTCCAAGGCCTTCTTCTGATCTGGAAATGGTTGACTGTAGAGTCTGTTCCAGATTCCATTCCTGGCAGGAATTCTCTGGTGGCCAGCCACAGCTCCTGGCTTGGGGGCAGCAGCATGTTTGTTGTTGAGCTTCACAAGCCCTTCTGGGTCCACAGTGGGGCCAAAGCCCGATTCAACCATTTCTCTCTTCAGTGTCAGTCTCTTCCCAAGTGGCTCCTCAAGGCCCTTTTGTCCAAGGAGCAGAGCTTACAGATGCTTCTCATCCTTGGATTGGTACATTAGGGGCTGGAATCTCCCCAGAGAAGGTTATGCTGGACTGAGGGAAGCATTCCTAATGGTTTTGTTTTTGGTATCAGAACGAGCAGAAGCTCAACAGGAAGGTCCCCTATGGGGTCAGCTGGGGCTGTCTTCTCACACAGCCCCAGGGAATTCCTTGGAATAAAGCAGCTCTTGATGCAAAGGGCTGCAATGCCCCTGATGGATGGGGCTGCCTTGGCCCCAAGGTCCTTGTCCTCAAGGCACCTAACCTACTTGCCCTTGAAAATGACGTCTTTAGGCTGTCAGCAGACAAGGTGGTTTACTCCCTTCTATGTCTATCAATTATGCAAGAAACCAACTCTGGAAAAGAGGTCAGGAACCAGGGGAGGCCATCTCGGTGATACCTAAGGCAGACTTCAGTGTCTTTAAAGTGCCATGTCATTTGGCCTCTGGGGATGGTATGACCAGCCTCCCTTTGGCTCTTGAGCATTGGGGAAGTTTTGCTCAGGTAGACTTCCTCGACAGAGAAAAATCCAGAGTCTAGGAGGAATGCAGGGATGTTTTGCATTCCTGGGGATGTTAACAGAATCCCAGGAGATGGGCACCTGAAAGGAACCCTTGAACCATCTTTCCCACTGCCCTCATTTTCTCTTGCTTTGTACAGAGGCTTGTAGTTGAGAAGAGAGGGAATTGAAAGAATGGAGCAGAGCTGCTGAAAGTGGGGCAGGGCACATCGGGGGGCTTTTCATAGTGGCCTGACCCCTGCCGCCCAGCTGCTTTTCCAGTCAGGTGGTGCCTTGTTCATTTCCAGCTACTGTGGGCAGTGAAGTCCAGAGCTGGATGGGAGGCTGATAACCTCTGACCCACACTGCTATTTTGGGGAGTCTAGGTTGACCAACTCATCAGGTTTTGCCTGGGATGTTCCTGATTTAGCATCCTGTGTCCTGGGACCCCTCTCAGTTCTGGGCAAACTAAAGTAAATGGTGCAGCGTACCATCTAAGCGTACCAGGCTAAGGTGCAGCGTACATCAGCAGGAGCCACTGGAAGCACAGGGCAGGGGCATGATGTCCTGCCTGCACTGTGAGACCTGAGCAGATTGTCCCTCTGTCTATGGAATGGGGGCAGGATAATCCTATGCCCCTCCCTTGGGCTTGATGGCAGAACTGAGGCCAGAATCCCTTGGTTTTTTGTTCTTCTCAGAATGATCCCACATAGGGAAGAATCTGCTACATTTATGTTGGACTCTCTGGTGTATTTCCAGAAGCTCCTTGGTTCCCTGCCTGGAACCCATCTCCGACATCGTATCTTACTGTCAGAGGAGCTTGGTGGTGTTTGAGATGGTGGATTTTTCAAGTAAGAGGAGAAATAGCAGGCCTGGGTAGATGAGGGAGCTTGGCTTCAGAGGGCAGGGAGCATCCTTGGGTGAGGAAGAAAATCTGTGACACAGAAGCCACCCTGACAGCTGTTCAGCCACAGGAAGGTTATCCTGAGTGACAGAAACGACCATGACACTTTCCCCTCCTCTGCTCAGCTGCCTTTGGCCCAGCTGCCATGAGGGGAGAGGCGATAGACAACTGCACTTTGGGAGCTGAAGGAACGCCTGGAGGAGGGGGACAGAATGTGAGGCAGTTCCTGAGAGAAGCTCAGGCTCTGGCACTGAAGGTGGGAGGACAGGGCTGGCCAGAGTCACTTCCTTGGCACGCCCACCACAGGAGACTCTGGGAGTCTCCACAATGGCTGTTTTTGGGAATTCGGCTCAGTAAGTCTGAAGCCAAGACAGGCTTTCTAGAGACTGGAGTGCTGTTTAGCTGGAGAGGCTGACTCTACAGTTGGTGGCGGCATGGGCATTCCAATGTCACTTTGGTCTCAGGCTCTTCTCTCGTCCCTCTACACCCATTACACATGAACATTCCTCATTTTTTGGAGGGAAAGCATTTGACATTACGACAGCTGATGTTTGCTGATTTGGTGTTGATAGTTTTCTCATTAGCTGAGATAATAGCTACCACTCATTTTAGTGGCTATACCTTTCTAAGCGTGTTACTTTAGTGAATCTTTACAGCAGTCTCATGAGGTGGACTTTTTCTCCCGATTTCATGAATGGAGAAACTTTAGGGAGCATCCTGCCCTAGGGATTCACACACGGTGTAGAAACCCTTCTTCCATAGCCACATCTTCCTGCAAAGTCACTTCTCAGTATTTCAGCAGTACCTTCAGATATCACAGATTATGAAGGGAAGGGCTTTAGTGAGGGTAACATTTGTGTCTCTGCATGTGAACTATGAGGCTGGGAGGTGAGTATGAGCTGATAAGCAGCCAAAATGAAGGACAAATTCTGGGCCAGTGAAGCCCAGAGCCTCAAGGCTTGTCTATGCTCCAAAAATCAGAGTAGAAAACTGATCAATGAATCCTTTCAGTCAATTCATATTGATCGGACACCTCCTGGGGGCAGAGGCCTGGTCATCCAGGAAGACATTACATCACATGTTCACTGAATTGAAATGAGTAGAGGTTAAAATCGAAGATATACTCCCTGTCCTTGAGGGGCTTGTGGTTAGTTTGGGAGAGGAAAGTATACAGATGGGTCTCTTGAAAAGGTGTGGACATCAAAGAACCAAACGAAGTCCGGTGAAATGAGTTAGCAAGGCTTCCAGCATAGAGGCACTTGGAGGGCAAAGTCCAAGTAGACATAAATTTTGACTCTGTGTGATGAAGACCTTTGGTAAGTTATTGCCCAAAGATCGAAGGGCAGTAGAGTCGGTGAGTTTTTAGCCATGGGAGGTATTCAAGAAGAAGTTGGGAGGTGAGGTGGAGGCCATTGAAGGGGGGGGTCACACTCCAGTGCATATGTCCCATCTCTCAGCTTCTGTGCCCTGCCCTACTGCAGAGAAGGTGCTAGAAAGGCCCTCTGGGTGGCCTCAAGCCCTCTGCTGGCTCCAGAACTGCCCCTCACCATAGCCATACAGCAGGTGCCAGGAAACATAGTGCTCTTTGACCTTGCCACCCACATTTCAGGCCTGCTCCAGGATCCTGGGACACTGGGGAACAATAGGGGCAGGGGAGGGACTTGGGATATCTTGATTTCTTGCTACAGACCTTTCTGGACAGACTAGCTAAGGTTTCCTTGAGAGACACAACCTAGTGCTAGCCCTTTGGCCCCACTAGGGCCCTCTGACTATATCGTCAGTGACTCATCACCTCTGGGGGGAAGGGAGGTACAATCAGTTCATATACTACTTAAGAGAAACTCTGCTACCTGGAGGCAAGAGTGGCCTTTGCTAGTCATACAGATCTGAGATCCTGATTTCCTGTGGTAATCACTATTTATTCTTGGCTTTTGAACCTGGGCCTTGGCTTGGCCCACGTGCAACATCCTTGTTTAGATTGGTGCCCCACAACCTTCACCGTGGGTAGGCAGGAAAGGTCCAATGGCAGGGGCCAGGAGTTTTTTCACACAGACCCCGTTGGCCTGACCTAAGCAGAGGGAGCCCTGGCTAGCAGGCTGGAGGTGTGCGTTGATCTGAGTTTCTCAGGAGAGTCAGGCTTTGTGCCAAACAAAGTGTCCACTCCCCAGAGCCTTGGCCTGAATACCCCCACTCCAGCAGTGCCTGGGAAATTGTACTCTTGTCAAGGATATCAATTCCTGGTGGGATGTTGAATTTTAAAGAAGAGTCAGAGCTCCAGGAGCTGAGGGGCACTGAGGCAATGTTGGGCAGCCATGTGCTAACTGGAGGTGGGGAGGAGCACTCGGTGGTCAGTGACCCATACAAGGGCTGCTGCATCTCGGCCTCACTTCCGCCCAGGTGTCAGACTCTACCTGCACCAACCCCAGAACACAAGTGCTGGAGTTGTGGGGAGTCCGGTCCTAGCTTTCAGTGGGAGAAACGGAGGCTCTAGGGAGGGGAAGGGACATTCAGGCAGTGAGATGATCACTAAAGCTGGTATGGGGTCCTAAGCCTAGGCCCGGTTCTCTCAGAAACCCAGAGTGCAGCAGGGTTAGCACTCGAGGTTTATGGAATGGCTCAAATTCTGGTGGAATGACTCAAAGTCTGCCTTTAGCTTTTAGCATGCTTTTAGCATGCTTCCTTTCAGGCATCAGATACAGTGATTACAAAGGCACTGTGAGCCCCAAGCCCCTTAGTGTCTTGGCTTAAAGGTGAGTCCCACAGTCCCAGGCCTCTCCTAGGGGCTCACTTTCCTCAAACAAGCTTGGGCACCAATGTGCCTCGGGACACACAGGGCTCGCTGGGGCCTGGGCAGCAGGTGCCAGGGCAGAGCTGGGATTCCAGCCGCAGCTGAGGATGAGCTAGCCAAGCTGCTTTCTGAGATGTGTCTGTGTCCACACTTGGACTACAGCCAGGGACTGGGGGGGAGGGGGAAGGAACTTACAATTGTGGGAAACAAGGCTTTGTGATGGAGCCTGTCTTCCCTGACATAGGCTTTCTCCCCTTGGCCCAGCACCCCCAACCCAGGCCGTGCAGAATGCCAGTGGAAGCACCCGAGAGGTAGTCTTATGAGTGCATACATGAGTACTAGTGGCCTACAGCTAGTTCCCAACAGTGGGGCTTTGTGTAGCTGGAGTTTGATGTTTGGGTCTGACGACAGCAGCTGCTGCTACTTCTGCAGCCTTCTAATAGCCATTGGTTTTTCTCTAAAGAAACTCTTTCATGTTTTTGTTTTCCTGAGTACAGCTTCAGATCTTTTGATCTAGCCCAGGCCTTTTCCAGGAACCTCTCTATACCTTCAGAGGTTCCCTCTTATCCGAGCCAAGGTGCTGGCCCCTATCCTAATTTAATCCTCTCATTTTCTGGTGTGGGAAATGAGGTCCAGAGAGGTAAAGTGAGTTGCCCAAGGTCACCCAGCTAGGAAGGTTTCTCCTCAACTTGCTAGCTTATGAATGCCCCTGATTTCTTTAAGCAGTGGCACACCCCCCCTTCCATCCTTCAGTCCACCAGTGCCAAATATCCAATAGCATGCCATGCCATGTTTTCTGAACTGGTTCTCATCTGCATACCTAGGCCCTTTCCCTCCCTCTGCTAAGTTCTAACTTGATCCCAACCATGACGACTGGTCACAGATCAGACAGAAATAGGATAGGCAGGCTCTGGCCCTTCTACCAAGAGAGAGAATCATGTTGTGCGTGGGCCTCAGTTTTGTCTAAAGTGTATTCAGGCCAGTCAGCCTGCCCTGGGGGAAGGCTCTTGGGAGTCAGGGAGAGGCATGCTTCTGGAAACTTCCACAGAAGCCTGACCAGCTCAGACCTGTATTAGCTCAGGAAATCCCTACCAACTCCCCACCCTCTAAGCATCTACTTCTCCCTTGCTGCTATGACCGTTCTGAGCCTCTAATGCCTCTAAAGCTGCTGGGGCATCTGTCCCCACAACATCTCACCTGCTTGCCCAGCATAGAACTGGCTCTGGCCTGGGCTCGCCTCTCCTGAGGCCCTCCACTTTCCTCAGACAAGGCTCTACTGCCCCATAAAGGCCACTAGGCCTCTTCCCTTCCACCCTTCCAGCAGATGATCCCTGGGTAATTTATACAGCAAATCCTCTTTACTCTTTAATCTAGGGTCCTGCAGGAAGGGAACCTCTTGTCTCTTCTTCATAGCTTGGGTAAAGGTAAAGAACATCCGACATTCTACCTTAGGAGGTGTGGAGTGGGTAGGGACAATCGATAACTTGGATGTCAGTCGGCTTCATTTCCTACAAATCTTTGATAACTAATGGTTTCTCTCCCAACTCGTGGGGCAAACCCCCTCTCCTTCCAAAAACATCTCCTCCTGGGGATGCCAGGTGGGCCCTTCCTTTTTCTTTGGGGATTTGCTGAAGTCCCCACTGTGACATGTGCTGCCTGAAGAGGCCACTCTTAGGGGCTGAGTAAGGAAGAGCCAGATGACCAGTGCAGCGCTGTCCTGAGCGCCTCCCTGCGCTTGCTGGGGTCTCGGGCTGCAAGGCCCACTCGCACGCGCCACCCACCACCCACCACCCACCGCGGGCCGCCGGCACCCCTGCAGGCGCCGGCGATCTCTGAGGGCAGGCCCCGCCCCAGGGCCGGCTCGCCCCGCCCTCGCATCCAGGCCCCGCCCCCGGCCGGTCCGCACTCTGGGCGGCGGGCGGCGGGCGGGCCCGGCGGTCCGGCGAGGTCGGCTCGCAGCTCCCGCCGCGGATCGCTCGGACGCTGTCCAGGCGGAGCTGGCCCGGCCCGGGCTGCAGCCATGGTAAGGCGCGCGGGGCAGGGCCGGGGCGCTCAGGGCCCGCTGCTCCCGGCGGCTCCGCGGGGACCCGCGGCGCAGCAGCCCCGGCTGTGCGGGGCGGGAGGCGCTGTCTCCTGCTGCGGGCACAGGCTGGCACTGCTGGTGGACGGCGCTGCGTCGCGGCTTCCAAGTTTCTCCCTCTGATCCGAGCAGGGACGGAGGGGCCCCAAGCCCCGGCGTGCTGCCGGTGTTCTTGGACCGAGGGGTGGATCGGTGCTGAGCGGAGGTGGGGGTGGGGGCCCGCCAGCAGAGACGCGCATGTTGGGCTGGGGAAGGCGCGTCAGCGACAGGCGGAGCTGAGAGTCCCCCGCCCTTGCCTGGATCAGCTGTTACCTGGGTGACCCCTCCTCACCTACCTACCCTGGGTTCAGGGGCCAGTACTAACTTCCTTTGGGAAACACATAGAGGAGGCCTATAAACACTGCCTGCCTCCCAAGGAGTGATGGTGAGACGCTTGGGCCCTCCTTCCTGCAGCCTGGCACGGAGCAGCTCCCAGGCTCTTCCCACTGCGCCTTCTGCCCTGGGGACCCCTGAGAGAGCGAAGCCTAGCCCACCATCCTACCCGTGGGATCAGCTCTGTCCCTCTGCCTCTGAGACAGGAATCATGGACAAGCTTCCTCCTGCTGCATTGTACACTCCCCCACTCCCAAACCAGGTCCCTCTGCAGCAGTGGAGGGGCGGGGAGCTCATTCCAGCCACCTGTCTGGAGGAGAAATAGTCGTGTCCCCCACCCCCCAACCCCCCACCCGCCACCCTTCTGGAGCCCCCAGGTGGGAATCTTTGATGTCTGACTGTAAGGGGGCCAGCTCTTCTGCTGCCATCCTTTCCAGAGCCTGCCACAAACACATTATGCAGGGGGTCAGGGTCTCTGGGCCTCATGCCAGCCTCTCCTCCCAGTGTAGAAGCCCCCTAGCCTTTGCCCTCCACCTTGGGAGGCACAGTCTGTTTACAGAAGGAGGAGATCCATGACCAGCCTGTGGGGCAGGATGTTGGCTGTGGGCAGACTCCAGAAAGGAACTCTCTGGGCCCACTGGAATCAGAAGCTTCCAGATCTGGAAAGGCCAACCTTTTGGGCTTTTGTCTTTCAAGCTGTGTCCAGGCTGAGGCCCAAGGCTTGGCTAGGAAGTCTTGGTGACCTTGTGACCTTCCCCAGAAGGGGGTTCCTGGGAGAGGCCAAGTGGTGCTTGTCTTTATCCCTGCCCTGCTTCTCCCCACATGGGTATGGACACAGTGATTGTTCCAGTGATGGAAGCCTGGGGGAGCACGGACTGTCCCCAGTGCCAAGCCCAGCAGGGACCAAGAGGGGCTTTTTCTGCCACACACTAAGTTCAGTTCAGCTGAGGTCTTGGTGCTTTCAGCTTGGCTGAAGCCACCCTGTTCTTCTCTAATTAAAAGACATCCTGCCACCACCAGAGTCCTCAGCTGCAGGCCCTTTAGGCCCAGTTCTTAGGATGACTGGTTCATGTCAAGCCAGGCTCCTCTGTAAGGGGTCTCTTTCTGAAAGGAGATCAGTGTCCCAACTACTTTGGAGGTCAGTGGGTAAGGTGGGGAGAGCTCCCCAGCCCAGGAGCCCAATGGGGGTTTAGTTTGCATGGGAAAAGAATGAGAGGCCAACATTAATAATAATCCTGTGACTTGATATGCATCTTCTCTCCTCAAGTTCAAAAGCTTGAGGTATCTCCCCAGCCTTCCTGGGAGGCAAGACAGGACCATTCACAATTGGACATTAAGGCCCTGAAATTAAGATAATATTCAAAATCACAGAGGGTGTTTCTGGCCAAACCAGAAACGCTGGTCTTCCGACTCCATGTGCACACTCCCAGCCAGGCCCCTCAGTCTATCTCCCACCTAACTGGCCGTTCTGAAGCCTCTGGGGTGCCAGCCTCCCTTGGGCCAGAACTCATGCCCCTCTGAGACCAAGTGCTAGCAGCTCCTCCACTGACTCTGGGAGCAGTGATGGAAGTGATATAGGTCCCCGTGAGTCAGAGGTCAGGTATCCTTGGGTGAGAGGAGTCCCCCTGCGGCTGGGACTCTGCAGGGAAATCTAGGGGCAGATTTCTGAAGACAGCGGGGTTCCCTGCTGGGAAAACACAAAGGGACACTTGGGTAGAAAAGCAGGGCTGTTCCCATGAGAACATATTTCCAGGGGATTATAAGACCTTCCACCCTATTTCAGCACTGCTTAAAGTTAAGGTGAAAGAGATTGGAGTCCTTTGGGAGTGGAGTCTCCTGGGTGGCTGTCCCCATGTAGTGATGGGCCAGATCACCTTGGGGACAGCTCACGACCCTCTGGCAGGCCTCAGGGTCCTTGGGGGTTAATAGGAGAGGCCAGGTTGATCAAGAGCCTGTGCTGCAGACAGACTTGGGAGGCTGGTGCTGTGCCCACCGGGGAAGGCAGCGGGCAGGCGTCATGGGACAGCCAATCAGAGGAGGAGGGGACTGCAGAGAAACAGAGTGATCCCGCTGCAGCTGAGCTGTCCTTGGAGGGTGGGAGCCAAGGGAAAGGGAGGAGGAGGGGGTGGGGAACGACATTCCACAGGCTTTTTTGGCCCCTGACAGAGACAAGGGGGGGGGGGGGGTCAAAGAGAAAGGGAAAGGAGCAAGCCAGGAAGCTGGATTACAACAAGAGCATCGGGACCAGGCTGTTTCTGTGTGTGAGGAACTTTGCCTGGGAGATAAAATTAGACCTAGAGCTTGCCAACAGGGTGTCCGAAGCCTGGGACATGGACTGTTCACTGGGACGGCAAGGGAGTTCTGTCCCTGAGGACAGGACTGAAGCTGGGGTAAGGTGCTACTCTGGGAGATGGGGGGGGGGACCTGACCTGTCTCCCCCCTGCCTTGATGGGGATTGGGGCTCAAAGTCAAAAAAGGATCTGGTAACTGTGAGAGCTGGGCGTGGGGGAGGACAGAGAGGAGGTGAACACCTGGTGTCCTGACTCTTGTCTAGAGCCCCTGCGGGCCCCTCCCTGATGAGCACCCAAGACTGGCAGGGAACCCAGGAATGCTGGGGATGGTAGGGGTCCCCATCAGTGTCTTCCTTTCTCCCTTAACTGCTGCCCCTCTGCTCAGTGTCCTTGGGGAAACTGGGTGGAGCACAGTCGTCTTTCACCGGGACCAAGTGCTGGGTCACTGTGGGGCTATACAGAGAGGCAGGATCTTCTGGAATTCCCCAGACTCTAGCTGCCAGAAAACAAGACCTGCTACACCCCATCCCCCCCGCCCCCACCCCAGCCCCATCCTTTCTCTGTTGCCATATAATGAATTCTCCAAGCTGGGACACTTTGAGAGTGAAAAGGGGCACAATTAATCACTATGCCTGGACAACAAACAAACTAGGATGGACAGTTACTCCATTGGGACCCCACAAATATTATGGGTGAGAAAAGCCTGTTAGGCTTGCTTCAGGACAGCTTCTTTTGTTCACTAAGCCCCCACATGCTGGTTCCAGTTACAGGCTAAAGGGCCTCTTTCCTTCCCTCTGTTCAGGGGGGCCCTGGAGACTATAGCTACAGGCAGGTGTGGGGACATGAGAGGCAACGGCCTAGAGGTAGTTCTTAGGGGACTTTTCCCTGCAGCCTCTCTATCTCAGTCCCTTCCCTCTGGCATAAACTGGCAATGTACATGTCTTCCTCCCTCAATTCTTCCCTCTGTAAACTGGGGACCTGCAGAAGACTGTGGCCATCTTATCTCCCCGCACCCTGGCTGGGACTCCACAGTGGTCTGGGATAGCCCCCACTGGCTTGGCCAAAACCCAGAGAGTGAGTCAGCCGCTGAAGCCGGCCCTTGTCCATTGTCTGGAGGTGGCATGTGGGTATTGTGAGGCAGAGCTGAGCCCAGCACTGCCAGGCACTCCACAAAGGGGGCTGGCTCCCAAAGGAGAGAGGAAGTTTTTGGGTCTAGAGGGGATGGCAGGAGTGGGGGGGAAGTGGACTCTCTTCCAGGTTGGGGGGGGGCAACAGGTCTCTACAGAGGAGTCGGCCATTCTTTGCCTACCCACCCCTGTGGTTCCCGGCTCAGGCCAGATCCTCTCCTACAATGCTGGCTGACGCTTACCCCAGGCAGAGGGGGCAAGAGATAACTGATGGGTGCTTCCTCCTATATGTTCCTCCCAGTTAGGGGCTGTCAGCAACCTAATGTCCTCATATCTTCCCTTACCGGGTCCCTCCCAGCTCCCTTCCACCCCGCGCTCAGAATCCACTGGCAGGTTTACCCTTTTGTCCTCCAGCCTCAGCACAGGTTCTAATGTGGCAAGGTGTCTGAATAAGGGGGTGCAGATCAGCTGTGCTGAGCTCTTTGCAGTGAGCTCTGGGAAGTGAGCACCCCCAGTAGAGTCTACGTCTCTGTTCTAGAGCTCACTGACTTGCAGTGATGGCTGGCACAGAGCCCCGTGCTGACCCTTGATTTACCTGGGCCGGCAGCTCCCTTCACCCTACTCTACTTCCCCCTGCCCCATTCTGACTGACTGTCTGCACTCTCCTTGAATCCTGAACCACGTCCTCCTCTCAGCTCTAATGCCTCTATTGCTCCCCCTCCTTCAGTCTGGCTTCCTGGCCTTTAGGGCAGCCCCTGGCCCCTGGCTTGGCCAGACTCCCAGGAAGGGCAGGGCGGTGAGCACCCTGTTGAGAGGGAGCATCAGGACTGGAGCTACTCAGACCCCAACAGCAGTTTCAAGGACTTAGGGAGCTGCCCAGGGCTGCTCCTTGATCCTGGGGTCTCTCCTGGCATCTCAGCTGGGAGGCACAGGAGCAGGTGAGGGAGGGATGGGGAGCACTTCCTCTGGCTTGGCTGCTAGTGCAGTTTCTTTCCCTTCTAACCGCAAGCGCTTTCCTCTCTCTCCCTCTTGCCTTCTCCGGTATTCCTCCTTCATTCTCCCCTTCGTGCCACCTACCTACCCACCCCACCCCACCCTCCCAACCCCCAGATCAAGCGCTTCCTGGAGGACACGGATGATGCAGAACTGAACAAGTTCGTGAAGGATTTCCCAGGAAGCGAGAGCTGCCACCAACCAGAGGCCAAGACCTGGGGGTCCAAGCCCCAAGTCCTGGAGCCAAGGCCCCAGGCCCCGGACCTCTACCAGGATGACCTGGAGTTCAGACCCCCCTCATGGCCCCAGGCCTCTGACAGCCAGCAGTGCTTCTCTGCCTCAGCCCCTCTCAGCCCCTCAGCCCGGCCCCGCAGCCCCTGGGGCAAGCTTGATCCCTATGACTCCTCTGAGGTAGAGCCTCCAGCCCTGCCCTGCCTTGGCCTTTCCGTGGGCTGGTGCAGGAAGACCCAGGGAGGGAGCAGACAGATCCCGAGTGTATGTGCATGTATGGGCACGTGTGTGTATAGGTGCGCACACGCATGCGTGCATGTTGAGCTGAGGCCTCTCTGTCTTGTGTCGGCCCCAGCTCTGTGGCGTTGACCCTAATGCGCATTGGAAACTGACTATTAGCAGGGACAGGAGCCTAGCCAGTGGCCCTGGATGGGACTTCAAAGGAGTCTGACAGTGCTCCTCTAGGGCGGGGGCAGAGACCTAGGAGGGAGGGAGAAGACTGGTGTTGGGTCCTGGGGCCCCTCCTGCCTCTTGCTCTGATGCACTCTGCCTTCTTGTCCGTTAGGATGACAAGGAGTATGTGGGCTTTGCGACCCTCCCCAATCAAGTTCACCGGAAGTCCGTGAAGAAGGGCTTTGACTTTACCCTCATGGTGGCAGGTAGAGGAGGGGAAGAGCTGGGCTGGGTAGGGGGTGTTGCAGGTGGGGATGGTATATATGTGGCAAGGGGGTATGGGTAAGGAAGGAAAAAGCAGCCCGTGGCTGTGCCTTTTTGCCAAATAGCCAAGAGCCGTAGGTGGCCAAAAGTGTTGAAGTGGTACAAAGAACACTTGATCAACAGCTTTCTAATATTTGCCTTTTTCTGTGCGACCTTGGGCAATCTCTTACCCTCGCTGGGCCTCATTCAAATAAGAAGCCTGGACAAGCTGTTTTCTCTGCTTCCTTCCAGCTCTAAAATGCTATGGTTGTTTGTCTCTTCCCAATTAGATAAGAAAGCAGCTCCCTCTACAGCTTGTTCTAGTGGGGTTGCCTCTTGGCTATAGCTCTTATCTTCTGTCCTCTCTCCCCCATCAGGAGAGTCTGGCCTGGGGAAATCCACTCTTGTCAATAGCCTCTTCCTCACTGATCTGTACCGGGACCGGAAACTCCTCAGTGCTGAAGGTAAGGAAAGGAGAGAGGCGTGCAGACAGGCATGCAGACTTGGGAAATCAAACCCACGCCAGAGCCTGGGGGCTGGGGCCTTCTCCAGCAGGCAGGAAACCATGGCTTCCTAGAGGGATTGACGGCATCTCTCCATAGGCCTATGTAGCCTGGCAGCCCACCAGCCAGCTCCCTAAAGATTTGGGTGCTGGAGCCGGGCAGAGACCAGAATCCTGCTCTCTGAGTGAGTCTCTGACCCCCAAAGGATTCCAGGAATCCAAGAAAAGAGCCGGGAGCAGAGAAGAGGCTGGGGCCAGAGCCAACAGCCACCGGCATTTCCTGTGTTGGGAAATGTGCTCCTTGCTGGTTCCCAGAGAACAGGGCCCCAGGCAGCTTGGGGTGGGAAGAGGGGCAGTGTGGATGAGGCAGTCTGGGCAGCAGAGCTGGTTGGGGTGGGCGGTTTGTCCTGACTGGGCAGGTCCTTGCCCTTGCCCTGGCCTCAGTTTCCCCCTTCTCCAGAGCGGATCATGCAAACTGTGGAGATCACTAAACATGCAGTGGATATAGAAGAGAAGGGTGTGAGGCTGCGGCTCACCATTGTGGACACACCGGGTTTTGGGGATGCAGTCAACAACACAGAGTGGTATGTCTGACCAAGCACAGCCCCAGCTGCCCTCTTCCCATTACACACACACACACACACACACACACACACACACACGCATCCATAGGCACAGACATAACCAAAATTCTCAGGTGGAAAGTTTGTGGACTTGAGCATGCCACTTCTCCTTACGGGGCAGCTGTCTCCTCTGTAAAATGAGAGGGAAAGCATTGGAATAGATACTCTTTAATGTCCTTTCTGACTCTGATCTATACTTCTATAGTGGGGGTGAAGATCTAAGATAAGAAAGCCTCAAAAAAGCAAACCCAACTG
Organism: Potos flavus; assembly: GCA_028534135.1. Lineage (NCBI taxonomy): Eukaryota > Metazoa > Chordata > Mammalia > Carnivora > Procyonidae > Potos > Potos flavus. Next base: position 28,237,900 of record CM052891.1, on the reverse strand, counting down.
AAAACATGTAGCACAGGGCCTGACATCTAGTAGTTGCTCAATAAACATCCCCCTCCCTCCTTCCTTTTCTTTCACCAGCCACATTTTAGGTGCCACAAATCACTTTTATTACAGGGACAAGGGTGCCTTGAGGAAGGAGTGAGGAGGAGAAAGAAGAGGCAAAGGGGAGACAAATGGGTTGAATTTTGTTTAAACTCCAGGCACCCTCTAGGCTAGAAGGAAAGGTGGCTTTGCCACACACACCATTATTCTTTGCTTTCTTTTTTCAGGAACTGGAGGGATGCTTAGATAATAGTCAGACCCAAGTGAGTAGATGAGAAGGAGAATGAATGATAAAGACAGGAGAGGAGGGGGTGCCCTTGATGAAGTCAGGCAAGGGGTGCTAAGACCACTAGACTGAGTTCAGACCTTGATTCAGCATTTAGTAACTGTGTGGGCTTGAGCAAATGACTGCATTCCTGTTTCTTCAGCTGAAACATATTGGCCCTTGCCCAGCTGACCTGAAAATCACCCCAAATGATGCATGTGAATGTGCATTAAAAATGAAAGTAAAGAGCTGTTTACACTCATGGATTTTAAGATTGTAATTGCAGCACCAATGCAAAATATAAGTGTGGGGCCCCTTGTTGAAAATGATGACGAATTTCAAGATGGCCACTGCAGAGAAGCAAACCAAGGGTGGGCCCTTCTGAGATCAGGGCGCTTTGCTGACTCCACAGGTGGCCCGCCCAGAAAGCTGACCCTGGGTAATTGCCTCACAGACTCACCAGACCCTTATGGACCTTTCTGTGCCCTGGATCTCCAGAGCATTACTGGCCATTACTGTATGTGATATTTTGGCTTAGTACACGGATTCATTTTCAACTGCAGACAGAGTCTTAGCCTTCAGGGGAGGGCCATTTCTTCTTATAGCCTTGCCCTGGCACTGTGCTGGCACACAGTACGTGGTCTCCTGATGGAAATATTCCTGATGGATCGAGGTGGCTTCCGTGTTATCATCGCTAGGTATATGTCTCAGCACCCAGGGCTTGCCGTGAAGCTCTACCCCAGCCAGCACCTGGTTCTTACTGTAGCAAGTATCATCCCCACCTTCAATCAGTCTACTTACCTCCTCTTCCCTTCCCTCACAATAATAATTTCATTTGCTTGGCCTTTCACAGTATACAGCGCACCTGCACGTATGCTTGTTTAGTCAACTAGCAGGAATTTATTGAGCACATACTAGGTGTCCAGCCCATGCTGGGCATTTTAAGGGCTACAGAACAAGTGTAAATCATCCTGGTCACTGAGAGGTTTATGGTCCTAGTGGGGGTTGGGGGTTGGGGGAGCAGCAGTTCTCTCACATGTGTGTTAATCAACTCAAGTTAGTGAATAGGTCAGGCAGTGTAGCAGCAAGCACACCGAGGAGTCAGAAGGTCAAGGGCTTGGGTGGGTAGAGAATTTGCTAGCCAAAATGATCTGGATGGTCTCTTAGCTGCTGTAGATTTAGTTCCTTCCTACACGAAATGAAAGTGATGGTGCTTACATGTCCACCTGTCTGGGCACCTGTCAGTGAGGATGAAGCTAAATAACAGAAGAGCAAAAGACTTGAAAATTGGAGTTCTTGACTGTGTGTGTATATATGTGTGTGTGTGTATGTGTGTGTGTATAAAATCATAGGATATATGATTTCATGGTGTGGTGGAGAGAAGGGGAGAGCATTGTGCCCACTGGAAGGAATCTTCACAGAAGTTTCTTAGCTTCTTAGCTACGGCCTTGAAGGATGGGGTGAGTTAGAGAGGTGGAGGCAAGGGTAGAAGCACATGAACAAAGGTTCGAGAGGCTGGACTATGAACCTGACTGTGAACGTGACTGAGGGCTTCCAGTTGGCGTTCACCTGCAGGCACCTTATTCTTCCTGGTTTGTTTAGCACCTCGGTCTTTTCCTCTCATCAAACTAGTACTTATTGAACTTTGTCTGTGTGCTTCGTCTGGTTTTCTAGTGGGACAGGCGAGATACATTCCTGTTGCACCCAGTTACCTCCCTGAAGACGTGGGCAGGCAAGACAGGGAATAACAGAGCCATGAGGACACTGCCCAGGGTGTGGGCCACTCTGTAGTCCCAGAGCTCACGAGGCAGCCCCCACTCCCACAGTTTCTCTGCTTGTCTGTCCCTGCCCCAGCTGGAAGCCTGTGGCAGAATACATCGACCAGCAGTTTGAGCAGTATTTCCGAGACGAGAGCGGCCTGAACCGCAAGAACATCCAAGACAACAGGGTGCACTGCTGCCTGTACTTCATCTCACCCTTCGGCCACGGGTATGGTCTGAGCCTGAGGCTCCTGCCACCGCCAGGTGCTGCCAAGGGAGCAGGCCGAGAGCGCCAGGGCGGGGCTGCTGCTACCTGTGCTCACACATTCCTGTTCCCCAGGCTCCGGCCACTGGATGTCGAATTCATGAAGGCCCTGCATCAGCGGGTCAACATTGTGCCTATCTTGGCCAAGGCGGACACACTGACCCCTCCTGAAGTGGAGCGCAAGAAACGCAAAGTGAGGGAAGCTGGTGGGGGGAGGGGAGCAGGTGGGCTTCTGGAAAGGATGGGGTCCCCAGAACTGTGGGCCCCTCATGTGTTTGCCAGATCCGAGAGGAGATTGAGCGCTTTGGAATCAAGGTCTATCAGTTCCCAGACTGTGACTCTGATGAGGATGAGGACTTCAAATTACAGGACCAAGCCCTAAAGGTGGGGCCACCTCAGGGCATCCCTTTTCCATCTTGTTTCTTTGGGGCAGAAGAGGGAAGTAGAATTCTTTTTAAGGGGAGGAAGAGGACCCTGGTTTCCTAGAGTGAAGCAGAGAAAATAAAGATATAGGTGGAAAGGAACAGGTGAGGGGGGGGTATTGACAGCCCCCCCAACTTCTTCCAGGAAAGCATCCCATTTGCTGTAATTGGCAGCAACACTGTGGTAGAGGCCAGAGGGCGGCGAGTTCGGGGCCGGCTCTACCACTGGGGCATCGTGGAAGGTAAAGCACTGAGCTCGTGATCGGGGTATCTCCTTGCCCTCAGCGGCTCTCCCCATGCTCCTGGCTGACCCCTAGCCTTGCTATGCAGTGGAAAACCCAGGACACTGCGACTTTGTGAAGCTGAGGACAATGCTGGTGCGTACTCACATGCAGGACCTGAAGGATGTGACGCGAGAGACACATTATGAGAACTACCGGGCACAGTGTATCCAGAGCATGACCCGCCTGGTGGTGAAAGAAAGGAATCGCAAGTATGGCCAGAAGCCAGGACAGAGCTGGCATGGGGGGAGCCCAAGTGCAGCCTTGGGTGAGAGCAAGCCCTTCCTTGGTTCTTCTCCAGGCCCTGGGCTCTGTCCAAGCAGGTGCTGGGGGACCCCTAGCCTTACCGAGACCCTTTCCCCATTCCCCTCAGCAAACTGACTCGAGAGAGTGGTACCGACTTCCCCATCCCCGCTGTCCCACCAGGGACAGATCCAGAAACGGAGAGGCTGATCCGAGAGAAAGATGAGGAGGTGAGAGCAGTATGGGGTGGTAGGGATTGACAGCATGGAGGGCCCCTGCTTAGTTATAAACCTCAATATTTCTTGGTTTGGGAGTAGGAAGATCCTTGGCCCCGGGACCTATGGGGATTGATTGTTCTGCCCAGGGTCTCCATCACATCTCTGGGCTACCATGGCCCTGGCTAAGGGATCAGAGCTTGGGAGCACTTCCCTAACACTGTAGAACTCTAAACGGCCCCATTTTGCTGTGTGTGCCTGTTCCAGCTACGGCGGATGCAGGAGATGCTGCACAAAATCCAAAGACAGATGAAGGAGACCCATTAGCTGGCTTTCAATCCTGGATATTTAAATCTCCTCTTCGTCCTACCCATGCCGGCTCCTCCCAGCACCAGCTCTGCTCAGGCCCCTGCAGCTACTGCCACTTCGCCTTACATCCCTGCTGCCTCCCCAGAGACTCAGAGGAAATAAAGTTTAACAAGTCTATAGCTGCCTTCTGGTGTTGCTGTCTGTATCTTTACCACCTCCTGGAGACTAAGAAGATCCTAGGACCCACTTTCTAAAGGATGCTGAAGGAGGGTGCTGGTTTCTGGCTTTTAGTAGGAAAGGGGAAGTAGGGGAAAATTTCCTATGACAGGGTTCAGTCTCTGCTTAGAATCCAACCTGGCCTCTCCATCATACTGACCACATCCATCCTGCCTCTCTTATCTGGGGCCTGATCCTCTCTCCATCTTTTCCATACACAGTATTTTCAGTTCTATAGAAGCTTTGGATCTGATATCCACTCTTGGGAAAACATGGTATTTACCTGCATGCAGCTTCCTGACTTCCTATTTCCCCTGATTTGGGGAAAGGGATATACACAGAATTAAGATCTGCACTCCAAGAAGCCTGTGTTAGAACACTGAACAAATACTGAAACCCTTGTGATCATCAAACACTATAGTAAGCGCTGGGAATGAATAAAGTACAATTGTCCTGAAAGAATTCAATATTCATGTAACAAATATTAAGCATCTGCTAGGTTGCAGACACTGTTCTAGACCCAGCTTAAAGCAGTGAACACGGGCAAGTTTCCTGTTTTGCTGGAATTTACCAGCTGTAGTAAAAGTTCCAACGTTCTGTAAACAGAGACCCGTGAAGACATTTTGGCCCCGGGGCCTGGTATTTAAAGCCTTCAGGCCAAACCCCAAAGTGAAGCTACCCGTTGAGAGTCTGAATCAACGGTTCTCCATTTCTGCCGGGTTGGTGGTATCGCTTGGCCACGGCGACCTCCAGCGGCCACTCTCCGCCGTGCTGCCTGCTCTGGCTCCCCGGAGGGGAGAGAAGAGGGGAGGAGCAAAGAGCTGGGTGAGTCCTGTTCCCACTCTCTTTACAGACCAGGCTGTCGCCGCTAGCTAGTGGCAATCTGAGATCCAGATTTCATATCTCTCAAGTGAGAGATCGTTACTCGGGACTGACGGCACCATGCAGGTCCTGAAGGACGGCAGGGTCGGTTCGCTGATGCAGAGTAAGGGTCGGAGGAACCCGTCACGACGCAGAAGAAAGGAAACCCACCCGCCTCCATTCGAAGATCGAAGACAGAACCTCGCGCCCAGGCCTCTCTCCTCTTAGCCTGCAGGGTCTTTTCTCCCTTTCCGGGTTTGGGACGAGATGACGGCACCGAAACCAAAACTGGAAATGGATAAACTGAGGTGCCACCGGGGATCTATTTGAGAACTACACCCAAGGCGTGGTCGTCGCCGGAAGTGGCTGTAAGGCCCGTGCCGCTACAAGGCCCCGCCTCCAATTGCGCTACCAGTAGGCGACAGCCACCCCCCACTTCCGGCCCCTGGAACTTCTTCCAGCAGCCCCCCTTTTACTGCTCTGTCATTGGCTGCTGCAGGGACGCGCTGTGATTTCCCATTGGTCGAGTCTCCTCTCCGGGGCCGTGCCTCCTCTCTCCAGGTACAGCGTTGTCTTCCGGCACCCGATAGGCTAAAGGCTGGGAGGGCGTCTGCCCTACTCGACCAATGAACGGAGTGAAGAGTGAGGGCGGCGGCTGCGTGATGGGGGCAGGGCGGGACTTGGTGTGGCTATTGGCCAGGGCGGGCACAGACCGGAGATACGATTGGTTGAGGAAAGAGGCACCGTGGTGGGGTCGAAGCTGCGCGGCCTCGGCGGCTGGGGGAGACGGAAGTGGTGAGAGCGCGGCCTCGGAGGGTCGGGCGGACGCCGCCTGGGTGAGTCACCGTGCCCCGTGCACTGCCAGTCTGGGAACCGCAACGACCGCGTCTTGCCTCGCCCCGCCCCAGCCTCTCCGGCTTTCATGGGCCCCGCCCTCTGTCATTCGGGGCCCCGCCTCCGAATCTTTAGGCTCCGCCTTTAGAACCTGGACACCTGGGCTCTCCTGCCAGCCTGGCCCGCCCCCCGGGGCCAGATCCCCTTGGTCCGGGGGCCCTGGGCTTCCCAGGCCTGGTCCTTGTCCCTCTTTCCCTCCCTCCATTTCCCTGAGGCTGCGTGCCAGTGGGCGGTGAGGCAGCACCTCTGGCTTGCCTCTTGCTGGCTCCCCCGTGAGGAAGGGTGGGCTGTGATCAGGGAGGCTGGCAGGACCACAGATGGAGGCTTTTATCCCCGCAGCCTTCCGCAGGGCACTGCTGGACTGCTCCTGAGCTCGGATAGCAGGCATGAGGGAAAGTGTCAGGAAAACCCGGGCCTGGCTCCCTAAGTGGGCCAAGGAGGCCCATCCTGAATTTGTTACTTGGGCCCATTTGACAGGTACTGACTCTGAGGCCTGGGATGGCCTGATTCTGTCTCTGTTGTGTGGCCTCCTCCCACAAACCTGCATCCCACTTGGTGTCAAATACTTTAAGCAGGATCTATTCAGTCCTGCTGCCAGAAGTCATTGTGCTCACAGGTTGTGGTCCCCTCCCTCTTGTCCTCTGCTCTGGACTCTGCCCCCAGTAAACAGGTCAGGTGGGTGCTACTTCCAGACTTGGAGGCTGGCAGAGCGTTCTTGTGGCTTCATGTCCCTCCAGGGCCAGAAGTAAGTCCTGATTGGGCAGCCTCTCTTTTCGGAGTTGGGAGTTCTTTTGCTTTCCCAAAAAGAACAGTGTTTGGAGTGTTCTTTTCCTTCTGGTCTGGGAATCAGGACTCTTGAGTTCTGCTGAATAATCTTGGATGACACTCATTCCTGCACCAGAACTTTGGGGCCGACTCCATGCCCTGCGGAATCACTTGTTGCTTTCTCCCCACGTAGCTCACATTGCCTCTGTCTGGCAAGGGGCTATGGGGAGAGGCCAGATTCTCTGTGAAATTCGCTGTAGAGGTTAGGAGTAGATGTGTGGCATTGGCTGATTCTAAGATAATGTTAATGGTGCTCTTTAATCTTATGTTTCTGTCTTTTTACAGTAAGAAGCAGGCAGCCAGGACCCTCACCACAGTAGAATGGTGAGTATTCTCTCTTTCCTCAGACCATTGTATTTTCTGTAATCCTTCTGTCTTTCTCTGTGAAGCTGTCCTGCCCCTCCTGGACCTTGAGCTCTGTACTACTCTGCCCAGCCTCTAAACAGGTTCATCTCTCCTGGAAATAAATTAGGGTTTCTTTAGGTTGCAAAACACCAGCCAATATACAGCACTGGGACAGGAAGCCTCTAGAAGTCTTTTCCTGCCCATACTATGGATGCCATACCTTCCCTATACTACCACTGGCTCTCTTAGCCTTTCATAATGGCCCTTCTCTTACTTTTCTTGGGTCCCTGGTGGAAGTTCTCTGTTCTGGTCTGAAAAACCAGGCCTCCTTTATCTCAAGATCCTTGCACTTCCTAGTGGGCCCCTTGAATATTGTGGGTGCTGTATCAGGAGTGACTCCACCAAAACAGTGGGTTTTCTCCAGCTCTAAGATGCTGCTGTCTTTTAAGCTATTGCACTCAATAGCTGACTGGATATATAGCAGGATAGCACCCTCAAGGGGCCCAGAATATCACTGGGCTGCACAGGGGGTGAGGCTGGGGGTGATAATGATCCTGTATACCTTCCATTAACTGTAAATGCCCTTCTTTCATCTCACATTCAGGGAACCCCTTAGGTAACCCCCAAGAACTAGGAGGAGGAAGCAGTGAGATGAAAAGAGAGCGGAGAGTTGCAGGCCCAGGCCCATACCGGGCCCTTGCTCTGGCTCTATCTTTTCAGTTTCTTTGAGTGTCCCCTGTGCAGGTTAAGGAATTCAGTTGGTGAGAGGACTCTCTCCTTCCCTCCACAGGCATGTGGGTATATGGTTCTCATCTCTTCCTAGAAAGCCTGCTGGTCTTGGTCCCCACCAACTGATAGCCCCCTTCCTCTTTTCTTCTGTGACTCTCCGAAAAGACCATGGGCTTTAGAGTGAGCGTAGCCTATTTTTGAATCCTAGCACCACCACTTACATAGCTTAGGTAACTCGCATATTTTCTTTCTAAGCCTGACCTCTCACCAGCAAAACAGGTTAATTCTTGGAGAGTTGAAAGGTTTTAGTGAGATAATATTTTGCAGCCTGCCTGGCTCATAGTAGATGCTTAACACAATGTCAGGTTTTCTCCTATTCCCCCTTCCCCCGCAAACCAAAACCAAAGCCCTGGTTCCTGAAAGTTACCAGGCACAGGAAGTGTGTGGTCCTGACCAGCTCCTTCTGTGACTCTCAATGACACTTTGAGCCTGACTCCTCTTTATTCCTTGGCCCTCTACCCAACTCCCTCCATACCCTACTCTTGGGCTTCAGGTTTTGTTTTTGCATAGCTTTTGTGGTCCGCAGTTCCAGTCTTCTCTTTCCCAGACCAAAAAATTCTCCAAGAAGGACTTTCTTATTCAGATGTCAGAGGATGTGAAACAAGGGAGAGATGGAGCTGAAGGGTAGGGTTGGGCAGGGGACATGGAATAAAACACTTACAGAACTTCCCTTTCAGGAGTGGGAACCTGGCATAGACCAGTGTCTGTTCTAAAGGGCAAAAAAGGGAGTGGGATTTAGTGATGTCACGGGATTGGAGGACACTGGTGGACAGGGGTGTGGTGGGTGGTGGTTTGGTAGGGAAAGGAGGAAGCCTAGAAACTGTAGGTGAGCCTTATCTTGGGAATTCAGGACGGGGACTGGGGGAACTCATTGCGGAGGGCATGGGGACAGAGTGTGAAAAGAGGGGTGTGGGCTGGCTCACCTGAGAATGTGGGAAATAAAAAGATGTAGGAGGGCTTGCCTTACCCTCTCATGCGGTATGGGGGCAGTCCCGCAGCCCAGATTGCGAAAGCCCCCAGACGTCCCCTGAGGACGCCCTCGCACGCGGCCGGAGGGAACCGCGAGGAGGGAGGAGCCTGGAGCCGTGGGCGGGGCCGCGAGGATCCGCCCTCCGCTCGCGCGGCCCAGGGCGCTCCCCTCGTCTGGCTCCCCTCCCTTCGCGCTCGTGCCTGAGGGCGGAGCCGGGCTCGCTCCATTGTGGAGAGCAGGGAGAGGCGCGCGGGAGCCGCGCGGAGGCCCCGCCGCCAGCGCGCTCGCCTCCTGGTCGCCGCGGCTGCACCTGGCGGGCCCCGCAGCCGGGATGCGGCGGGCGCCCGGCACTGGCGGGCAGCGCAGCGGCTCCGGGGACATGTGTGCTGGCCCAGACCGCCCGCGACCATGAGCCTGACCGCCCGCGTCTCCTGCTCCATGCTCAGCTGCTTCGTAAGTGTTGGCCTGGTCTGCGGGGGCCCGGGGGTCCCAGTGCTTGCTGCATCCGCAGCCCCGCCCAGGGCCAGCCCTTGCGATTCCGAATTTTAGCTCATCTCTCTTCCCGTGGCTCCTGGCAGGGAAGGAGGGGTTCCTTTTCTTTCTTGGACTTGCTTTCATCTTCGGGGGCCGGGGATTATGGAAAGCGGGTGTGTGTGTGTGTGTGTGTATAAATTCTGTGACCCATCTTGGCCCCGCAGCCACTGCCCTTGACTGCAGATTTCCAGGCCCCGCCCTGCAGGGGTACATCCCTTTACCTCTGCCTCTCCATCTTGGTCCCACCCGCACCATCCTTGCTTGGGGATGTGGGATGTGGCTGGTCTGGGATGTTAGGGGGCCAGTCGGGGAGGACAGGATGTCTGAGCTGTTTCCCTGGCTCCAGTCCCCTCCCCCTTCCACCACTCCATACCTCACCTGACACGCCAGTCTTTTCTCCTTGACTGTCCCCCAGACAGCCTCTCTTCTCCATCTTCCCTGCTTCTGCAGGGCTCCGTACCTCTGCATCATTCCTAGTTCTCCCCTCCTCCCGCCCTCTGGCTTAATGCTCTTTCCCAGCTTCCCCCATCTGTCCTCTCAGATGTTCCCACCCCTCCCCTCCTTAACCCCCCCACCCCCCACCGTGGGTAGCTGCCAGGCCTCCTCTCTCTCTCTCTCTCTCTCCCTTGGCCTTCCTTGGGTCTCCTGGTTTCTCCCAGACCCGTGGATCCCCTCTTCACCCCTCCCTGCTGGTTGGGAGAGGAGTTACTTCTGCTTGCTGTGGGTATTCCGTAGGAATTCCCCTCTGATCAGCAGGCAGGGCAGGTCGCTTGGTAGGTGGTGGGGGCTCTAGCAGTGTAGGCCTAACTGGAAGATAAGCTCAGCTCCAAAACACATCCTTCTTTTGAAAGCATCCATGAAGGCCCTCTAGAGGCATGGGACTGAATCCCCCAACCCACTCCTCTTTGTCTCCTTCACCTACCAGAGTGAAGAGTCTGTGGCCTTAGGTGCCTGATTTTCCTTCTGTCTCTATAACCAGCTGCCACACCTGGTTCCTTTTTCTTGGGGCAGCACTTCCCATTCCCACTTCTGTCTTACCCTCACATTGTTGTCTGTCTTTTTCTTAGTTTTCTCTCTTCCTCCATTTGGGAAATTTTGGTTCTATTTGGCTCTGCTGCTCTTTGAGAAGTGCAGACTCCCAGTTCCTCTGTGGACCTTACTCTTCCCTTAGGCTGAAAAGGCTTGAGTATCCCCTCCATCTCACCCCTCCCACCAAGCCAGGCCTCTTTTCTGTCCTCTGGTGACCAAACCTTTGTAAGTGTGTATGGGGTGTATGCAGGTTTATTGAGGGGAGGGGAGCAGAATGAGGTCTGATGGGCCGAGTGGAGCCTGGTGACTTAGGGCTGAGGCCTTCCCCACAGGGTGAGGAGGGGCCCCCCAGCCTGGAGTACATCCAAGCCAAGGATCTGTTCCCCCCCAAGGAACTAGTGAAAGAGGAGGAGAATCTGCAGGTAAGGAGGAGTTGGGGGCCCAGGGTGGGTGGAGCTCTCTGCCAAATTAAAAACACCTTTCCTTCCCTTCCCCCAAACAACATCTCCAAGGGGATCCAGGACTGGGGCTTTGGCTTCCTGTTTCCGGGTCTCTCGAGGGAGGGGAATCTGTCTGTATGTGCATTACGGAGCCTTTGGCCCCAGGGAAGGAAAGGCAGCTTTCCTGCGCAGCTGTTGCCTGGTGCCGTTACCGTGGAGAGGACTCTTCTGTGTTGCCTTGGCCCAGCTTTTCCAGAGGGAATCCCACAGGTTGGGCTTGGGGAGGGGGTTGGAGGAGTGACTCGCTTCTGGACTGAGGGTTCATCTGCCCCTCGACAGGTGCCCTTTACAGTGCTGCAGGGTGAGGGAGTGGAGTTCCTGGGCCGGGCAGCCGATGCCCTCATTGCCATCTCCAACTACCGGCTGCATATCAAGTTCAAAGATTCTGTCATCAACGTGAGTTTCTGTCTTGTTCTCCCACAGCCAAGGCAGAATCCCTGCCTGGTTCAAGGTGGGATTGCTCCAGTGCTGGTCTCGATCATGTCTCCAAAAAGTTGGGATTCCCTTCTTTTTCTCGCTAACTTTTTGTTTTCCTGCCTCCTCCTGGCTGTGGGTCTGTCTTTCTGTCTCTCTCTTATTCTTCCTTCCGCTCTTCTCTTTCCCTTACTCTGTTGCTGACCCTTCTAAGGGGGCACAGTGGCACTGTTGGGAAGAGTGCCACTTACCAACTGTGTGACCTTGTTTAAATCACCCAAGGCTTAATTTCCCCCTGAACAATTTGGTCTGAAAATATCTGCCTTGTCGGGTTCTTGTGATTATTCTTTAAGGTCACATAGGCAGAGGACCCCACACAGTTACCAGGCACTCTGCTGGCCCTCAGTCAATGTTGGCTTCCTTCCTTGTATGGCTACAATAGTATCTCGGCTGGGATGGGCATGAGGAGTGATGAGAGTGGGGAGCTGAGCTTTAGTTTGCCCTTCCTCTAAAGGTCCCCCTCCGGATGATTGACACTGTGGAGAGCCGTGATATGTTCCAGCTGCACATTGCCTGCAAGGACTCCAAGGTGGTGAGGTGAGAACAATGGGGCTGCACTCAGGTCCCCTGGCCCTGGTCCTGCCCAGACCTCTCTGAGGCAGGGTTTCTCTGGAGCAAGAAGGAAAAATACTGCCTCACTTCCCCCATGTGGAAGAAAAGGTTGGGAGGTCAACTTCCTGACCCACAGTATCTTGACCTGAAAAAATGGGGATAATGCATAGCTCATGGAGTTGTCATAGGGATTAAATAGGGTAGTGAAGGTGAAGGCACCTAGGATTGGCATATAACCCTCACATGATTGTGGGTTCACTTATTAATTCACTTAACATACATTTATTGAGCACTCTACTCTATGGCAGCCTGTTATAGGCACTGGGGATACAACAGGGTCCTAGTAGAAAGAATTCCCTGCCCTTGTGGAGTTTATATTCCAATGGGTATTTACCAGCAGTAAATAATGAGTAAAATATGTTAAACGATAGCAAACTTAAAGGTGAAAAATAAAGCAGGGAAGGGGATATGGAGTGCTATGGGGGTAAAGTTTGTAACTCTAAACAATAGGATCAGAGGAAGTTGCATTGGAAAGGTGACATTTGATTCAAGACCTAAGAAAAGTGACCATGTGGATATTTGAGTGAAGAGGGTGCCAGACAGAAAGAATAGTGAGTGCAAAGGCCCTGAGGTGGGTATTTTACTTGGCGTCTTGGAAGACTAGCAGGGAGGCTCGTGTAGCTGGAGTGGAGTGCACGTGGGTGAGAGTAGTGGGATATGAAATCTAAGAGGTAAGGGGGGTGTCAGAGTGTCATAATAACTGGGCTTTACTTTGAGGGAAATGAGAAACCACTGCAGGGTTTTGAACAAAGGAGAGATATGATCTGATTAATGTTCTATAGAATCACTCTGGCTGCTCTATTGAGAATAGATGGAAGGGGGTCAGGTGCAAAGGCAAGGGCAGAAGCAGAGGGGACTAGTTAAGAAGCTATTGTAGTTAGCCAAGTGATAGAGCATGGTGGCCTGGCTAGAGTGATAGTGGCCAAAATGGCGGGAACCATTCAGATTTTTGAAGGGAGAGATGACAGGATTCGCTGACAGATTGGATATGAGAGAAAGAGGAGTCTGGGATGATTGCAAGGATCATTAAAAGAGTGTCCAGGAATAAAAAAAAAAAAGTGTCCAGTTTGGAGTCTGTCATATGCTCAGGTCTGTAGGGATTCAGAAGAATCCACACTGGCCTTCCCTTCCAGGAGGTTGAGGTCTAGTTGCTGAAGGAAGACTTAACAGTGGCAATATGCTATGGGAAAACTTACTGTTTAAAACTCTTTAAGCATATTAAGACTAAGAGAAGAAGGGGTCTGTAAAATGGAGTGGCTTGGAAGGCTTCATAGAAGAGGGGGGACCAGGACTGTCTTTAAAGTGTTGGTAGGATGTGGCTTTGCCGAGAAGAGGCATTATCAAGCGGAAGTGAAGAAACAAGGAGACAGGAATGATATGAACAGGACTTCCTGCCCGCAGCAGGAGTCACGGGAGAACATGGAGTACTAGGACATTCAGGGACACGTGGTAGGGTTTAGATTTGATATAAGAAATGGTAGGGCCCCATTCGGAGGGATAAGTATGTCCCAAGGACTAGAGTTCTTGGGAAGACAATTATCAAAAAGATAGTTCTCTTGGGTATTGGCCAGTGTCCCTGGTCCTCCCAGGGTCCCCATGCCTTACCTGCTGCTTTAAATCTTCCCCTCCCCACAGCCTTCCTGTGGCCTTGTTTTTGACCCTTATGGCCCCAAGGCACACCTGCCTCTTGTCTCACTTTGTGGCTTCTTGCCTTGGCAGGTGCCACTTCTCCACTTTCAAGCAGTGCCAAGAGTGGCTGTCACGGCTAAGCCGGGCCACGGCGCAACCTGCCAAGCCTGAAGACCTCTTTGCCTTCGCCTACCATGCCTGGTGCCTGGGGCTGACTGAGGAGGACCAGCATACCCACCTGTGTCAGCCGGGTAAGGCCAGGCTGTTTTATTCGGGAGACTTCATATCTTTTGGTTCTTAACCCTCCCCCACCCACGGACATGGTGCACTTGGGTGCTGACAGGCAGGCACGGGGGCTGTGTTGCAGGAGAGCACATACGATGTCGGCAGGAGGCTGAGCTCACGAGAATGGGCTTTGATCTGCAGAACGTCTGGAGAGTCTCCCACATCAACAGCAACTACAAGTGAGAGGGCAGGGGGTGGAGAGCCAAAATGCCAATCCAGACTCAGACCTCGCTGGGCCGAGCCCCTGGTTTTGTGAGAGAGGAGGACTCCTGGTCTCTCTTCCCACAAAGCCATCCCTGGGGATCTTGTTATCACAGGCCTTAGACCGTGCTTGGTGACCCCATCTGGTCTCTTCGCAGATTGTGCCCCAGTTACCCCCAGAAGCTGCTGGTTCCTGTGTGGATTACAGACAAAGAGCTGGAGAACGTGGCTTCCTTCCGCTCCTGGAAGCGGATCCCGGTGGTTGTGTATAGGTGAGGCAGCAGGGGACAGGAAGTAGGGAGGACACTTTTTATGCAAGAAAGAAAGAGTCAAAAGTGCAGATTTTGCCTGGTTGAGTGGGAATTGACACCCTGCAGGAAATGAAATAATTTCCAATCAAAAACTGCGTCGGCTTTTTTCTTCTAAAGATGAGGCTTTTGGAGAATACATTCACTTTACTTTTTTTGGAGGATGTGTGTGTGTGCGTGTGTGTGTGTGTGTGTATAAAACGTTGCATTAACGTGTGTACAATGTTGTGTGTGTAAATTGTCACCGGGGTTGGCCAGCTATGGCCCAGTGAACCAAATCCAGCCTGCAGCCCGTTTTATATACAACCCAGCACGATGAATGGTTTTTACATTTTTAAAGGGTTGCTTTTTTTTTTTTTTAACAAACTAAAAACAAAGAATGTGTAGCAGAGACAGGCTGTGACATGTAAAGCTGAACATTTATTCTTTACTGAAAAAGCTTGCCGATCCCCTGCACTAGAACATTGTAGCTAAAATAGAGTGCGACAGATAGTAGCTATGAGGTTTGAAGTTATTCTGCTCTGGGCTCAGGCTTGTTCTCCTGCTGGGTGTCGGTACCTGGAGCAGGTGCTCTGCAGATTCAAGAAGTCAAGGTCACCTTGGCCACAAAGAGCGTCTGAGAAATGTGTGTGACAGCACTTTGTAAACTGTAGAGCCCTCTAGATATATCAAGGGCTCTTGGTTGTTATTATTGCAGCCTGGGTGAATGGGTAGCCCCTGTTGGCGCTGGAGATCTTGGTCTGGCCCCCTGAGGCCTTGGCAGTCGGCCTGGGGGGTCGGTGGGCGCTGCAAATGGCAAGGGCATGATGGTTTCTTCTGTTTCTGTTTCGTCAGACACCTCCGCAACGGGGCTGCCATCGCCCGCTGCAGCCAGCCGGAGATCAGCTGGTGGGGCTGGCGCAATGCTGATGATGAGTACCTGGTCACATCCATCGCTAAAGCCTGTGCCCTGGACCCGGGGACAAGGGCCACTGGGGGCTCCCACAGCACTGGGAATAGTGATGCCAGCGAGGCATGTGACACTGACTTCGGTAAGGTGTTGTGGGCGGTCCTGACCCCCTGGAGAGCTCCCACCTTGGCCTCACTGGCTTTCGGGGAGTCCCCCCTCCCCCCGCCCCGTGAGAGGATGGGAAGAGGACGACAACACTCAGGGTGCCAGGGTCCCTGCCCTTTGGGAGGCTGTGGGAGGGCAGGGATGTCCAGTTGTCTGTTCTCTGCTGAAAGAGTGTGTCCCAGGGTAGGGTGACGCTGGGCTGGCTGACCCAGGGTCTTCTCCCTGCTGTGTGTTTAGATTCCTCCTTGACCGCGTGCTCTGGAGTGGACAGCACCGCAGCCCCCCAGAAGCTGCTGATCCTGGACGCTCGCTCCTACACGGCGGCAGTGGCCAACCGGGCCAAGGGTGGAGGCTGTGAGTGTGAAGGTATGGCTCTTACACGCCCTCCTCCCCCACCCCCATCTGTAGCCGGTCTGCGCTCTGGGCGGCCTCAGTGAGGAGGGGCCTGGGGGCAGCTTGTGCAGTGGAAAGAGCCAGACAAACTTGGCTTGGAATCAGGACGCTGCCATTTAACTAGCGGTGACTCATTTGCTTCATCTGTCTCAATTTTATTATCTTACCTGTAAGTTGGGGATGATAATAAAAATTATCGGCATGGAGCAGCTAGTGTATATTGAGAATTTACTATATGTTGTCATTACGAGTAGCACTGTGACTATCACTCGTCGGTAATGTCCTCGTTATTGCTGTCAGCATGTGGCACCCAAGCATCCGGAGCTGAGTGGTCCCCCCAGCCTGGGAAGCCTGGTCCACGGGGACCACTCTTGTCCTGGATGGCTGTTTCTAGGCCACGCTCTTAGGCTGCACCCTCTTCTGTATGCCTACAGAATACTACCCCAACTGTGAGGTCGTGTTCATGGGAATGGCCAACATCCACGCCATCCGGAACAGCTTCCAGTATCTCCGGGCTGTGTGTAGCCAGATGCCCGACCCCAGCAAGTAGGTGCTCCCTGCCTACCCCCATTCCGACCCCCCTCATCTCGACCTTCACCCAGTTCTTCCAGTTCTTAGAAGAATAGCTGGGCCAATGGGAAGTGTGGCGGTATGGGAGACCTGAGGGCCTGGTGCAGCAGGCCACTTCCAAGGGCACGTCTTCTGCTCCTCGGCCGACACTTTGGAACGGCCACAGTACACTGGGTTCCTTTGGTTTGGATCCGATGTCCTACTTAAAGAATACAGAGAACTGGGGAAAGGATGGCTAAATGCACATGATGCTTCCCGCTCCTCCCTCGGTCCTCAGTCCCTTGTGTGCCTCAGGTCTTGTCTTCTTTACCTCTTGCCAGATAGCTCCTGGCAGAAAGGCTCCGGACTGGACCTCTCAGCTTCAGCCCTCACTGGGGACCTCATTCAGTGTGGCTGGCCGCGGGTGGTGGAGAGACCGTTGGAGCCACAGCGCCCTTGGTGACAGGCTTGATTTCTACTCTCATGTAGCTGGTTGTCGGCCCTGGAGAGCACCAAATGGCTGCAGCACTTGTCGGTGATGCTCAAGGCGGCCGTGCTCGTGGCTAATACCGTGGACCGGGAGGGCCGGCCTGTGCTGGTGCACTGCTCCGACGGCTGGGACCGGACGCCACAGATCGTAGCCCTGGCCAAGATACTACTGGACCCGTATTACAGGACACTGGAGGTACTGGGTGGGCTTGGGCGGGGAAGACCAGAAGGAAAGGGGGCTGGGGAAGGTGTTGGGCCCTCTGGATCTCTCTTGGGGATCTTTTTGTAGAGGACATTGGTGGTCTTGAGTCGTCTCCTAGGATCCGTTCTGCTCTGCTCTGCTCTGCAGCTGCCAGCTAGCTCCCTGCTTCGGGCATCCCCTGGGGAGTAGCACACTAGCCTCTCCAGAAAGGCCCTATGCTTGGACTGTCTTTTCTGCAGGGCTTCCAAGTTTTAGTGGAGTCTGACTGGCTAGATTTTGGGCACAAGTTTGGAGATCGCTGTGGCCACCAGGAGAATGCAGAGGACCAAAATGAGCAGTGCCCGGTGTTTCTCCAGTGGCTCGATTCTGTTCATCAGCTGCTCAAGCAGTTCCCCTGCCTGTTTGAGTTTAATGAAGCTTTCCTGGTAAATCCTAAACTGTGTGACCCGGGGCGGGGGCGGGGGAAGGTGGCTGAGGCCCCCGGGTGCCAACTGTCTCGGCCTGCTAGGTCAAACTGGTGCAGCACACGTACTCCTGCCTCTACGGCACGTTCCTGGCCAACAACCCCTGCGAGCGAGAGAAGCGCAACATCTACAAGCGGACCTGCTCTGTGTGGGCTCTCCTGCGGGCTGGCAATAAGAACTTTCACAACTTCCTCTACACACCCGGCTCCGACATGGTAAGTCCCAACGCTTGTCCTGTGGCTGCTGCTTGGAGACCTCCAGGGAGAACAGGCTGAGCAGTGGGGAGAATGAGGGCCGAGAGAAGGAAGAGGGACCTGGACCAGCTCACAAAACACTGGTGTGGGGCTGCTTCCCTAGGTCCTGCATCCTGTGTGTCACGTTCGGGCCCTGCACCTCTGGACAGCTGTTTATTTGCCAGCATCGTCTCCATGTACACTCGGGGAGGAGACCATGGATCTCTACCTTTCTCCATCGGCTCAGAGCCAGGAGTTCTCCGGCCGCTCTCTGGACAGGTAACAAGAGTCCTTCTTGCTCTCTCCTCTCTCCGCCAGGAAGGCAATGATTGCTTTGTGCCTCGCCTCATGTTCTCCGTTTTTTATAAGATATTTAAAAGCAACTTCTTGACTCAGTTGAAGGAGAGACTTGGCCCAGGACTTGTAGCTAGCCTGGAGGGCACTCTGGATGTTTTCAAGGTCCTCTCTTAAGATAAGATTGGTTACCTTCTTTCCTGGAGCTATCACCCTTTGTGACATAGTCAAGCAGGGAAGAGGAGAACAGAACAGAAAAGACTATTTCAGGAAGCTTTGTGGGAATGGTCTTGATTTACATTCACTGATAGAAGACATTGGGGTACTTGCTATCTTAGTAGTAGTGACCTTTGCTATATGCAGCAATAGCTTCTGGAAGCATCTGATTCTCAGGGAAGTGGGTTCCCAGAAGAGGGATGGCCTTCACATTCTCCCTCAGAAAAAGGCCAGAATTAAAAGGCAGACATAAAAATTAAGTTATCTTCTGGCTAAATACTTGGGGGAAGTAGAATGAATGTTGGTTACATTATAAGAGTAATGCATGTTCCTATTTAAAGAAAAGTCGAGGGGCGCCTGGGTGGCTCAGTCTGTTAAGCGGCTGCCTTTGGCTCAGGCCATGATCCAGTCCTGGGATTGATCCCTGCATCGGGCTCCCTGCTCAGCAGAGAGCCTGCTTCTCC
This sequence comes from Potos flavus, assembly GCA_028534135.1. Lineage (NCBI taxonomy): Eukaryota > Metazoa > Chordata > Mammalia > Carnivora > Procyonidae > Potos > Potos flavus. The sequence goes on along the minus strand of CM052891.1, from coordinate 28,219,268 downwards.
GTCTCCCTCTACCTGCCACTTTGTCTACTTGTGTTTTCTCTCTATCTCTCTGTCAAATAAATAAATGAAATCTAAAAAAAAAAACAAAAAAAACTCGAACAATGTAAAAGTAGAAAATGAGAGTCTCCCTCTCAGACCCTTGTCCCCACAGGCGTCTATTGCTAACACCCCGGTGCCTGTCCTTCCAGATGTTTTTCTCTACATAGATATAGCCACACTGTTGCACTCTCATGTAGAAACATTTTTGGGGCACCTGGGTGGCTCAGTTGGTTAAGCTTCTGACTCTTGGATTTCTGCTCAGGTCATGATTTCAGGGTCATGGGATCGAGCCCTGTGTTGGGCTCTGTGTTCAGCGGGGAGCCTGCTTGAGATTCTCTCTCTCCCTCTTCCTCTGCCCCTCCCTCCCATGCACGCACACGGTCTCTCTCTCAAATAAATATATCTTTTAAAAGAGAAACATTTTTAAGATACAAAAACAGAATCATACTTTGTGTACTGTTCTTCAAATTGTTTTTCCCATGTTGTGTTAGGCTGTCACCCTCTAGAGCACATATAAAGCCGTTTATTGCTTTAGCGACGCATATAACAGTCTAAAATTAGAGTGTAGTATAACTTATAGAACAGTTTCCTATTGGTCATTTAGGTGATTTCTGTTTTTTGTTTTTTTTTAATTGTTTTTGGGACTGCTTTAACATTCTTGACTATGGGTATGTTTTTTAAAACAACTGTGGGTAAAATACACATAATATTTACCATTGGAACCATTTTTAAGTGTTCATTTCAGTAGTATTACCTTATATGTGTTATCTTTGCATTTGTGCTAATATTTTTGCCAGATAAATTCCTAGAAATTAAAATGTTGGGTTCAAAGGATATGTACATGTCAGATTTTGATCTTTATTGGTGGAGGATTCTTAAAGTTAAAATATAACTTAAATTATTGGTTGAATATTATAAAGGAAAACAAAAAAGCCCACCCCCCCCTAAATTATTGGTTTTAGGGTCTTTGGTCCATGGTCAGGGGCCCATGGATAGGTTTCAGGAATTCTGTGATTTTCTTCCTTCCCCAAACTATGCAGAATTTGGGTATAGGTTCATAATTTATTTTTCCAGGGAGAGGGCCCCGGACTTACCAAATTCTCCGTAAGTTCTATCACTCATTTAATAATCACTGCCTTAAATTAATACCTAATCTTTCTTCTTTTCTTTTCTTCTCTTCTCTTCTCTTCTCTTCTCTTCTCTTTCCTTCCCTTCTCTTCTCTTCCCTTCCCTTCCCTTCCCTTTCCCTCCCTTCCTCCCTCCCTCCCTCCCTCCCTCCCTTCCTTCCTTCCTTCCTTCCTTCCTTCCTTCCTTCCTTCCTTCCCTCCTTCCTTTTTTTATTTATTGGGATGCTTGGGTGGTTTAGACGGTTAAGCTTCTGCCTTTGGCTCAGGTCATGATCCCTGGGTCCTTGAATCGAGCCATGTGTTGGACTCCCTGCTCAGCGGGGAGCCTGCTTCTCCCTTTCCCTCTGCCTCTCCCCCTGCTTATGCTCTCTCTCTGTCAAATAAATAAATAAAATCTTTAAAAAAATTTAAAAAATAGCTTAGAAACTAGGTGGATATTGGTACCAACCCAAAGACATTGGGAAGTTGAGAAGAGTCCGTTTGGGCAGGAGGAGGAGATACAGGCAGGTTGGGATCGAAATATTAGCAATGAGAAAGTATACATAGGCAGTTCAATCAAGATGGAGAGTTGGATTTGGAGGACCAAGTAGTATGCAAATAAAAAAAATGCTTTCTCTAATACCTGACCTGACTTATCTTTGGTTCTACCTTTCCCTAGATCAAAAACGCCCTGTGCTCTTTTCTGTTTTTCCACTGAAGTTCAACACATTCTGCTATACCCAGCCCAAATCTACCCTCTCTGTGTAGCCTTCCCTGACCACCCTAGCAGGATGAGTTGTCTTTGTTCTAAACGTCTCAGGCATTATTGTCTCTATCAACATTATTATTATGGTTATTAAAGATTTTGTTTGTTTGTTTATTTATGTATTTATTTGAGAGAGCGTGCGGTGCACATGTGAGCAGGGGGAGGGGCAGAGGGAGAGGTAGAGAATCTCAGGCAGACTCTGTGCTGAGGGCAGAGCCCAACACAAGGTTTATCCCAGGAACCTGAGATCATGACCTGAGCCAAAACCAAGAGTCAGAAGCTTAACTGACTGAGTCACCTAGGTGCCCCTTAACCAGCATTATTGATTAAATCTTTTGTGTAGGTGGAATCAGCTGTGGAAGATAGGAGACTGTTGATATTGTTGAATTTGGGTCAAGAGTACATGGGAGGTCTTCATACTCTTCTACTTTTGTATGTTTGAAAGTTTCCATAGTAAAAAAGGAAAAAAAAAAAAAGACAAAGTTAGCTGTGATACTTTTTAAAAATACAGATGCCTGGTTCTCATTCTTGGCCATTCTCATTCATTGCTCTTAGATGGGTCTGGTTGTCTGTATATCTAGAAGATCTATAGGAGCTCCTAATGTCCACCAAATATTGAACCCCACTGGTCCGTTGCATTCAGTTGGTACCTAGCAGAGGACACTTGATGTTAGATTTTAAGCTCATTTATTCATCTCTCAAAATTGTTTGATTGGCTGGTGCTGGGGATTCAAATAAGACAGTGCTGCCCTCAAGGCACTTTCAAAGAAGGAGATAAACAAACAGTAAGTGTAACAATATGGGACGTACTGAGCAATGTGCTTTGAAATGGATTATTTTGTTTAATCTTCATGATGACTCTAAGAGGTGGGTACTATTACCTTTCTCCGATAGATGAGGGAACTGAGGCTTAGAGAAGTTAAGGTCACATTGTTAAAAAATCACCAGGCTGGGATTCGAGCCCAGGCTAATGGGACCCCAGAGACTGTAATCATAACCATTGCTGTTGCCTTCCTGGAATTGTATACCACAAGACAAAACAAAACAAAATGAAATTGATTACAAAAGTAAAATCACACATAAGAATCTTTAAAAAACATAGTACGTTTCAAAAACCAAACACTTAAAAAAATCAGCCGTATCGTAACTCAACCTTTGAGGAATTTTTCTGCATGGGCTGGACTGACTGAGGCATCTGAAAATAGGAGTCTGATTAAGTCTCCACTGTTTCCTGGCAAGTTTCCCTGAAGTTTTCATTGCTCTAAGGACTTTTGCAATGTGTTAAAAATCAGACATTCTTGAAAATGTTTGTAACCCATTTGGTGTGCACGAATGCCTCTAGAACTCTTGAGTGCTTTATACTTGGAGAAGTTTCCGTGGTGACTTAGGACTCCAAGGCACGCACTGCTGCTAAGTGGTTGTAAAAGGCTGTCGTGGTTTCTACTGTGATGAAAGATCATTTATAATAAGGAAGTAGTAAAGATGACAAGTGGTGTGTATAGTCTTGTAAGTTTGTTGTTGGCTGCCTATAGTTTGAATCCTTCTAGCATCTCTGTAAAGTACAATTTATGATGATCATTTTATAGAGGAAAAAAGCACATGTCTGAAAGGTTAAATAACTTGCTCGTAGTCATATGGGTAATCAGTGTCAGAACCAGTATCATCTAGCTCCAGAATTGTCTTCCTTCTGTCTTACTGTGTATGATAGCAGCAGTTGGACATTAGATTTGAGACTCAGGTATAGTCCTGGCTGGCATAGTAGGTTTAGAAGGCATCAACATAGAAGGCATTGAAATCATGGGAGTGGCTGAGATTGCCCAGGGAGATTGTGTAGGGTGAGGACTAATAAAAGCTGGGGATAGATCCTGGAGGATAAAAGCTTCCGGAGGACAGAGTTCATGTCCTTCACTTTTTGCACAGTAGACTTGTTACAGTGAACATTGGTTATTTGTAATCTTAAATGTTATTTCTTATGAACTCTGGCTTTGATGGTCTGATTCTATATATTGGAAGTGGCTCCCATTTACTGACCTGGAGTGTTGTGTCTGTCATTCCAGATTACCTAAAACCAGATCTATGGATGATTTGCTTTCTGCCTGTGACACAAGCAGCCCCCTGACTCGCACATCCAGTGACCCGAACCTCAATAACCACTGTCAGGAGGCCAGAGTAGGCCTGGAGCCCTGGCACAGCAATCCTGAGGAATCCGAGACCTTCGTGGAATCTGGGGCAGGAGGTCCTCAGCAGCCTGTAGGAGAAATGGGTCTTCCTTCCCCTCTGCCCAGCAGCCAGAAAGACTACTTGAGCAATAAACCCTTCAAGAATCACAGAAGCTGTTCTTCAGGTTACAAACTGCTTAGCACTGCAGTGCCCCAGGAGATGAAGAGCAACATCTCTGATCCTGAGATCCAAGTCTTGGAAGAGACTACAATACCAGCTCCAGACCCTCCTGCCCACAATGAGCTGAATAGGACTTTAGATGGCACGGAGGAGCCACCTGGACCTTGTCCTGAAAATGAAGCTGTCAGCGCACTCTCTGAAGTGGCTTCCAACAACGGTCGTGGAGTTTGTGATTTTCCTGAGTCTTCCCAGGACTCCCTTCCAGGTGCCCCCCAACGGGCGCTGCTAGATTCCATGCTAGGTGTGCCCTCCAGATGTGCTCCGGATCACAGTCTGGGCACCCTTTGCAACCCACCGAGTGCTACCTGCCAAACTCCTCCAGAGCCAAGCACTGACTTCCTCAGCCAAGACCCCCCGGGGTCTGTGGCAAGCATCTCCCACCAGGAACAGCCCAGTTCTGTGCCAGATCTGATTCATAAGGAAGAATACACTGGCAAAAGAGGGAATATTAGGAATGGGCAGTTATTGGAAAATCCTCGCTTTGGGAAAGTGCCATTGGAATTGGCTCGAAAGCCAATTTCTCAGAGCCAGATCAGTGAGTTTTCTTTTTTAGGATCCAACTGGGATAGCTTCCAAGGGATGGTCACTTCATTCCCAAGTGGGGAGACCACCCCTCGGCGGCTGCTTTCCTATGGCTGTTGTAGCAAGAGGTCAAGCAACAAGCAGGTGCGGGCAACAGGGCCCTGCTTTGGGGGCCAGTGGGCTCAGAGAGAAGGGGTGAAGTCACCAGTCTGTTCTGGTCATTCCAATGGACACTGTACTGGTCCAGGCGGGAAAAATAACCGGATGTGGTTGTCCGGTCATCCAAAGCAGGTTTCCAGCACAAAGCCTGTTCCACTGAGCTGCCCTTCTCCAGTGCCTCCTCTCTACCTGGATGATGATGGACTCCCCTTTCCCACGGATGTGATCCAGCATAGATTACGGCAAATCGAAGCAGGGTACAAGCAAGAGGTGGAGCAGCTACGTCGACAAGTGCGTGAGCTTCAGATGAGGCTGGACATCCGTCACTGCTGTGCCCCTCCAGCAGAGCCCCCTATGGACTATGAGGATGATTTTGTAAGTATTCGCCACTGCTGTCCGTCCATTCGTTTATTCTGTTCATCCAGCCTTCCATCCATTCAACATTTATTCATTGGGTACTTGCTGTGTGCCACGGTGTTAGGTGGTTGGGCTGTAGGATGAAGGACATAGTCCCAACTCTCAAGGGGCTCACAGTATATTGGGAGAGATAAACTAGAGGGAGAGACAACTAGAATGATGGTTTTAAGTGTTACCAGGGAAGGAAGCATCAGATGTTGGGGGCTGGGGTGGAGTGAAGGCTTTCCCGATAATGTTTGAGCTGACTACTGAAGAATTTGTCATATTTGGCTAGGTAGACTGTGAAAAGGAAATACCATTCTCAAAAGCATGAAGACAATAAGTACTACAATGGAATGGCTTAAACAAAGGGGTAGGGTGTGTGCGTGTGTGTGTGCGCGCGCGTGTGTGCGCGCGCGCGCACACACACACACACACACATATGTGGATGTACAGGTGTGCTGGGGCCATGCCAGAGGGAGTTGGGTAGTGAGGCAGGAGCTGATACTGGAGAACTAGACAAGGATTGGAAAGGTCTGCTCGAGATCCCTTGTTTGGATTCTACCCTCAAGGCAGCACAATTTTTGGCCACTATCATGGTCAGATTTGTATTTTAAAAATACTACTCTACCTATGTTTGTCAAGTGGATGAGGCAGTTGAAACCCAGGTTGGGAGGCTGGGTAGATGTTTTGGAATAACCCAAGTGAGAGATGATGAGGACTGTCTAGGCTTCATCGTGTTGGGAGCCCTCCGGTTTGGGGACACAGTTCTTGGGGAGCTTCTACGAGTTAGCTTCTTGGCTACTATATCCTGTCATGAACACAGGCTTTTCCCTTCCTCCTGTTAAGACATTCCCCCTTGCCTGTTGCCCGCTTGCTGGGATAGGATGGTCAGGGCTAACAACTTACTATTCAGGGTGATGGTTTAAAACAGGAGTCAGCAAACCTTCTTGGTAAAGGGCCGTATATTATATACTTTAGACTTTGTGGGGCATACAGTCTCTATCCCACCTATTCGACTCTGCCGTTACAGCACAAAACCAGCCACAGACAATACGTAAATAAATGTGGCTGTCTTCCAATAAAACTTGATTTACAAAAACAGGCAGTGGCTAGATTTGGCCTGTGAGCCATAGTTTGTGAGCCCCTGGTTTAGAATGTAATGAGAATGTAATATTTCCACGCTGTGATAAAGCATATTGGTTAAGAGCATGGGTCTGAAGCCAAAGTACAGTGGACCCTCGAACAATGCAGGGGTTAGGGTGCCGACCCCTTGTGCGGTCAAAAATCCCCATATAACCTTTGAGTCCTCAAAACTTAACTACTAATCGCTACTATTGACAAGAAGCATTACATACACACATAACATACATTTTATATGTTAAATGTAGTGTATGCTGTGTTTTTACAGTAAAGTAAGCTGGAGAAAAGAAAACGTTCTTGAGAAGATCATAAGAAAGAAAAAATACATAGTGTTACACAGTATTTCTTGAAAAATATCTGCACAGAAGTCAACCCATGCAATTCAAACCTGTGTGGTTCCAGGGTCAATTGTACTAGGTTTAAATTCCAGGTTTACTACTTACTATCTCTTGACTTTCTTTTTTCTTTTTAAAGATTTTATTTATTATTTGACAGAGAGACACAGAGAGAGAGGGAACACAAGCAGGGGGAGCAGGAGAGGGAGAAGCAGTCTCCCCCCTGAGCAGGGAGCCTGATGTGGGACTTCTTCCCAGGACCCTGGGATCATGACCTGAGCCGAAGGCAGATGCTTAACAACTGAGCCACCCAGGCGCCCAATCTTGACTTTCTCAATGCTTAGTTTCTTTATTTGTAAAATAGGGATGACAATAATAATAATATATATCATAAGCTCCTTGGGAGGAATGAAGGAAGTGCATGCATGTAATGTACCTGGAATAGTACCTGATGCATAGTAAACAATAAAGGTTAGTGATGGTGTAGATGGATTGATATCTTTGCCTTTTCTTCAGACATGTTTGAAGGAGTCAGATGGCAGTGATATAGAAGATTTTGGCTCTGATCACAGTGAAGACTGCCTTTCAGAAGCAAGCTGGGAACCTGTTGATAAGAAAGAGACTGAGGTATGTGCAGGCAAATGCATACTTACGTGAGGCACTGAGTTCTCATATTTCTCGGAGATGAGTGACGTGCTATAGATGGAGCTCTCTCCTAGATGATTGTCTTTTTAGAGGCAGGTAGAGGCCAACTATAAAGACAGACCTTGTTGTTTTCTCCTGAGATGCTTTCCTTGTTGCAATGTTGCTCTTCCACTTGGTTGACAAGACCTGGAATTTCTCCTTCTGCCTTCTGTTAGGTGACTCGTTGGGTTCCAGACCATATGGCATCACATTGCTATAACTGTGACTGTGAATTCTGGTTGGCCAAACGAAGACACCATTGCAGGTAAGATGTTCTGTAGGATTCTGTATGGCTCATAAAGCAGTGACATACACGTATAGCTAAATTGAGTTAATCTGAAAATGGAGATAGCTTTATAGGGACGATTTTTTTTTTTTTCACCCAACGTTTCTCTTTATTTACTCATGTAAGGCCTTTTCGAGTATCATTCATTCTCAGTATATGGGCATTTCTGATGAACTCTTCCCTCTCTGTGCTTTGGCAGAAATTGTGGGAATGTGTTCTGTGCTGGCTGCTGCCACCTGAAATTGCCCATTCCTGATCAACAACTCTATGACCCAGTTCTCGTCTGTAACTCATGTTACGAACACATCCAAGTATCCCGTGCCAGAGAACTCATGAGCCAACATCTGAAGAAACCCATTGCTACAGCTTCCAGCTGAATGCCAGAGGAGATGACCTGTCCAATTTTAGCAGGTTTGAAGGGAGGATCTGCTTCAGGTGTAGTTTTGAAGGTTCCTTGGTATGGCTCATGAAATCACAGAGCTCAAAGTTACCGTCTTGAGAAATCCTCCTTGGTACCATAGACTGGAGCAGAGGAATTCCAATTTGGCAGGAGGTCTTCTACTGGTGAGACCCTCACCTTGGGGTAATGGTCCTGGATCCAGACCCAGAGTCTGGAAGCTTAATGTTGAGTTGGTGACTCCCGCTTTTCTCTTGGGAGGGGGCGGGGTGTCACAAGATGATGATTTCATAGATACTGCCTGATGATGTGCCCCAAACAGCAATAGAAAGGCATATGTATAACCAAACTCCAAGTGATAAACAGATTCATCTCTCCTCCACCTTGAAAAAAGCAGATTCTAGTATATAAGATAGGAATTCCTATCCTATTTGAAATGAGCTATATTCTGTTCCTCTGTGCTCTGTGTCTGTGCATGAAGGCTCAGTCTTTAGAGGCACTCCCTCTAGTTGCAGTAGTTCTGTCTTTCTGTGGAGTTTGGTTTAAAGACCGGTTCAGCAAGTGGAGGTTTTGCTGTATTTTTTTCACTTGGCTCATCTGCCAGCATCAGTGAATATTCAGTTTAGAGGGATAGTTCTAAGGAGTGAGACATTTTGGGGAGCAGAGGAAAACTCTGCTGGTGTTCCGTTCTGGCAAAAATCAGTTACTTTGAGCTGTGAAGGCAGTAAGTAGTCTCTGTTACTCAGTGGCAGCTCTTGAGGTATGCACTGTGAAGAATGAGAAGGGAAAAGCAGAAATGATCCTTGTCAAATATTTGCTGATTGTGCCCTGCCCTTTGCGCCTGACTTTTCCTAGTTGTCCTGGTGCTAACACAGGAGTTACACCTTGATCCTCTCCTGGCATGAAAATAAAACAATGGTTTTTTTGTTGTTGTTCCATTGCCCACTTCCCTAATGTTGTCTTTCCCTTGGCTGCTGCCTCCTCTGGGTCACACTGCTTCTTATCCTGAACACTTGACACCTTGAGGGTAGAATTTAGCATTTGGTTTTTACCTCCTAGAATATGCTGTTTGGTATGTGAGGGTTTCAGTACAAATGCTGCTGTCTATTTCTGTGCACTTAACAATGGAACCCAAACAGAAGAAAATAAAGCCTTGATACCAAAATTGGGAGAGAAAATGCGTCCGTTTGGACCAAACATTGGTTTTTTTGTTTGTTTGTTTTTTTGTTTTGGTTTCATCTTAATATGTACCAGTGGCACTTAACCAAAAGATACAGTGACATAGCCATGTACTGTGGTTGGGACAGATATAGTCTCCTTGACCTATAATGAAACCACTAGTATTTCCTTTCTACATTTTCCTTAATCCATTGGTGTGTAAAAGGTAAATTACACTTAGGCTTATCCTGTTTTAAAACTATGGTAGCTGTCTGTCTAACTGCTACTTTCATGTTGCTTCCTAGAAAAAAAATTTTCATTTGAAAATAACTAGGATCTGCATTTAGAACAAGAATTGTTACTTGTCCTGACCTTTTCTTCAGTCCTACAGAAAAGCATCTGTGCTTTTATACTTGTCATGGATGTAACCTAAAAAGTTTTGGCGTATTTAGGTCAGCCTAGCAGAACTTTTTTTCATTGAAATGGAGTTGAATAATGGAGATTTGTATCTGGGAAATTCCTGAGATCATTGAAAAAGTAACAAACTATTCCTTGTCTCTGATGTAAAATTCTCCTAAGCATTTTCTCAATCATTAAAATTTACTGCCAGTTGCGAGTGGCTTTTTAATTAACTTGACTTTCATTGCACTTCACTCTACCCATTTTCAGGGGGAGTAAGATTGGTAACATTTGAGGAGACTGTATCTGTCTACTTTCGTGTGGCTGTTTTGAGGGACTGTCCCATCAGTGAACATACTGCATGGCCTTGGAGAGAGACTCTGGGCTCTCAGCTCAGATGTATTCATCAAATACTCCTTTCAGAGCTCTTGTGGGTGTAAGTGACATGATGTGGCCAAAAATCCAAACTGTGCAGTTGCGTTGTGACAAACATGCAATGTGCTGTAAAAACTCAATACAATTTAAATAAAATCTCTATATTAGTGCTGCTTTGTTGGGTCTTTTTATTCATTTTAATTTCTAAGAAACCTTTTTTAAAGGATTTTATTTATTTATTTGACAGAGAGAGAGAGAGATCACAAGTAGGCAGAGAGGCAGGCAGAGAGAGAGGGAGAAGCAGGCTCCCTGCTGAGCAGAGAGCCCGATGTGGGGCTCGATCCCAGGACCCTGAGATCATGACCTGAGCCAAAGGCAGAGGCTTTAACCCACTGAGCCACCCAGGCGCCCCTCTAAGAAAACTTAATACTCATTTTTTCTTTGACCACAAGAAAGGACTAAAACATACTCCTTCCTCCCAACCATTTCTATTTCTAAATGGACCTTTCTTTTTATCAGCACAGCACCTGCTATATTCTTATTTATGGATCGGATAGGGATTTATCCTTATGGAAACGGTAAAATTCTATCCCATCTCATGTGAAGTTTATTTCTGTTTAATGGCTAAAATTGCACCAGCTGGTTGACCAGGCAAACAGGATTGTATTTTTAGTCTTCCCATTCCCTCCTCATAGGCACCTCGGTTCTCAGTAAACCTGCCTGCCCTGAGCAAAATATTGCCGTAAAAAGGTCTATTAAAAAATGAAATGGTGCTATCTAAAAGGTGAACCGTTTACTCAGGATACCATAGCCCCATCGCCATTTTTATTTTGGAGAGACAAGCAATCAAACTGTTAGTTTATACTCATAGTTCCTCGGATTGTAGAGTTAGGCCCTTTGTTCTCCAGAATGGGTGACTTTGAATTGCCAAGTGCACACTCTTAAGAATTCGAAATCCCCCCCACACACGCTGGTCGTGGTGATAAACATGATTCTTCGTATTCCACGCCGGATAATGGGGCTTATCTCTTCGCAGGATTCAACCCTACCTGGTGGGCAGCAACTCCGCCGCAGTCGGGCGGTTCCGGGACGCCGCCGAGTGAACGCGACTTCCCGCGGCCGCGCCCCACACTGTCGCACGCGGCCCGGCTCATCCCGGCGTCGTCTGGCGGGCCCAGCGGCGCGGCGTCCCGAGGGCGGGTGGGCTCGCGCCGCGGCCCGCCGCGCGGCGGGAACTCGAGGCCCCATTGGCCGCGCTGGAAGGCGCGGCGGGGGCTCGAGCGCCAACGGTCCCAGGGTCCGCGGCGGCGGGGCGAAGGCGGGGCGGGGGGCAGGGCGCAGCGAAGGCCGGGCGAAGGGAGGGGGGAGATCGAGAACGGGGTGGGAGAGCCAGGCTCGGCGGGGCGAGTCCCAGTGCCCGGGCGGGGGCCATGGAGGAGGCGCTGCTCTCCACCCCCATCAACCCCAACAACTTCCCCGCCAAGCTGTGGCGGTTGGTGAACAGTCCCCGGTACCGCTCGATCCGCTGGGACGGCCGCGGCGAGGGGCTGCTCATCGACCAGCCGCTCTTCGAGGCCGAGCTGCTCAGCCCGCCCGGGGCAGGGCCTGGGGCCGGGGGCGGCGGCGGCGGCGGGGGCGGCGGCGGCGGGGGCGGCGTGGGGGGCGCCGGGGCCGAGCCCGAGCTCTTCAAAACCACCAACTTCACCAGCTTCATCCGCCAGCTCAACCTCTACGGCTTCCGCAAGGTGGTGCTGGGCGGGCCGGGCGCGGCGGGGCCCGGGCCAGGGCCAGGGGGCGGCGGGCCGGCGGGCGACGGGCCGCTCCACCACTTCCACAGCCCGCACTTCCGCCGCGACCAGCCGCAGCTGCTCGTGCACCTCAAGAGGCTCACCAGCGCCAACAAGGCCAAGCTGGCGGCCGGCCTGGAGGTGCCCTGCCGGCCGCCCAACCGCTTCCAGAGGCTCCTCATCACGTCGGCCTCGGCCTCGGCCTCGGCGTCCACCTCCCCGCTACAGCACCAGGAGCCGCCGCCGCCTGCGGGGCCCCGACCAGAGCCGCACGGTGAGTCTTCGCCCACGGCAGGGCGCATGGGGCACCGGGGCGCAACCGCCACTGCCGAGAGCATTTCGCACATCCTCCCCGGTGAGGCGATCCGCTTGCTGCTGTGCTTCCCGAGAAATCAGCCACGTCACCTCCACCGTTTCCAGCACCCCCTGTCCGCCAGTACCTCCTCTGGAAAGAGGCATTGAGCCCCTTCTGGTTAGTTGTCCACTGGCGGCCAAAGGGACCTCTGCTTGTAGGCTTTCTGCTGTTCCTGGCCCCTCTTGAACTCCAGACCTCCATGGCCATTTACCTTCTTGAGACCCTTACCTTACCTTGAACGTCTAGAATAAGTAGCCCTTTGTCGAAGCACTAGGTCGGGAAGAAACACCGAAGGGTCTCCTTTGCTCTAATGGGAAGCAAGACAAAGTTACTGTACAGGGTGAGAGTGTGAAGGTCAAGGTAGGAAGGAACAGAGTCACGGCCAAGAACACTTAGAACGTTTATACCGACCGACGGAAAGTGAACAAGGTACCTTGATTGGAAGTGTGTCCTTGAAGGGACAGGCCATCTTCCACCCCTTTGACACATCCAAGAAATCTTAGAAGAAAGTGCCCTGACAGTAGTCATATTAGGTTCCCAGGAATGTATAGAAAGGTCGACATTGTTTATATATCTTAAGAGCAAAAACATAGTAATATATTTAATTGTTTATGAGATATCGTTCCTGCATACAATGAATCGGCCAAACATTTCTTTCATTGTAACCAATTAGAGCTGATGTTTACTTAAGGTGGTCTGGTTAGGCAAGCATAAGGCAAAAATGGTTTTCTTTACTGTCAAGTTGTAGTTAAAAATAATTTTACACCTTCCAGTATTGAAAAAACGTTGTATAACTGTATGTACTAAAAACTCAAAAATTCTCTGTGACAGAAAATTATTTTATCAGCTTGATTTCTGGTGCTCTTTCCCCTCTTCTGGGAAGGTGAGGGTGGCAATATTCCTTCTCTCTGTGTAAAGAGTCCATGATATGAGGCAGTACTCCAAGACAGCAACTGGATATAATAATGAGAATTCATTCTTTGCCTTCAGTAGAAACATTTTCACCATGTTAATTTGGATTTAACATAATGTGTAAGGATTATTTTTCAGATATGGGAAACTTTAAAAATATACAAATAAAAGTAGCACTTTGATCAGTTTAACCTAGGCCCAGGGTTATGAATGAGGCAGCGTTTTGTTCATTTGGAATTTAGAAGATAAGGGATTATAAGTTTGTGTGTCTGTGGAGTTTAGAAGATAAGGGATTAGGTTAGAGTTCTAGTAACAAGATGAAAAAATAGCAGTGGCATAGGAATGTTCTAAAGGAATTCTAAAGGAATATTAAGCTGCTTCCATGTGATGGCCAGTGATTTCGGTGGGGAATTGAATGGGGAAAGGCAATGGAGATAATACCATGGCATACATTTGGCAGAATCTCTGACATGGGTATTTGTTTATCAGGTTGTGTATCTGGTGGGCATAAGGAGAAAAGACTGGGAAGTGTGTTCTTGGGAGAAATAGAATAACAACTTCAAACAGAGAAACATACGTGCATACATAAAAAGAAGGTCTTGCTCACTTTTTTCACTTCTTTTTCTTTTTCCCTCACCTATGTTACACCCAATTGTATTCTAAGGATAGAGTCCATTTTATTTTCTTTGATTTTTATTTACTTTTAAAGATTTTTATTTACTTATTTGAGAGAGAGTATGAGAGAGAGAGAGAGAGCACAAGCTGGGGGAAGGGCAAAGGAAGAGGGAGAAGCAGACTCCCCACTGAGCAAGGAGCCCAATACCAGGCTCGCCGTGATCATGACTGAGCTGAAGGCAGCCGCTTAACCAGCTGAGCCAATCAGGCGCCCAGATAGGGTCCATTTTAATTAAAGAAATATAGGGGCTGCCTGTGGTCTGATTTTCTTCACTTATAATAAGCTCATTTAGGTGGCATTTTAAAGATTATTTGTTGAATAAGAAATTTAGTTCATACTTTTGCAGTATCAATAATACATCAATCCACATATAACTAGATCATTGTAGTTTTCATGCATTTTTTTTTTTTTAAACCATTCTGCCTGTTGGTATGTGCAGAAGGTGTGTCATTGGTGGATTGTCTATACCACAGGCTTGGATCACTAGGGAATTGTGTTACTGGTGTGAGCAGGATGTAATTCAAAGTTCAAGAATACTGGGCCAACTTTGTTTGCTTTAATTCTATGTTCTAAGCCCTTGGCTCTTCTGTTTGTCTTTATATAATTTTTATTCTTCTTGAACCTTTCATTAGTTCTATGCCTGACTACACTGTTGCTTCTTAGTTTCCACTTTGTTTACTGTGTTCTACTTCAGTTTATGGTTTGAATACTTCTGTCCCCCCCCCCCCCAGTGGAATCCTTTGTTTTAGTACCTACTTTTCTTATCTAGATCCATTGAACTAGCTGTCTTGTTCACCTTTCAGGAATGTACTTGATAAGAAATGTGAAGATCACATGTTTTTCCTTTTTTTTGGTCCACTTTTGTTATTTTGCTCTTAAGTGGCAATTTATTTTATACTATTTGTTAACAGTATTTGTTAAAACTTTCTAAACTAAGTAACAAGTGTGAGCAATAGTAGATAATCCGTTCTGGCCTGGGCATACCAAGCTCGCAGGAGGCAAGTTTTTTCCTGGGAATTAATTTGCTCAGATTCATTTATATAGAGGGAATAGAATCTTTAAGAGCAGAAATCCATCCTGCCTTGCATTTCCAGAATTCTGGATTTAAACTTTGCCAAATATATCTTGAAGATGTTCTGAAAACATGTAGATGATATCCTGTGAAATTGGTCAGAATAGAACCCTATGAGATAACCCTTAACAATAAATAAAAGCTGAACATGTTTTAGTTCTTTATTTTAAAAAACAAATGTAAAGGAATGCCCTTCTAATCCTATCAGCGTTCTTAAGTTAGCAGCATCTAAAAATCTGTATTTGGTGATCACTCAGAGGTTATTGTGATAGAAGTAGAATTTATATTTTAATTTGAGAAATCAAAGGAGAGAATTCTTTAGTTAGCTGCTTAAGTTATTGACAATCTGCAGATTCATTAATAGCTTAACTCTAAAGAAGGTGGAAGAAGGGTTAGCTATTGCACACTGTGGAAATATGTAGTTTTAGCATGTGAAGCATCCAAGGAAGAATCGAGTGTGGGTAGTTTTAGATGTCAGAAACACCTATTGTAAAGAACAAAAAATGTTTCTTTAGGTCTTAAATGATTGCACTGGTAGTTTAGAGTGTGTTTACATATGGAATTGCTAGTCAAATACTATAAAAACTATTTTTTGTACTTTAGAGGAAAAGGGGAAAAGCAGTTTTTAAGAGGTATATATATCATTTGAATACTTTCAGTGTTTTGAACTAAGAATTTTTCCCCCCCATTAGATTTAGACCTCTTGATTTCCAGGGCTCTAGAATTTGTGTGTATATGTGTATGTATGTGTTTGTTTTTGGCATTAGTGCTTTATTCCTTTAAAAATTTTTATTATTTTTTAAGAGTTTATTTTATGAAAATTGATATGAATCAGGCAGTGCGAAGCCAGAAATGGTTAGGAGTGCTTCTAATGCTTTATTCTTTTTTTTTTTTTTTTTTTTTTTGAGAGAGACAGCAAGTGGAGTGGAGGTTCAGAGGGAGAGGAAGAATTTTTTTAAAAATATTTTTAAAAATTATTCATTTGAGACACAGAGAGAGCATGAGCAGGGAAGAGAGGCAGAGGGAGAGGGAGAAGCAGACTTCTCACTAAGCCTGGAGCCCGGTGAAGGGCTTGAAGAGGGTCTCGATCCCAGGACCCAGAGATCATGACCGGAGCCAAAGGCAGGTGCTTAACCATCTGAGCCACCCAGGAGCCCCAAGAGAGAGAATCTTAAGCAGGCTATACACCTGCCACAGAGCCCCACGTGGGGCTCCATCTCAGAACATCATGACCTGAGCCAAAATCAAGAGTCAGATGCTTAACCCACTGAGCCACCCAGGTGCCCCCTAATGCTTTATTCTTTAGAGGAAATTAAACACCAAAGAAATAGAATGAAAGACGTATAACATGTAGAATGGGTTTACAGTTTAAATATTTGGAAAAGTAGATTTTTGAGTGTCATCCTTTATCATGTAGTTTAACAGATGAGTAGCACATAAATTAGACTTTTGCTCTATTTTAAATAGATTAGTTAAATAAAACAAATTGAAAGGAATTTGTGAACCACATAATACATGATGCCTTCCTGGGAATAAATTAGCCTACCTCTTCGTTCAAGAATTACAGTCTGGGGGCACCTGAGTGGCTCAGGGGGTTAAAGCCTCTGCCTTTGGCTCAAGTCATGCTCTCAGGGTGCTGGGATCGAGCCCCGCATCGGGCTCTCTGCTCAGCAGGGAGCCTGCTTCCCCCTCTCTCTCTGCCTGCCTCTCCCCTACTTGCGATCTCTCTCTCTCTGTCAAATAAATAAATAAAATCTTAAAAAAAAAAAAAAAGAATTACAGTCTGAAAAATAAGTTCAGCTTGCAACATATATATTTTCTTTTTCCTCTTTATATAATATTGCCCTTTCTCTCTCTTCATCATCTCCACTTTTTAATTCCTTTCTACCTTACTAGGTAAGAGAAAGCAAATATCAGAATCTTTGGGCCTGAGTATGTCAATTTTTAACAAACTGTCTAGGTGATTTCAGATGTAAATCAATGTTTGAGAGCTACTAATATCTGGGAAGGGACTCTACTAGTGATCCTCTGAAGAAAAAAAGACTGTGGAAAATTTTTGATTAATTTAAGAAAGGAAGAAGAGAACTGAGCCAAAGTTTTCAAGCCTGACTTTTCTGCAAAGATTATCATTAAAAAAAAAAAAAAAAAAAAAAAATTGAAGGGGAGTAAAGAACATCAACTTTCTTTTTGGTTTGTGTTATAGTTCTTACTTTATCTACACTTATTTCTTTTATATATGCAGTTGAGTGTTTACTTTTGTGCCTGTTATTAAGGTTTCTAAATGATTTGAAAACTGAATGGGATTTCTAAAACTTCTAGAAAGTAGCTTACAGATTGGAAAAATCTGGGTCAATCAGTTGAGGCAGTTGAGGTAAAAAGGTAAGATGATTGAATCGTCTATAAAAGGGTTTGAACATTGAATTTGATTTAACATTTGATTTAATATTAGAGTTTGGCTACTTTGTCTCTTATGACAGTAATATTGAGAACCAACCAGGAGTTTATTTGATTATTTTTTTTTTTAGCATTATATGTATTCTGGATTCTGAACTTGTTTTTACCAGAATTAAATTTCTGTTGTATTAAAAATGGCTGAGAATTCAACATACTCATATTTTGTGACTTTTGGTTTACTACATCCAGTGGTATAAAGTAAAATTAGTAAGTGTGTTCTTCCTTTTTTATGCAGGACCAGTGGCTGTAGGACAATTCCACCGGTCATTCCGGCGAGATAGTTTGTCTCCTTACTCCTACGTATCGACTTCATCCCACAACCACAGTACTTTCCCTCTGAAAGGTTTAGATCGGACCCCGATTCCTCCTAGAACATGGCAGAACTCCCTTGGAATGCACCCAGGACAAGTGGAAACGTCTCCCACTTTTTCAGATAAAGGGGTTCCATTTCCTGTACTGCAGAGGTTTCCAACTGAGGTTACCTATACCCTGCAGCCAAGCGCCACATCCGTACACGTTCAGCAAGGTCCTCAAACAATGGTCAGCTCCTCCCAAAAATACAGTAACTACACACCCTCAGCGCAGTACTCCCAAGCCTACTATCCAACAGGTATGAGAAATTCAAGTTCAGTGGCTTCTCTTAAAGTACTTTATAATGAAAGTTTATATTTTTATGCATTTCTGCATGCTTAAAAATAGGAATAGGTGCGTACCTAAGAAATATCAAAGGTTTCTCACGAGGGCATATTTTTAAGCAATATATAAAATTTCATTGTGTTCTTAAGGATTGTGAAAATTCTGTTGGGTACATAAAAGTATATGTTTTTAGTGAAACTTTTGTATCTTTGAAATGTGTCCTAGTAATGAAATTAGGATATAGCACATTGGGACTTCGTTTTAACTTTGCTGTTCATGCAGTATTTTGTTTCTTTTCTTTAAAAAAAAAAAATTATATACATGTTATAATTGACCCTTGAACAATGTAGGATTGGGGTACTGTCCCCCATGCAGTTGAAAATCTGTATATAACTTTTGACTGCCCCAAAACTTAACTACTAATTACCAATTGTTGACTAGAAGCCTTACCTAAGATAACATAAAGAGTTGATTAACACATTGTATGTTATATGTATTATGTACTGTATTTTTATAATAAACTAGAGAAAAGAAAATGTTATTAAGAAAATCCTAAGAAAAAATACATTTATAATACTGTACCGTATCAAAAAAATCCACGTGTAAGTGGACCCATGTAGTTCAAACTCATGTTGTTCAAGGGTCAACTGTATGTACTGTATTTTTTAATGTAATAGGTGAGATTACCTCATAATGAAATCATTTGAGTATCTCAGTAATGAAGTTTAATAAAAGAACATACTCTCTATCTCTTAAAACGAAATTATATTATTTTAGTAAAAACGCGATGGCGTGCAGGATTTGACAGTGCAGTCCCTGCAGTGTTAATCCCAGAAACTAAGAAGTGCAGAGTAGCAGTGAAGAGAACCTGACAATGACAATTGACCTAGAGCTCAGTCAAGGCCATTGAAGAAATACTGTAGATCTCCAACCACTAATCGGGAATCCTTATGATAGTGACCAAGTGTTTAGCTTCTGGGGGGGGGGGGGTGTCTTTTGGGAGGGTTACAGTTTTGCAAGATAATAGCCTTTCCTTTCCATTCAAATGTATCTTCAGTTTTGTAGGAGCACCATATAGTCATAGCGTGTTTCATCATGTAGACTACTTTAATACTGAGTGACGAAATGGGGCAATGGAACTAAGACAAGGGTCAAGGCTTTAAGAAAAGACCAGAGAGAGAAGAAAGAAGGCATTCGTTTGTTAAGACTCTAGGAATATTAATTTTCTCAAATATGTAGATCTGGAAGCGATCTCTAGAGGTCTTTTGTTAGACCATTTCTCCCAGGCAGGAGGAAATCAAAAGCTAAAATAAGTGGAAGGAACGTAAATTTGATAAGGGAATAAAATAATTTGTTGACTTTTACAAGTTATAAATCTGGTAACTTCTGTTTGTAACAGGACTCACTATTTTCTAGCTGTAACATCCAACTGTATTCTTTTATTATTGGCTTATTGCATTCTACCTAAATATAGCAGTAAAAGGGATTATTTTATTTTCCCAAAATATTTAATATTTTAATATTAAAATAATAAAACAAGAGTTTAAATTAGATTGGGTTTTATGTGTTTTTAGAGCTGCTGCTCTTTGGGTGGATGGAGTTGAGAAGGAAAAGGCCAAGGAAGTATATGGATTAAGGATGCCTTAGCACTTCTATTCATTTTGCCTGTTAGAAATTTTTTTTTTTTACTTCTTATATAGAAAAAGGTTGAAGTCTAGTATTTTTCCAGATTTTCAGCTACTTCTTTGAAAAACAAAAATATCTGTGTGATCTTGAAAAATAGAAGATGACTAAATTCATATTAGAAGTTTTAGATCTTATGTATAGCAACAAATCCGGTCAGATTTTTATTGGTGAATAGTTTAACTCAACATTTTAATAAACAGATTAGACATTACTATCTAAATTATAATTTCAGCTGCATTCCAGGTATGCATGGAATGTATATACATATATAGAGTCTGTGTCTTCCTCACACTTGCTTTACATTCTATAGCCCATCATCTGGATAATACCCCACCTCCCTTTTATAGTAAGTGTTTCTCTCTTCTTTCCTATATTCCCTCCAAACCCCCCTCCTCAAACTACTAAAGACTCAGAAGCTTCTGGGGAGTTTAAATTTGAAAGGACTGCAGCAAGAAGAGATATAGAAATGTGCTTAATCTTCCCATTTGTAATTTTGGAGGCATTTTCCTATGGATACATTAGATACGGTGGTTAGGTTCTATATTACTATTAGTTGTACACTTATGGTACAGATGGTTATAATCTGGTTTAGGAGCCAAATTAGCCTATGTTATGTTGTTTCTATGGGAAAATGTATTTCAAGTTCCAGACAATCCTTGGAAACCCTTGTTTCACTACAAACCCTTGTTTTTCACTACAAACACTACGAATAGTTAATATTATTCATTCACTATAGAAATACTACTTATTAAATTATTATTATTTAGGATATGTTATTTAAAAAATATTTTATATTAGCTTGGATGTAAAATTATAAATTAAAAATTGTCTCCCAAGAGTTCAAGGTAAGGACTAGGAAAGAGACATTAAAAGAACACGTAAGTGCTGCTGATGTTTTGATAGCTTACAGGACATGTGAAATAGAATCTTTTTTTGTTTTATTTATTTTTTTTTTTTTATTAACACATAATGTATTATTGGCCCCAGGGTACATGTCTGTGAATCATCAGGCTTACACATTTCACAGCACTTACCATAGCACATACCCTCCCCAATGTCCATAACCCAGCCATCCTATCCCTACCCGCCCCTACCCCCCAGCCACCCTCAGTTTGTTTCATGAGTTTAGGAGTCTCTTATGGTTTGTCTCCTTCCTGATCCCATCTTGTTTCATTTCCCTCCCCCATCCCCCATGACCCCCGCCCTGCCTCTCAAATTCTTCATATCAGAGAGATCATATGATAATTGTCTTTCTGATTGACTTATTTCGCTTAGCATAATACCCTCTAGTTCCATCCACGTTGTTGCAAATGGCAAGATTTCAGTGAAATAGAATCTTATGTTATCTGAATTTTTGTTTTATTTAATAGGTAGAACTGAAATGACTATAATGTTTCTGAGGTCCTAAGAATAAGAAATGTCATGCTCTCATGATGACATCTAATACATAGAATAGGTCTATGATATGTGTAATAAGGAAAACTGCTTTGAACATTCTGAAGTACTATAAAGATAAAAGGTTGTATTGTTAAATACAAAAGACTTGCTATGGAAAAAAAGTGCCATAAAAATACTGTAGAAGTATTTGATTCCTCCAAATTTGAGGTGAAGGAAGCAAAAAGTAGTGAGCAATTTAACCAATATTTAGTGAGTACCTGTTTATGAAGAGCATTACAAATGACTTTTCCAAAGTTAAATAGAATATCATTCTCAGAGGCAGGGTAATAATCACTCCCAAATCCAGCTCTTAAAGTAATAATGAAGTAACTAATTTTGGAATCATGGTCATACTTGAATCCTTTTGAAGAATTTGAGGTTTGGAGCAAATTTTAGTAAACAGCAACACCTGACTTCATTTAAAAATTATATTGATAATAAATTTTGATCTTGTCTTCAAATAGTATAACCAGTAAATTTTGAACATTGTAATATTTTATAATGTTTCTCTATAAGCCAAAGATTGAGACTGGAAAATTGCTGGCAGACTGACTCATAAAATGACTCATCTGAATCCGTGCTTACATTCGTCATTCCTCTCTTGAAGCACCTGTTTTCTTTGCCTAGCTCACTACGTTTTTTCCACTCTTATCACTCCTTCAAAGACAAAATGTTGTAGATCCAGCATTGACTGACTCTTTTTAGTCTCACTTTATCTTGGGTTCATTTTTCCCCCACTGATGTTGTTTATATAGCAGTCACTATGACCAAGCATTGTTCTGAGTGCTTTCCAAATATCAATTCATTTAATCCTCACAACAACCTTGTAAGATTAGAAATGTAATTATCCTCATTTTATAGGTTAGGAAACTGAAACACAACTAGTCAGAGGGAAGGCTGGGGAACAAAGCCAGGCAAACTGACTCAGGAGTTCATTCTTTTGGCGATTGTGCTCTGCCTCTCATAGAGAAGGACTTTTCGTTTTATCTTTTGAGAGACTCTTTCCTGGTATGTCTTCTCCCCAGAATTAGTTACTCCCAGCTAGGATAGACAACAGGAAATGATGGTGATGCTACTGGTGGAAGTGGGACTACCCTGGATTATTGACTCATCCTACCCAAGCAGTGAGAACATACTGCGAGTGGGAGGTCTGTTTTGGGGCCTCTGAGGAGTGAGGCTGCCTCTAATTCATTTCTGTATACCCCTCTACCTAGTGTAGTCCTCGGCTATAATGGCTCCCTAGTAAATAGTGTATTGAATGGAATGAAATAACTGTAGTCTCAGCTTTGCGATTAATCATTCAACCTGATCTTCAGTGGATTATTTCATGACGCTCCCCCTCAATTTCCCTTCCTGTAAGTGGTAATAGTACTTCAGGCCAGGGATTAAATGAATTTAATGTATGTGAATAGACTTTATAAAATTGAAAGCACTATTTACATAGAAGGAATAAAACATTTTTTAAAAAGATTTTATTTATTTATTTGACAGAGAGAGACACAGCAAGAGAGGGAACACAAGCAGAGGGAGTGGGAGAGGGAGAAGCAGGCTTTCTGCCGAGCAGGGACCCCGATGGCGGGGCTTGATCTCAGATGCTGGGATTATGACCTGAGCCGAAGGCAGATGCTTAGCAATTGAGCCACCCAGGCGCCCCAAAAGGATAAAACATTTTAAAAGCTGTCTTTCAAACGAACCTACATATTAACATCTTAAAATCTAAATACAATAATTTGTAAGAATATACAACTTCTGCAAGGTATATATGATGCTTTTATTTTTTATTGAAAAAATACATATTGTAGCATTATTTAAATTTTTTTTTACTTGAATCTTGGGCAAAAAGAATTGCTTATTATTGTGAGTTTGTTGTTGTTGTTGTTGTTGTTTAAGTAGGCTCCACGCCTAGTGTGGAGCCCAGTGCGTGGCTTGAACTCATGACCCTGAGATCAAGAGCCAAGCTGAGATCAAGAGTTGGACGCTTTGACTGAGCCATCCAGGCGCCCCATTATTGTTTCAAAGTACATTTAAATTCTAAAGATTTTATCTTTAGGCTTTTAATTCTACATAGTGTAAGGATACAGCCCCTGGAATTATAAGAACTTTCCAATGCTGTCGTTCTTGCGTTCAGGTAGCCTCTAGCCTCATTGTCAGTGTCTTTGAAAAGGCCTGATTTTGTTCTTATGGAAAGAGGGGCAGGAAATTCTCTTTAGCTGCTGGAAGAAACTAAGCAAAAGCACAGTTATATTTGCCTTTCCTTTTATTGAGGTAAAATATAAATAACAAAGAGTTTACCATTTTAACCATTTTTAAGTCTACAGTTCTGTTTCATTAAATACATTCACATTATTGTATGTCCTAGCATTACCACCTTCCATCTCTAGGACTTCGTCTTCCCCAGCTGAGACTCATGTAAGAGGAATCATACAACATTTGCCCTTTTGTGATTGGCTTATTTCATTAAGCATACTGTTTTCAAGGTTCATTGATACTGTAGCATGGGTCAAAATTTCCCAATTTTTTTAATGCTGAATAATTTTCAATTGTATGTATGTACTATATTTTGTTTATCCATTCGTCTGTTGGTAGACACTGGGTTGCTTCCACCTTTTGACTATTGTGAAAAAAGCTGCTATGAACATGGATGCACAAACATATATTTGAATGCCTGCTTTCACTTTTTTGGGGGATATGCCCGGAAGACCTTTACCTTACTGTAAGTGAGGAAGTATTGGGTTTCTAGATGTGTAGTAGCTTATCTTGAAACTAAATTTACAATTGGGATGTTTTTCCTGTTGAGCGTTTATATTGGGCATTTTCTCACCGTTGACACTGTACTTATTCTGGAGTAGATGTGAGTCTAGAACATTTTAATTATATATTTGAATTACCTCCCTAGGATAAAAAAGTGTGAACTTGTTTTCCTAACCCATAGTGGGAGTGAAAATTTTTACCTAGATAATTTTTAGTATTCCTGGATTTTTTTAATTACCAGAATTGTTTTTAAAAATTTATTAACTATTATATTTATATCTGGAATAGAATTCTATTATTTCCAGTTTTTCATTCTCTGTGGAATTTAATGCCTTAAGTGAATACTGCCTTCAGGAAGACAGTGGAAGATCTTTATGCAGATGAATGTGCCTTAGGATATAGTGATAAACTCAGTTTTATAAATGTCAGTACCTTCACAATGCTTTCATAATATACACAGGGTTAATTTGTCATGTGTTAAGCACACAGTTGCGTTTTTATAGCTAGGTTTTTCATATCCGGTAAACTTACTAGTATCTTACTTTGTTCTATTTTATTGATTGTACAAGATAGGACTGCACTGGTAAGGAAATAGCCACTGGGAATCTTTTTGGATTATTTATTCACGTCGCCCTTTGCAGGTAGCTTTCCACTTTCCATTTGTTACTGGACGCTTAAAAGGACATTCACTGTTTTGCTATTTACATAGATACCAAATCAGCTATTAGCTATATATTAATATACTCTCTGTTGTATATTTTACTTCACTTACCCAAGAAATTTATTTTATTTTATTTTAAAGATTTTATTTATCTGAGAGAGAGAGAAAGCACAAGCAGGGGGGGAGCAGAAGGAGATGAAGAAGCAGGCTCCCCGCTGAGTGGGGAGCCCGATGCGGGGCTCCATCCCAGGACCCTGAGATCATGACCCGAGCCAAAGGCAGACACTTAACTGACTGAGCCAACCAGGCGCCCCAATCCAAGAAATTTATTTTAAAGTACACTTTAACAACTCTTTAAAATGTGTGAGCAATGGAATCAGAACAATATCAGAAAAATAAACCTAATACCGTTCGTTGATTTATTTGTAACAAAATACTATTTCATGGTACCCTGATGAGTGAAAACTGCAGCTCCTGACTGAGTCTTTTCTTGCCACTAGGGGGCTAGGTTTTCCTTAGCTGTTAAAACTCTAGAAAACTGTCCCAGTTTTTTTCAGAGTTTTGGCCAACCCAGCGGACACCTCCTTGGTGTTTTCCTTTTTGGATTTAAGTTCTTTCCCAGGATATTTATGCTTTCAGGTATTCTGGGAAATCAAATTCAAATCCAAAACATTGAAATTATGTATTTGAATAATACCCAAAGTTTAAAGTGTAAGAACATGCTTACCTAACCTATATTGGAAGTGATAAGAGCATGAATTTTATGTGGACATCTTAGTAACGTCTGGCTTTTTTAATCATTGGAATTGTTAAAATCCTGTAATTCAGAAAACATCAACCCTTACATGAGTATCTAAACTAGAATTTTGTCCATTATTTCAAGTTTTTCTTCCATGTGCAAAATTTAATGGCTTAAATTGCACATGATACTAGAAAATATTTATTTCTGGTATACCTTCATGAACTTCTGACATTTTAAAAATCAGTGGTCAATAATAGAGAAATAGGGAAACGTTGCAATGAATTTTTACAATCCTTAGGTTAATTTACTTTCCAAGATCATAGAATAAGATTGTTAATAATTTTATTAGTATGGTAAAATATACAAACTATGAAAAATGTGGACAGAGAGTTCTACCTTATAATGAAGACAACTTAAAATATATTCATCAAGTGGAATTCATCTAGTAAAATTATAATGTTACATTTTAGGAAGAAGAAAAGATTAGTGAAGTATTGTACATTAAAGAGCATGTGTTCTGAAGTTTGATTGCTGGTTCTGTCACTATTAGCTTTGTGACTTTCAGCAAATTATTTAACATTTCTGAGCTTTAGTTTCCTTAATTTTGTAAAGTAATGTTAATACTTCATTCAATTGTTGTTTGGATTAAATGAAGCAAAATATGTAAAGCACCTAGTACTGTGCCTGGAACATGGTAGGTGCTCAATAAATGTCATCCTCTGTTTAATCCAAAGGTGCGATGTGTTATAACTGATTCTCATTCATTTTGGAGAGTCTCTCTCTGGAAAAAAGGAGACTCAACCTATTATTAAGACTGCATCTGTTGGGGTGCCTGGGTGGCTCAATGGGTTAAGGCCTCTGCTTTCGGCTCAGGTCATCATCTCAGGATCCTGGGATCGAGCCCCGCATCGGGCTCTCTGCTCAGCGGGGAGCCTGCTTCCCCCTCTCTCTCTGCCTGCCTCTCTGCCTACTTGTGATCTCTCTCCTCTCTGTCAAATAAAGAAATAAAATCTTAAAAAAAAAAAAAGATTAAAAAAAAAAAAAAAGACTGCATCTGTAACTATAACTATACCAGTACAAAGAGTTAATCTTTTTATGATATCCTAACTATAAAGAGAAAGCTTGGAAAATACACTTCTTTAGTTAAAATAATAGCAGCATTAGCTATTTATTTTTTGATTGCCTACTGTATGCCAGTACTATTCTAAGTGCTTTATGCATATTAACTCATTCATTCCTCACAACAAACATAGTAAGGTATGTGCTATTATTTTCCCTATTTTATTAAGATGCAGAAACTGAGGCCCAAAGAGATTAACCTTGCTCAAGTTTATGCAGCTATTAAAATTTTGGAGCTGGGCTCCGGAGCTAGTCAGTCTGGCTCTTGGATTCAAATTCTTTTTTTTTTTTTTTATTCGAATTCTTAACCATTCGTTTAATTCGTTTAAATGGTTAAAACATTTTTGTCTGGATTTTACTAGATGTATTGTATAATGGTAGGAATGTTTGGAGAATATTTCACTTATTTTAGCCTTAAAACACACCCTCCTCCTAATTATTGTTACTATTAAAATGATTGAAACAGTTATTTTGGATTCCAAATATGTTCCGATATTTTCAATAAAATGAAATTACTTTCAATAAGAATAAATATTTGGTTAGAAAGGTAACAAAATGTTTAGGTGCTAAAGAAATCATTTGAAAAAGTAGACATGACCCTTTAAAATGATTTTTTTAAATTAGCCTATTACCATGTTGTTTTCAACAAATAATAGCACCTAATCGGACTAAATATAATTTTATTGCATCCACAAAGGAAAACTTTTGGAATTTTTCTTTCCAAGTTGAAAGAGGGGAGTGCCTTAAATGCTGCCAGAGGTTAATTGTGGTTGATGACTCTTCTCTGTTTGAATTTGTCCCAGCTGTGCTACAGTGCTGCTCTCCTTCTACCCACATGGACGCTCTAAGTAGTTGTGTCACTCCCACTGCCTCTTCCTATGCACACTGCAACTACTTCCAGGTAAGATTCTTGGAACAGTGGACACACTCTGTATTTCACATGGAGTATTATTGACCTTGCACAGTTTTAAAGTGTAATTTTATCTTAATAGTAGCCAGAGGTAAGCTGTGGATTACGGCTTCAGATTTCTCAGTTCTAAAAAGAAGGGAGTTGATATAAATGATGTCTGAGGATTCTTCCAGGCTTGTGCTGTCCAAAAGAGTAGGCACTAGCTACACAGCTATTTAAATTAATTTACATGAAATAAAATATAAAATTCATTTTTAGTGCTCAAAGCCTCATAAGGCTAGTGGCTACCAAATTGTACAGCACAGAGAGCATTTTCATCATTGCTGAAAGTTAGTTTGAGCATTGCTGTTCTAGGCTCTTCTGTGGTAAAATGAATACCAGATAACCTTTAAAAGTATATAAGTCACCAAATGACGGTTTCTTCCAAGATGATACAGAGAGTTACTTTTTTTTAATGAGAAAGGAAAAGTGAAATAAAAAATGAGAAATTTAAGTGGTGATCCCTTTTCCCTCCCATATTATAAACACTATACTTCGGTTATTTTCTCATTATTTATTGGGAAGCAATTGTGTTGATTTAAATGTTTTAGACTGCTATTTCTAGGATAAGGTTAAATTCCATGCTTTGTAGTTTTATACTATAATTGCTTAAAGATTGGAATTATGTGTTTGCCTTTGATACCATGTAGTTGAGATAGTTTCTGTTTTTAAGAGAATAGCTTACTAGTGGCATTCCAGTACTGAAAGGAACATTCCTTTTTTTTTTTTTTTTTGAGAAAATTACATGGAAAGTCAAATTATAATCAGATTGTTGTTTGAAGAGTGTAGAATCAGATCAAAGGGACTTAGTTGGACGTTTTTAATGGCAGGTACCATCAAGCATGATAGTCCACAGTCTGTTCTTCGCTAGAGGGACGTATCTGTCCCACAAATTAGATGCTTTTGTTTGTAGATCCAGGCACTCTCTCCCTTGGATCATACTGGAGATACTCTGATGGTGTTTATGTCTTGTTTATGTTTATGTTTTAAAAAAATTATTTAACATATCCTTAGAAATATCCTTACATTATAGAAAGACAATACGTGTTTGTTACAGGAAAATAAAGATAGGTAGACATAACATTTTTAAAATGAAAAAAAGAACATATTTTAGGTGTGATTCTGGAAATAAATGCAGTTGGTTTAGTTGGATCATAGACATTGGTGAGAGTGTGCATGAATGATCATTATAGTGTAAGGCTCTTAAGTCAGGCATCCTATGCTTGAAACCTGGATCTGTCAGTTATTTCATTGTGACTTTAGGTAAATTACACAGTTTCTCTGAACTTCAGTTTCATCATTTGGAAATGGAGATGATCACATTTTATAGACCTCTTGAGAGGATTAAATGGAATAATGTATATACAGTACTTTGCATGTGCTTGGCACATAGTAAGAATTCAGTAAATGGTGCTATTGGCTAGAGAAAGTGGCTTGATGCTTCAACCATTTAAATTTACACTATTTGGCATTAATGTCCTTCGAATAACTGATGCAGTCTTTGTTGTATATTTGGCAACATCAACCCATTACACGTTTTATTTAATTATTACTCTTCAGTATTTTATATGCATAGCTTGAGATTTTTAATCACCAAACATGTAATTGAATGCCTACTTTGTGCAAAGTACTATGTATAAGAGAATATATCTTGAAGATATAAAGAATACATCTAAAAGTGACAGCTTTTTTAATCTATTGTTTTATAATTAAAAATAAACAATCTGAGGAACCAAAGGACATTCGATATTCCATCCATTTTTTCCCAGAGCATTTGGAACAGAATATCAGTACCTCCCCCTGAATCTATAGAAGCATTGGTGGACTTGTGAGCATCCTGTGTTTGAAATTTCCTTACTACATTCCTAAAATAGTATATGATAGATATAAGTGATGTTTTTGTCTGTCAACTTTCATGGAAGAATTGGGTGTATAGATGTTTTATCAGCAAATAGGTATTTGGGTACTGTGGCTTTTTGATTTTGTATCCTTTAACCCTGAGAATTATTGGTCCTTTCTAGTATTAAACTTAGCATAGTGGTTGACATATATTAGTCGCTAAGTAAATGTTAATGATAGAATTGAAGCTACCATTGCTGAAAAGTTGATTGGTGTTCAAGTTTTCTTAGTGAGCTTTAGTTAAAATTTAATCTATTTGTTTAACATTTATCAGCCTAAACATTGTTGCTTTCCTCCTTAATCTCATATTCAATTTTCTATCCAAACAGTCCTATTTTCTCTTTTCCCAGAATCCTCCAATGCAATCCTCCTATCCAGTTGAATTTCTGCCTTCTAATTGGCCTTGCAGTGCTACTGATGAAAATAAAAAGACAGAAGTAAACCTAGAGGCTGTTTTTCAGATAGTAGATGAGTTGCATTCCTCTCCTAAATTGGAGATGGTGAAGGTGGAGCCCGTTGAGAATCAGTGTCCAACATCTCAGTCTAACAGAGGCCAACATATCCTAGCTAATTCAAACAACAGCAATCCATCTTCCACAAGTCAGGCTAGCCAGCTGGAGCCACTTACTCCTGTAGGCTCAGATATTACATCTTTTGTAGTCGGAACAGAACAAGCAATTACCTGCTCTCTACCACAGTCACCTGAGTACATCTATACCATCCACACAGCTCAGCCTGTTGAAAATACTACAATGCAGGAATCTGCAGCCATCCAACAAGCTCATGTCAAACTGAAGGAGCAGCTAAGTCATAATCCATCTCCATCTTCAGTAGTATTTGTGCAAGAAGGGCTGCCATTCAGCACACACCAGGTAAGGCAAAGAAAAAATCCTAAAAAGCTCAAAGTACCTAGTGCTTCTTTCTAAAGACTGTTCTAGTGAAGTTTGTTCACATTTTATTTGGGTTTATTACCAGTTCATTATGCTTTTTTTCTTTTTTTAAAATTTTATTTATTTATTAGAGAGAGAGAGAGAGAGCTCATGCCAGAGCCCAAACGGGGTTGGGGGGAGACAGAGGGAAACACAAACTCCCCGCTGAGTGCAGAGCCTGACATGGGGCTCAATCCCAGGACCCTGAACTCATGACCTGAACCAAAGTCAGATGCTTAACTGACTGAGCTACCCAGGTGCTCCCATTATGCTTTCCAGAAGGATAGTGATTGTCCCAGTGATTCTGCACGAAAAATTCAGAAAGAAGTAACCTTAAACCCTAGACATCTTCTTACTGTGTTATGGTCTGAAGTCAACCTCTAGAGAGGCAGTAGGAGCATTGTGGTATAAAACTTATTTCCATATTAAAAGCATCCCTTGAGTTTTGCTTCCTATCTTAATTCCTTAATGGAATAGGTGTGCCTGGCTGATTAAAATCCACTACTCAGAAAGGATGGTTTATCTGGCAGATAATATCAGGACTTTCCTAGCCATTTGTAGCATGGAGGTAAGGAGATGGCTAGGGGTCTTTTCATACTTTCTTATAGCCTTATTGAATTCTCATTTGACTTAGGAGCATACTGTGTTTGAATTTCATTACTAATATTTACATTCTCTTTATTGTTGTTATCTGCATTCTTTTTTTTTTTTAAAGATTTTATTTATTTATTTGACACAGAGAGAGAGATCACAAGTAGGCAGAGAGGCAGGCAGAGAGAGAGGGGAAGCAGGCTCCCTGCTGAGCAGAGAGCCCGATGCGGGGCTCAATCCCAGGACCCTGAGATCATGACCTGAGCCGAAGGCAGAGGCTTTAACCCACTGAGCCACCCAGGCGCCCCTGTTATCTGCATTCTTAAAGCAGAATTCTGACTCTAGTTTGAGAGACATATTCTGAAGGTAGAAGCTAATTCCTTTATTGGTGTTGGCTTATGACCAGAAAATGAATAAAGTTTGATTCTGAATAAAAGTACATCTAAATTAAAAATCACTTTTTGTGTGGGCACCTGGGTGGCTCAGTGGGTTAAAGCCTCTCCCTTCGGCTCAGGTCATGATCTCAGGGTCCTGGGATCGAGCCCCACATCGGGCTCTCTGCTCAGCGGGGAGCCTGCTTCCCCCTCTCTCTCTCTGGCTGCCTCTCTGCCTACCTGTGATCTCTCTCTCTGTCAAATAAATAAATAAAATCTTTTAAAAAGCACTTTTTGTGAATTAACTTATATTTTCCTACTTTTATTTTTTTCTTGATCTTAGCCATATATATATATATATATACATATATATATATTTAATTTTAGATTTTTTTTCTTTAATGGGACTGAAAATATCATCACTTTTAGATTCCCAAGATAACTTTTTGACAGTTGTGGGTCTTGTTGTTGTTATTGTTGTTGTTCGGCAACAAAGCAAAGTCTATTGAGTGATAGCAAAGTGATAGTACAAAGCTCCCAAGGAGAGAGGGGACATGAAGGGGTTGCCCAACAGTTTTTTGTTTTTTTTTTAATGCATTCTTTTTTAGCTCTAATTTTAGATCCATCTGTCTTAAGGTATCTATCAACTCATTGTCCTTTTTTGAGCCTAACTGTTGAGACCCAGTATACCATGTGTTAAAATAATATTATGAATTCAGTAGACCAAAGATAGGCCCATTGTGTTTCAAATATGATTGTGGAAAGAAAATAAAATTTGTCTTTGTTCCTTCATAGTCACATCGAAAATATTAGATTTCATACCTTAAAATTGCATTCACACACTTACTTTCAAGATCTTTAAAAAATATATTTGAACATCAGAGCTTTTAAAAGCTGTTTTTTTTTTTAAAGATTTTATTTATTTATTTGACAGATCACAAGTAGGCAGAGAGGCAGGCAGAGAGAGAGGGGGAAGCAGGCTCCCGGCCGAGCAGAGAGCCCGATGTGGGGCTCAATCCCAGGACCCCGAGACCATTCCCCGAGCCGAAGGCAGAGGCCTCAACCCACTAAGCCACCCAGGCGCCCCTTAAAAGCTGTTTTTAACTTTTAGCTTTATTTCATTATATAGTTTTATTTAAAATAAATTCAAAGAAATAAGAGTATTTCAGAAGTTGGTCACCTTGAGGAAGGGATTTGCGTTCCAGAGAAAACTTAGGAACTCCAAACTTATATCTCATGAACAGAACAGATCTAGATTTTTTAGGGGCTGAAGCTTATACAATTTTGAGGGCCTCTTTAAGACAAAGAATACAAAATCAGTAGAATAAAGTATCCTCAACTCCACTGACATCATCCAACAGGATTATGCAGTGACCATTTCAGTATTACTAACAGGAGTGGAAATCTGATGGAAGGGATAGTGGAGCGGAGAAAGATAGTGGTCTTAACCAATTGTAAATTTTTGTGTGTGTGAATTTTACCCCTCCCCCCCAAAAAATCAACAAGCTTCATGGTTAATCTGATCATAAGTAAATGTTTTAGCTCCATATACATTTCAGTGCTTTGTGCATGGGAAAATATATATCCTATTACTGAATATTCAGATTAGTTCCACAAAATCAAAGGTAGTGTCACTCGTAAGAATGAAAAGCCTTTTACAGGTATGTTTGTTGGATCATGTTTCAATAATAGAACTCCTCTGATAAAATATCTTAACTTTTAGTAGATATTTGGGGTAAATGCAGAATAATGAGTGGGTTTCATATTTTAGGTGGATGCCGGTATAAAATGCCAGACCAATCCACCTGAGAATATCTTGCCTTCAGAACAGATGGGATTCCTTATTTCAGAAATGGGGCCTGCTAGCAAGCCTAGTAAAGATGCAGGTTTATCCACTCCAGCCAGATACAGAGAGCGAAGAAGCAACTCACAGCAAGGAAAGTCCCCTGGTAAGGATTATGGTGCTCTAGAATACTAGAATTAGAACCATGGTGTAGAATTAATATATGAATGACAGTTTTTTCTGAGTCTTCATTTTTTATTCATAATTACATTATACTTACCACATTGCTTTTTTATATAACTGTAATTCTAACTCTATACATTTATTTAATTGTCCTTGAAAAGTGTGTAAAAGTTATTTTCCTAGTAGTGTATGTATTTTCCTACTATTGCAAATTCGAGCTTTCAAAGAGATAGAACATATTAAGTAAAAGCAAAGCAATTTAAGTTATTTAACTTGGAGACAGCAAGGATGAAGAGTGACTTAATAGCGGCTTCAGGTGCCAAGGACTTCGTAATTATTGATGTACTTGTTCTCTTACTAACAGACTGTAGGACAAGAGGGAATGTGCTTAAATTGTGGCAGAAAAGAATTAGATAGACATTAATGACATTATCCCGAGCACATTATAAAGATAGTATGAAGTATGACTTTGTATCAGTGGGATTGTTTTTCTTGCGGTTTGTAGGAACCCAGAATTAATTAGTGATTGTTTTAGGCACATAGAGTTGTTTCTGTTTCATTTATTTATTTTAATTTTTTTTTTTTTTTTTAGAGAGAGAGTGAGAGGAAATGCACGCAAGTGGTGGGGGAGAGACAGAGGGAGAAAAAGAGGATTTTGTTTTAAGATTTATTTATTTTAGGGGCACCTGGGTGGCTCAGTCGTTAAGCGTCTGCCTTCGACTCAGGTCATGATCTCAGAGTCCTGGGATCAAGCCCCACATCGGGCTCTCTGCTCGGCAGGAAGCCTGATTCTCCCTCTCCCACTCCCTTCTCCTTTCTGTCAAGTAAATAAATAAAACATTAAAAAAAAAAGGATTTATTTATTTTAGAGAGAGAGGGAGCATGAGCAAGAGGGACAGAGGGAGAGGGAGAGTCTCAAGCAGACTCCGTGCTGAGCACAGAACCCAACATGGGGCTCCATCTCACCACTCCAAGATCATGACCTGAGCCGAAAAGAGACACTTAACTGACTGCTCCAGCCATGCACACCAGAGGGAGAGAATCTTAAGCATGCTCTGTACTCAGCATGGAGGCTGGTGCGGGGCTCAGTCTCATGATCCTGAGATCATGACCTGAGCCGAAATCAAGAGTTAGACACTCAACCTCTATTGAACCACCCAAGCGCCCCTGTTCTGTTTCTAAGGCAATTAGACAAAATCATTTTTAAAGAAAATAGTAACATCTAATAAAACATGCTTCTTTATATGATCCAAAACAAGTCATCAAAGTCTCTAGTGGCCAACTTTAATATTCTTGAATTGCATGCATGACGGAGCATGCAATTCAGGTAGCATTAATCAGGTCAGACAATCATTTTGGCCTATAAAAATTGAAAAATATTGAGAACTTCTCTGAGAAATTCTCAGAAAGGTAAACTGATAGTGATATGATCAAGATCTTGCTCAGACTCATAGGGTTCTTTCTGGAAAACGCCTTTTAGATGAAGAACTATCTAGATCACTCATCTTATTTATTAAACTTAGCTTGTACAATCACTTTTAGTTGAATATATGGGCCAATCCATGATGAAAGATTAAGATTTCTCACCATCGAAAATGTTTAAGACAACAGCATAGACTTCAAAGGCAATTTAGAAAAGAACAGGAACTAATATTTACTGCATACTCATTTTTATGCCATAAACAAAGATTGAGAGTGGTACTGTCATTATTTTAAAGATTGGGAAAATTAAGCTTGGAGAGGATAAGTAACCTGTTTGCAAAGAGAAACAAATAAGGGCACACATTTATTAATGTAGCTAGTATTCTACTCATAATCATTCTGTTGATTGATCCTTGGATACATAAAAGTTTTTAAGTGTCATGTAGTCCCACTTGTTTTTTTGGGGGTGTTTTGTTTGTTGTTGTTGTTGTTTGCTTTTTTGCCTGTGCTTTTGGTGTCCTATCCAAGAAATCACTGCCAAGTCCAATGTCATGAAGTTTTTCCTCTGTTTTCTTCTAGGAGTTTTATAGTTTAGATCTTACACTTAGGCCTTTAGTCCATTTTGAGTTAATTTTTGTATATGATGTAAGATAAGGGTGAAACTCCATTTTTTTGCATGTGGATATACAGTTTTCCTAGCACCATTTGTTGGTGGTCTTAGCATCTTAGTGGAAGATCATCTGGCCATATAAGTGAGCATTTGTTTCTGGCCTCTCTATTCTAGATCATTGGTCTGTTTGTCTGTCCTTATGCTAGTACCATGTGATCTGTTTAACCTCTCAATTCTGCCCTTGTAGTACAAAACCAGCCATAGAGAATACATAGGTGAATGGTTGTGGCAGTGTTCCAGTAAAGCTGTATTTACAAAAACAGGTGCTGGGCCCATTTTAACCCAGAGGTCATAATTTGCCAACACTTGAATGAAACTAACAGCTTCTTTCTGAACAACAACAATGGAAACCAGAAAAGGGTAAAATCACATTTTTTACTATACTGAAAGAAAACTGCAATCCTAGAAGTCTCTACTCAGTAAAAAAAAAAAAAAAAAAAATCCTTTAAGAATGAAGGCAAGATGATGAAAACATTTTTAGATAAACACAGAATTGAGAGCATGTGCCACAGCAGATCAGCGCTAAAGGAAATTCTACAGGGCATTCTTCAGGCAGAAGGAGACTGTGGTAAAGGTATTGATTAGTATGGGCTTTGATGAATCAAGAGTACATACTGTAGCTTTTAGGGTAATCACCAACACAATAGAAATAATCCAAAGGCAGGAAAGGGGGAAAAAAGGAAGAAAAATAAGAACACAAAGAAAAAACAAATGATAAAATGGTGGATCCAAATTCCACCAGTACAGTGATTATATGTAAATGGACTTCAAAACTTTAATTCAAAGGCAGAAATTGCTAGAATAGATAAAAGAGCAAACTCCTACAATAGGCTGGTTATAGGAGACATGTAGGTTGAAAGTAAGTGGATGGGAAAAGATACAACATGCAAACAGGAAGTATGAAAGGCTGCTATGATTACTTTTAAATATCAGATAAAACAGACTTTAAGACAGAGCATTATAAAGGATCTGCATTATAATGGTGAACAGTTCATCATGGAAGCATATCAATTACAGATATATTTTTGTATAATAAGAGCTTCAAAATATATGAAGCAAAATTTAACAAAAGGAGAAATAGACAATTCCTCAATATAGTAGGATTTTTTAAAAAGGTTAATTTATTTTAGAGAGATCATATGCACATACATGTGAGGGGAGGGACAGAGGGAGAGAATCTTCAAGCAGACTCCCCGCTGAGCATGGAGCCCAGTCTGATGACCCATGAGATCATGACCTGAGCCAAAACCAAGAGCTGGATGTTCAACCGACTGAGCCACCCAGGCATCCCTATAGTAGGATATTTTAACCTACTATCTAAGTAATTGATAGAATAACTAGACATAATATTAGTAAAGACATAGGAGATATGAACAACATAATCAGCCACCTTGATCTAATTGACATTATAGAACACTACATCCCAAAACTACAGGATATGTATTATTTTCAAGTGCACATGGTACATTCACCAAGATAGGTCATATACTGGGCCATAAAACAAGTCTCAATAAATTTATAAGAATTAAAATCATACAAAGTGTATTCTCTCAATACAACAGAATTAAATTAGAAATCAGTGACAATTGGGTGTCTGAGTGGCACAGTCAGTTCAGTGTCTGACTCTTGGTTTTAGCTCACTTGTGATCTTGGGGTCGTGAGATCGAGCTCTGCGTCGGGCTCTGCACTCAGTTCAGAGTCCGCTTGAGATTCTCTCCCCCCTTCCCTCTCCTGCTCATGCTCTCTCTTTCTCTCCCTGACTGACTCTTTGAAAAGATCAACAAAATTGACAAACGTCTAGCTAGACTGATCAAGAAAAAAGAGAACCCAAATCATAACTATTAAGAATGAAAAAGAGATTTCCACCTCAGAATTTATGGATATTGAAAGGATAACAAGAGAATACTGGGGACGGTCTTACATCAGTTTACAACACAATTTAAATTGGAATAGACACATATTTTGAAAAATACAACTTAACAAAATACACACAAGGGCCAGATGAATAGCCCTACATCTATTAAAGAAGTTGAATTGGTTATCAAAGACTTTTCTTAAAATAAGAATCCTCATGAAAATAGATATAAAAATCATTAACAAAATATTAGCAGATTGAGTTCAACAATATTTAAAAAGGATAATACTCCATAACCAAATAGAGTTTGTCTCAGGAATGCAAGGCTTGATTGATTTTCAAATGTTAAACAATGTTACTTGTTATGTTAACAGAATAAAGGAGAAAAACTGATGATTTCAATAGATGCAGGGAAAGCGCTTGAAAAAATTGAGCACTTGTTCATAGTAAAACTCTCAACAAAGTAAGAATAGTAGAAAATTTCTCAAACTGATAAATAACATCTCTAAAATATGTATAACAAAGATCATAATTAATAGTGAAAGAAGACTAAACTATATATGTTAGAGACTGGGAACAAGGCAAGAATACCCACTTTCACTACTTGTATACAATATTGTACTGGTGGGCCTACCATTGCAATAGGCAAGAAAAAGAAATAAAAGGCATAAAGATTGAAAAGGAAGAAGTAAAAATATTTGCAGATGATATGATTTCTCATGTAAAAAAAATCTGGGGAATCTACAAAGCAACTGCTAGAACAAATAGATGAATTTAGCAAGGTTGTAGGACATAAGATTGATATACAAAATCAATTGTATTTTTCTAAACTAGCAGCACACAATTGGAAAATGAAATAAGACACAATAAGACAGTCATAAGATACCTAGAAATAGGTTGAACAAAAGATGTCCAAGACCTCTACATTGAAAACTATAAATTTTGCAGAAAGAAATTAAAGAAAATGTAAATGGAAAGATATGCCATATTCATGGATAAGAAGATCCAATTTTCTTAAAGTGACAGTTCTTTCTAAAGTGATCTGTAAACTCAGTGCAATCCCAATCAAAATTCCAGTGGACTCTTTTTTTAAATTACAAGCTGATTCTAATAAGATTTAAAAGGAAATGCAAAGACCAGAGAATTACCAAAGCAATCTTCAAAAACAAAAGGTTAGAGGAGATTTTATCTGATTTCAGGACTTAACATAAAGATACAATAATTAAAATAGTTTGCTATTGGTGAAAAGATAGACATATAGATGAATGATACAAAAGAGTCCAGAAATAGGTCCATACATATGTGGTCAATTGATTTTCAGCTGTGGTGCCAAGGCAATGCAGTGGAGAAAGGAGAGTCTTTTCAACAAAAATTAGCATTGACCCATACCTCACACTTTAAATAAAAATTAACTTAAAATGAATTACAGACCTAAATATAAAACTCAAACACATAAGGGGCACCTGGGCGGCTCAGTGGGTTGAAACCTCTGCCTTCAGCTCAGATCATGATCTCAGGGTCCTGGGCTCGAGCCCCGCATCGGGCTCTCCACTCAGTGGGGAGCCTGCTTTCACCTCTCTCTCTGCCTGCCTCTCTGCCTCTTGTGATCTCTCGCTCTCTGTCAAATAAATAAATAAAATCTTTAAAAAACAAACAAACAAACAAACTCAAACACATAAAACTTCTTGAGAAAAAAAATGAAAGGAAAATCTTTGCTACTTTGGAGTGGACCAAGATGTCTTGGAACACAAAAAGCATGATTAATAAAGAAAAAATTAATAAATTGGATTTCATCAAAATATAGAACTTTTGCTCCTTGAAAGACACCATTAAGAAAATGAAAAGGCAAGCCATAGTCTAAGAGAAAATTGACAACACACATGTCAAAACAAAGGACATACTTAGAATGTAAAAAGAACTCTTACAATGCAATTTAAAAATGGGAGGAATATATGAACAGATATTTCACAAAAGATATACAAGTGGCCAATAAGCACATGAAGATATGTGACATGTTTAATCATTAGGAAAAGTCAGATTAAAACTATAATGAGATACCACTACACACCCTTTAGAATGGCTAAAATTTTTAAAGAATAAAACATGACCGTGCTAATTGTTGATGAGGCAGCTAGAACTGTTCATACATTGCTAGTGGGAATAGTGTGGCCATTTTTGGAAACCATTTGGCATTTTCTTAAAAATTAAGTTAAAGATACACTCACCACAAATTATGAATTACGTACAAATTATAGTATATCCATACAGCAACAGAATACTACTCAGCAATAAAAAGGAACACATTATTGTTATATACAAATCATTATGTTGATGTGGTCCTTGGGGAATATACATTTCTTTTCTTGACTCTTTTTTAAAGATTTTATTTTTTAAAGTAGTCTCTATACCCAGTGTGGGGCTCAAACTCACAACCCCAAGATCAAGAGGCATCTGCTCTACAGACTGAGCTAGCCAGGCACCTCTGGAATATACATTTCTTTGGAGCAATCCAGTTTTCGTTGCCTACTTTTTGCTAGAGTGGATCTAAAAATCTGAGGATTACTTTAGAGGCTGAACAGTCACACATCTTAGCATACCAGGCTTGTTACTTATCTGGCATTTCAATTCTTAAAAAAAGAAAAAAAGAAAAAAGAAAGACTACTGCTTTGTTTGCCTTTGGTCATTCCAGATGTGAGTTATAACAGGGATCTCACTGAGGTAGTTTTAAGCCTGACAAGACTGGTATTTGATTTACTGTCTATACTTTGCCCATCCCTTTCATTCAGCCTAATGGAACCTATACTGAGATCATCTAAAAGAATGGGTTTCATTGGAAAGATAACATCCTTAATCTCATCTTTGCCACTGAGCTCTCTCCCATTGTCTATCAGTAGTTCTTGAGAAAAGCTTGAGGACCTCTTACCACTATTTCAGGTTGGGGTAAAGAAACAATTGGGTGCATAATCCAAATTACTGAACTCTAGACAATAGGTTATCAACCACAGGCAGAGAATTATTCCCCTCCATCTCTGCTTGCTCTCTGGCTACCTCTAGCCTGAGTTCATCTCTTATTTTAGGGCTTTGATTTTAGGGCTTTGCTGAATGTGTCAAGAAACAGCGAGCACAGGGTAAATTTTGTCAGCCTTTCCCCCTATGGTTACATGCTCACTTGGTGTGTGGTCTGCCTTCCAGGGTTATCACAGCAACAATTTTATCAGATGTTGTGATATGGATTATAAAGATCATCTGCGTTCTAGCCTGCTGTGTCTTAATTACTTGCTGTCTGACTACTAAGCCAATACCAGGTATTTTAATTTGAATAATAGCAGCACTTCACTTATAGATTCCAAATTCCATATGAGTCCACATGTAAGTTAGGCTACTGTAACAAACAAAACAAAAAACCCAGTAGCTTAAACAGTTTAGAAGCTTGTTCTTCTCAGTCTGATACAGTCTGAGAATAAGCTGTTGAGGCCGATATGGCACTCTCTCTGGTAGCCCTCAGGTATTGCGTGGTTAAAAACAGCTCACCACTCTATCAGTATGTCAGCCAGCAGCCTGCTATAAATATCCTTTCCTTTTATGAGCATAATCATCGCTTCTGCTCACACCAGTTTGACTAGAACTTGGTCACACTGTCAAACTGGCTGCAGGGAAGCTTGGAAATGTAGTCTTTAGCAGGGGACCACTTGCCCATTTAAACAACACCATGACTTTTAAAGGAAGAATAAATATTAGGAGACAACTAGAAGTCTCTGTTGTATGGACTAAGAAAATATTTACAAAAAATATAAAGAATTGTACTCAAAATACATAAAAGCTTCTACAAGCCAATAAGAAAAAGGCAACCCAATAAAAGTAAATAAAATGATACTAATGATGTGCATGTCAGAAGAAACACAATGACAAATATGCATATAGAATGATGTTGAACCCCTCAGAGAAATCAGTAGAGAAATGCAAATTAAATCAACCAAAGAGTTGTGTTTTTTGGTGTGTGTGGTTTTTTGGTTTTTTTTTTTTTTTTTTTTTGGCCAGTTTGATTGGCAAAACTTAAGCTGTTGCTAATATCCTGGTCTGATAAAAATTTAGGAAAAAAGGAACCTCTTCTATACTGTAACTGGAATGTAAATTTATATAGCCTTTTGGAGGGCTTGCTTAGTCATTATCTGTAAATAATTAAAATGCTCATGTGCTTTGATTTAAGAATTCCACTCTTAGGAATCTCTCTGACAGAGTTCACTATTGTGTCATTTATGATAGCAAAAATTTGGAAAAAGCATAAATGCCTGACAAGAGGGACCTAGATATGAAAAATTAATGTAATGAAATACTATGCAACCACTTAAGAATATAAAGTAACTTGATATGTTGTTACTCGGAAAGATAGTAAGTGTTCATGATATGGTAAGTACATGAAGCAAGTCGCAGCACAGTATGTCTGCGACAACCTCCTTTCTAGAAAGAAAAAAGTATATACTATATAATTATAGTATATAATTATAGAAAAAATGGAAGTATATGATACAATTGATTCATGTAACAGTGATTACCTCTGGGAAAGTAGAATTGGAGGTGTAGAGAGGTACTTTTTTACCTTTCAGTTTGTGTGTGAGTATACACAATGGTGGGATTATGGGAAATTTTCACTCCCTTTTTGTATTTTTCTAGATTTTTTAAATTGAAAAGAAAAAAATATTAAAAAGTGTTTAAATATTTTAAAGCGTTCCTATAGTATAAGTATAAAAGCGTTAAAATAATAGGAATGGGAAATTTAAAGAATATTTTCAAAAATATTTATATTCCTTTTTTTTAAAGATTTATTTATTTATTTGAGAGAGAGAGAAAGCATGCAGTGGGAGGGGCAGAGGGAGAGGGAAAGAGAAACATAAGCAGACTCTATGCTGAGCGCAGAGAGCCTGATGTGGGGCTCGATTGCATGACCCTGAGATCATGACCTTAGCTGAAACCAAGAGTTGGGCATTAAACCGACTATGCCGTGAGGTGCCCCTATATCCCAGTTATTAATCTGACTTTTGAGGTTTAGATATGATTGACTCAAGCTAACCTTGTCCCACACCTAAAATGCTTTTCCAAGATTTTGTAGAATTTCTAGGGCTTACAGTGACGTTTTAAAGTTTCTGTTTGTTTAATTTCAATTCATCCATTTCCTACCTCTTACAACTCTTCTCTCCTGTCTTCTCCATGTTGTAACCAGATGTAGAACTTAGCCCTCTTCCTTTGATTTCTACCTTTCCCCAAGCATTTACATTAGGCATTTGTATGTGTTCAACACTTTTCTGAAGGAAGGTAGAAAGGGTTTGCATTTAGAGTACTGCCAATAATTTTACATGGAATGTTATCCATCTTTCTTTTTATTTTTAAAAATTTTTAAAGATTTTATTTATTTGAGAGAGAGAGAGCATATGAGCAAGTAGAGGGAGCAGAGGGAGAGAGACAAGCAAACTCAGCCCTGGGCTTGGAGTCCAACGAGTCTCACAACCCTGAAATCATGACCTGAGCTGAAATCAAGAGTCAGATGCTTAACCGACCAAGCAACCCAGGTACCCATCCATCTTTCTTTTTAAAAGGCCTTCAGTCACTTTACCACTTTCTCACCTTTTCTTGTCACTAATCACTATGGCCTTCGCCTTGTTGTCGTCTTTCCTTGTACTAGCGCTATACCTTCTCTGGTTTTTTTTTCTTACTCAAGGAGAGAAGTTAAGCATTTCATCTATTTCCTAATGTCTTTGAGGCCTTATGTTCCCCACCCAAAACAACCTGTCAAGATATAGTCTCTACAAAGACAGTTACCTCTCCGTGAGGAATTCTGGTACCTGCTGTTAAAATAATAATTTCATCTCTTTCACTATTATGGTTATAAGTGTAACTGATAAACTAATCAATATATTAATTATCCTTATTAACTCTTCATGTTGGGTTTTTTTTTTCCCTAAGTAAAATCTTATCCTTTGGTCAGTGGTGTTGATAGCTGAGTCTTAGTTGACCTTGGCTTCCTGCTGGGAAATAGAAGAGTTGTCACATACTGGCATTATTAGGACATCTAATCACATTTCCATTTTATTAGGGGCAAGGAGTAAATAACTTATGCTTAAACTAGAACCTCTTTGCTAAAAAGTTAGCTTTTGTAATGAAAATGTATACATAAGTACAATTCATGAAGTACAGAACTATTCTACTTTGATCGAACTTAACCTAACGGTCTATGAAATAGCTGTATACATGGCTGTATATAGGGTTCTGTGGGATTAGAAGACCTTAACCAAAGTCCGTGTAAGATTTATATACTATCTGCTAGAGGCAGTATGGCATAGTTGATAGGAAGAAAACTGAGCAGGGAGCCTAATGCGGGGCTCTATCCCAGGACCCTGGGATCATGACCTAAGCTGAAGGCAGACACTTAACTGACTGAGCCACCAGGCACTCCTAAATAAAAATTCTAAATTAAAATCTGGAAGCATTTACCATGGTAATCTTGGACATATTTGCTTTACTGAGCCTCAGTTACTTCACCTATAAAATGAAGATAATGATAATGTAAAACATATAACCAGCCTGGTATAGTGCCCTGTACATAGTAACTACTCAGTACATGGTAGCAATGGAATTTTAGAAATAATTATCATTTTCATAATACATATTATTATGTTTATTACTGTTAAATACCTTTCAAATGCCTGGTGTCACTTTAAATTCATGTGGGTTCCCAGTGTCACCAGCATCCTATATTTCCTTGGTATACTCCCTATTTTCCAAAGCCATATCATCTACCATATCATCTCTGCTCCAACTTCCAACACTCTCCTCTTTTCATTCCCAGCTGTAACCTTGTTCCTTACTGAGAAAATAGAAGCAGCTACAAGAGAACTTTCCTATTTTCCCACCAACAAATCTATCATTCTACCTCCAGTTGTAACGCTACGGTCTGCTCTTCCTCTTATTACCATGGAAGAAGGCCTGTCCTTCCATTCGTGTACAGAATCCCATGTACTTAAGGACTTAGCACTTACAGTTATCCCCCCTTACTCTTCAATAACTTTTTACCTCTTATGTAAGATAATTCCCATCAGCATACAAACATGCCATCATAGGTTCTATGATAAAAAGAAATTCTTTCATCTTTCCTTCATTCATATCTCCATCCAGCTATTACTCCATTTTTGTGTTTCCCTTGGAGAAAAGCTCCTTAAAACATATCCTTTCCTCGTTTGCATTTTCATTCCTGTTACTCAGTTGAAACTGCTCTTGTCAAGGTTTCCATTGACTGTGATGTTGCCAGGTTCTCAGTCCGCATTTGACTGGACCTCAGTGGCATTTGAACAGACCACTTCACACTTCCTGAAGTACTCTCTTCGCTTGGCTCCTGCAATATCACCTGTTCCTGGTTTTCCTTCACCTTCACTGGTCACTCCGTAGTTTCTTTTACTGAATCTTCTTTATCTTTCCTGACTTATAATTATTGATGAGTCCCAGAGCTCAATTCTTGGACCTCTTTTCTTCTCTTTCAGTTC
Source organism: Potos flavus (assembly GCA_028534135.1). Lineage (NCBI taxonomy): Eukaryota > Metazoa > Chordata > Mammalia > Carnivora > Procyonidae > Potos > Potos flavus. The sequence continues at coordinate 28,174,628 of CM052891.1, read as the reverse complement.
CTAGGTAATCCCAACCACTCTCATTGCTTTTATTATCATCTTTATAGTGAGGGCTCCTAAATGTATATCTTAAGTCTCAATCTTCTCTGAACTCCAGACCTGTATACCTTATTGCCTATGCTACATCTTTGTTTGGATGTCCCATAGGTGTTCCAAACTTAGTATATTCCATCCTTTTCCCAATTTTACTTATTTTATGAAATAGTACTTCTAGTCACCTCTAGTCAGCCAAAAATCTTGACTCTATTCTCTCACATCCAATGCATCAGCAAATTCTGTCAGTCTGATATCAGTGTAGATCCAGAATCTGACCATTTCTCATCACCCTTGCATACTCTCACCACGGTCTGAGCACTACCATCTCTTGCCTAGATGATTGCAGTAGCTTCTTAACCAGTCTTCCTGCTCTTTTGTTGGCCCCTAAAGCCTTTTCTTCACACAGCAGAGTTATCCTTTTAAAAACGTTAATTATTTCCCTGTTTAAATTTTTCCGATGGCTTTCCATCACATTTGGAATAAAATCTAAAAATCCTTATTATGATCTGGGGCGGCTGGGTGGCTCAGTGGGTTAGGCCTCTGCCTTCGGCTCGGGCCATGGTCTCGGGGTCCTGGGATCGAGCCCCGCATCGGGTTCTCTGCTTGGCGGGGGGCCTGCTTCCCCCTCTCTCTCTGCCTGCCTCTCTGCCTACTTGTGATCTCTCTCTCTCTCTCTCTCTCTGTCAAATAAATAAATAAAATATTAAAAAAAAAAAAAATCCTTATTATGATCTGCAAGATGCTGAATGATTTGGCTCCTGGCAACTGCTCTGACTTTATCTTCTACCACCTTGGTCCCCCTCATCTATTCCAGCCACAACAGTCTCTTCACTAGTCTTTGAACAAACCAAGCACGTTCTTGCCTTCACACTTGCTGTTCTCTGTGCCTGAAATCTGCTTCACCCAGATATTTACATGGCTTCCTCCTCTATCTCATTCAGTTCTCTACTCAGATGCCAGCCCATCATAGAAATTTTCCTAACTGTGTTCTCTGAAACAGCACCCTGTCCCCCATGTCCTGCCCTCCCTCAATCTATTCTTTATCCCTTTTTGTTTTTCTTTAATAGGACTCATCACAACTTGATATCTTCTATTTATTATTTTCCTCCCCCTCGATGGTTAGTTGCATGAGCGCAAGGACTCTGTTTTGTTCATTGCTGTATCCTCAGCAACTAGAGGTTAGCTGTGGCACTCAGTGTTTGTTGAGCGAATGAATTGCTTTTTTCCCCACTCTTACTGATCTACTTTAAAAAAATCCTTGGAAAAAAGCAATCTTTTAAAAAAATTGTGGTAAAATATATATAACCTAAATATATATAACCTACAGTTTACCATCTTAACCATTTTTTTAAAAGAATTTTACTTATTTATTTGACAGAGAGAGAGAGAGACCGCGAGAGAGGGAACACAAGCAGGGGGCAGTGGGAGAGGGAGAAGCAGTCCAGCCAAGCAGGGAGCCTGGGATCAGGCCCTGAGCCAAAGGCAGATGCTTAACAACTGAGCCTCCCCGGCACCCTCCCTCAGGTTTATTTTAACAGGTACTTACTGAACAACTGCCTTGGGCTTGGTACCATGCTAGGTGCGATAGGGACACACGAGTAGTGTCCTCTACAGTTCTATTCTTCTGGAACCAAGAATTGGGAATGTCTTACTTAAGATGCCATTTCATATCTTGTTATTATGCTCTGACGTTTAAAACTGAGGTAGGTTTGGCTCTGAATTTTACTTTTTGTAGCCATTTTCTGCTTTCCCCGGCAGGGAAATTTGGTCATTTCAAATTAATAGGAAAATATACATTTTTAGATAAAATTCACAAGACATAAAATTAACCATCTTAAATTGCAAAGTTCAGTGACATTTAGTATATTCACAATGTTGTGCAACCTGTACCTCTATCTAGTTCCCAAACGTTTTCATCACTCCAAAAGAAAACCGCATATTCATTAAGCAGTTATTTCTATTGCCTCCTCCCCCATGCCCTTGGCAGCCACCAATCTGTGTTCTGTCTCTATGGATTTGCCTCTTCTGGGATATTTCATATAAGTGAAATCATGCAATATGTGACCTTTTGTGTCTGGCTTATTACACTTAGTATAATGTTTTCAAGGTTCATCCACATGGTGGCATTTGTATCAGAACTTTCTTTTTATGGTGAAATAATATTACATCATATGTATATACCACAATTCATTTATCCATTCATCTGCTGATGGACATTTGGGCTGTTTCTACCTTTTGGCTATTGTGAATAGTGCTGCTGTGAACATATGTGTACATGTATTTGAGTATTTGTTTACAAGTCTTTTGGGAATATACGTAGGAGTGGAATTGCTGGGTCATATGGTAATTCTGCATTTAACTATTGGCCAAATTATTTTCCATAACAGCTGCACCATTTTACATTCCCTACAGCAACGTACAAGGGTTCCTGTTTTTCCATATCCTCATTAACACTTATTATTTTCCACTTTTCATTATTGTTATAGCCATCCTAGTAGGTGGGTGTGAACTGGTAATCTCACTGTGGTTTTGATTGCATTTCCCTAATGGTTAGTGATGTTGAACATCTCTTCACATGCTTGTTGGCCATTTATATATCTTCTTTGGAGAAAAGATAATTTTTTTACAACTATTACAACAAGATTCTATTTGATAAAATCTTCTGTTTTGGTTAAATCTCTCTTGATTATAGCCCTAGTGAGTGCCTCAAGTTAGTAAACTGTGGCCTGTGAACCAAATCTAGCACACTGCCTATTTTTATATGGCCTGCATGCTAAGCATGGCTGGAGGAAAATCAAAAGAAGAATATTTCATGTCACATAATGGATTGGATATGAAATTCCAATTTCAATTCCAATTTCAGTGTCTATAATAAATAAAGTTTAGTTGGAACACACAGCCACATCCATTCATTTATGTATTGTCCGTGACTGCTTTCACACTACAGCAGCAGAGTCGAACAGTTGTAACTGAGGCCATATGGCCCCCAAAGCCTAAGATATTAATATACTATCTGGCTCTTTACAGAAAAAGTTTGCCTACTCTGTGTCTTCTTCTACTCAGGTTGCTATAACAGAAACACTATAGAGTAGCTAGCTTATAAACAACAGAAATTTATTTCTCACAGTTCTGGAGGCTGAGAAGCCCGAGACCAAGGCACAGTAAATTCAATGTCTAGTGAGAGCCTGCCCTCTGGTTCATAGACGGCCATCCTCCTACTGTCTCTCGTATGGCAGAAGGGATGAGGGAGTTCTCTGGGATCTCTTTTACAAGGGCGCTAACATCATTCATAAAGTTCCACTCTCATGACCTAATGACCTCCGGAAGTTCCAGCTTTCTAACACCATCACACTGGGGTTAGGTTTCAACCTATGAATTTTGGGGAGATAAACATTCAGCCTATTGCAACCTGTATTACAACGTCGTTGTCCTTAGCTTCTGATCCTTGATGACCAGAGAAGCCCTTAAGAGAGTGTAAGGAGGTACTTCTGAGGAGGCCTCAAAATTGACTAGTGGTTAGTTTAGTTCTCAGAGATGACCAAATGTTTTTAATTTTGATACTAAACTTCAAGATTAAAGTGGTAATGATAGGAACCAAATGTGAAATTCCTAAATTTCAATTAAATTTCAATTCAATTTAATTCAATTAAATTTAAACACTTAAATTTCATTTGTCACTATCATTAGGAGTATCTCCCCTCAATAGGGTTTCAACTTTCACAATACATTATTTATGATAAAAATAAAGAAATTTCATGAAATCACCTCTAAAGACTCCTTTGCGTCCAAATTCTGAAATACTACGATTCTAACATTAACTGTTGGACTGTCATTATGTTGCTCAGTATCCCATTGAACAGGGCATCCTATATTCCAGAACATCTCAGTGCCCTTCTGTAACTGAATTATTTTGAAAATGTGATGTGTCTGCCCAGCTTAAGTAGGAGCATCTTCTCACGCTTCAAGCTTTGTTTGAATTTTTTTCAAATAAGAGACTTCAAGTTGATTAAGTATCCAAATTGTATTGATTTTAATAGATGTGTGTTTTGTTAGGAGATTGTCGATCACAACCATTGCCATGCTGTGTGTAGGCTTTTTGAGCACATGTTAACTTGAGGAAATACGTTTTGGATCGAAAATACAAGAGGTAAAGAAAAGTAGATTCAGTCATGCTCCTCCAATTTCTGTGATGCTATCACCCTAAACTGAATATACCCAAATATTAATCTTATGGTAAAATCTATACTCATTCCTGTTCTGATGGGGTATTTACTTTCTGGTTAAGGGAAAGTGAATATTTACAAGCAAAGTTCTATTCATTTCTAAAGAAGGGACTTCCCATTTTGTAGCTGTTGGATTATGGATGAGACTTCATTAAGACAATAATCCCCAAACCCTAGAGGGTGCTCTCAGTAGGAATTAACATTCCCAAACAAGTAGATGCAATGCTCTTCTCCCTCAAGGCCTTTCAGCTCTCAAACCAGCTGAGCTACTATAATCCCCAAATACTTACCTTCTCGGATGAGTATGCAAGCTTCTCTTCTAAATGAAGTCATATAAACCTCTAGTCGCACCAGGGTAGTCTATGCCTTTTTGTATTTTTATTGGTCTCTATACTCTTAACTCCTTGACCAGCAGCTTTGTTAATGAAGGAAGCTCACTTTAATAAAATTACTATGTTTAGATGCTCGTTATTGGAAGCCACGTGCCATGCTAATTTAAAGCCCAATCATGAAGGTTAAGAGGGTTTGTTGTGCACACTCCTTTACCCAGCTCATTCTGAGGCTGTTATAGAGCCCCCCAGGCTATTGCTTTTTTTTTTTTTTTTTAAGATTTTATTTATTTGACAGCGAGAGAGAGAGAGAGAGAGAGAGAGAGAGAGAGAGAGAAAGAGAGCACACAAGTAGGCAGAGCAGCAGGCAGAGGGAGAGGGAGAAGCAGGCTCCCCACTGAGCAGGGAGCCTCATGCAGGGCTCGATCCCAGGACTCTGGGATCATGACCTCAGCTAAAGGCAGACGCTTAACCCACTGAGCCATCCAGGCGCCCCTGGGCTATTGCATTTTTAAACGTTCCCGTCTGTGATGTGTTCTTGTCCATGATTTGAACCTATCAATATGATGAAGTCTTAATAAGCATGAAATCGATGACATTTGTTCACCAGAAAAAAAAAAGGGGGGGGGGTTTCACTGCTATTCTTCAGTCTGCCTCCCCATGTGAAGTCCGTAGTGGCTTTACTAGCCTTTACCTTTAATATGTTCTTTTACCATATGGCCTGTCTTTCTGATATGGAGCTGAGGTATTTAGAGAATGCTCATCATTAGGTATTATTCCTACATCTTTTGGGCAGCTTTTAGAGATCCTGATGCCTAGGTAGCACTCCACACCAATTAAAGCAGAATGTTGGCGATAGGAACCACAGGCATCAGTATTTTTTAAAAGATCCTCAGGTGATTCCAGTGTGCCACAAGGTTGAGAAACCACTGGCTTTACTTATTAATCATATAGCTTAGAGTAGAGGTTCTCGCTCCCGGTAGCAGTTTACTCCTCGGGATTAATTAAGTGACCTTATAATAATGCACTTTAACTACTTGAAAAAAAGATGTTATATAAGACTGTTTTCTGTTATTATATAGCCTGAAAAGAAGCACTGTTTTTGTGGTAAAATATACATAACATAAAATTTAGCATGTTAACTGCTTTGTACAGGTCGGTGGCACAAAGCACATTCACATTCTTGCACTACCATCACCACCATCCATCTCCAGAACTTTTTTCATCTTCCTAAACTGAAACTGTGTCCATTATACAGTAACTCCCATAATAGCCTGCAGCCCGTGGCAGCCACCATGCCACTTTTTGTCTCTATAAATTTGATTGCTCTGGGTACTCGTATAAGTGGAATTATATAGTATTTGTCTTTTTGTGACTGACTTATTTCAATTGGCTTAATATCTTCAAGACTCAACCATGTTGTAGCATGTGTCAGAATTTCCTCATTTTTTTAAGGCTAATACTCCACTGTATGTATATACCACCTTTTGTTTATGCACTCATCTGTCCTTGGACACTTGGATTGCTTCCATCTTTTGGTTATTGTGAATAATGTTGCTATGATCATGGATGTACAAGAAGTGAATTTTAAGTGATAAATAAGATATTCATCCGGGTAAATTGCTTGCTTTTTTTTTTTTTTTTTGGCTTTTATTTATTTGAGAGAGAGGTCGTGAGAGAAAGCAGGGGCCGGGGGGCGGGGGGAAGAAGGACAAGCAGAATTCCCACTGAGCAGGAAGGGAGCCCAATATGAGTCTCGATCCTAGGACCCTGGGATCATAACCTGAGCCAAAGGCAGTTACTTAACCAGCTGAGCCACCCACATGCCCCAAATCACTTATTCTTTATGGATAGGTTGTAGTGTTGTTCACCAGATGAGTTCACCTGCCCCTAGTGACTGGTCTGCCTTTTACAAAGTATGGCAAAAGTAGTTACTATTCCATATGGTTTCTGGATTTTCTCAAATACGATTTTATTGAATTAGCTCTCTTGCCTACTCTGTTGGTCAATCCCACAAAAGCTATGTTCTAGAAATATAATGATAAAAGTCTGTGTCTAGAATTAAATCAATAACTCATGGTGTATAGTCTAGTTTAATTCCCAAGTGCTACTACAGCAAAATTATAAGCTTCAAAAAAAAGGTTTTGAAGCTTAAAGGGTTCCCTGGTCTAGAAGTTATAAACCAGAAGTATGTATGTTGCTCTAGAAGCTGTAAACTAATTAGCTTGAGTCTAGAAGCCACATTAGGGTCTTTTTACTTCTGCCTGTGTTACTCAGGCCCTTTAGCTCTATTTCTATACACGATCTTAGTTTTTTGTCTTACAAAATCTAGTACCTGAGCTAAGTGTTCACTTTTTAGTTCTTTCCATTCTTTTTTTTTTTTTTTTTTTTAAGATTTATTTATTTATTTTAGGAGGGATGGGGCAAAGGGAGAGGGAGAGAGAAACCCAAGCAGACCGCACTGACCTCAGAGCCAGAGGCGGGGCCCTGAGGTTACAACCCAGAGATCACAATCTGAGCCAAAACGAAGAGTTGGATGCTTAACTGAGTGCGCCACCTAGGCGCCCTTAGTTCTTTCCATTCTTGGTGAACCAACCCTCTTTGTCGTTTGACTTCCATGAAGGGTATGTTTCTTTTTTATAGAGAGTTCAGATGGGTGTTTCTATGGAGAGCAGCTGTGTTGTCAGTAAGTGGAAATTTTATGGAGTCAATCAACTTTGGAAAAATAGTGATTACTTATTTTAACATTGTATTTCTGAAGACATGACTTTTTCATATTCCCACAAGCCACGGGCCCACTCATTGTTATAGTATCAAAGAAATGAATTTTTGTGTGTGTGTATATTTCACTTCGATCCCTTTGACACCTTTCCTTAATTTTTCACTTATAATAAAAGGCAGCTGAAATGAAAAGAGGCTCAGCTACATCACTGAAAAGATATAAACTGTAGGCTTCGTTGGTCTCATTGGGTTAACAACCGGGCTGCATCTGTGTGCTTTAGAGGTACAAGGAATGAACGAAAACTGAGAATCTGATGAGATAGTATAATTTTAGATCCAATTCTACATTTAAACATGAGCAACTTGTTCTTCTTGTCTGAAGACTTACCTATCGAGCTCTACAGTCCAAGAGGCTAAGAGTGAGTAAACAAACCTTCTTTCTTTCTAGATCTTCATCTGCTGGTGGACGTGGCCTGCAAGCAGGAGCACTTTCCAAAGGAGGAAGAATTAAAAGAGTGAGGAACGGATGAGAAATGTGACATTGTGCACTAGCTGTAGCTGGAGGCAGACTAGCCTTGCACATGACACACTGTTGGGATTTTTTCAGTTCTGTTAAGGAAAAAAAGTATTTTTGTTTTGTTAATTGAGAATTTTGTTAATTGAGAATTGGGACTTTGGTATTTACTACAGCTGTTCAGTTCAGATTATTTACCTTGACAAACTACTAAACATCAAGCAGCCTTTTTTTTTTTTTCTTTTTGCTGCCCAGATCCCTTTCAAATGAAAAGTCCTGGCCTTCTGTTACAGTCCAGAAGCATCTAAAAGCTGCCGCATCTGTGTGCTGGAGAATAATCTGTGTGTGTGCTGCTTTGCCGTCTTGCCGCTCTCAAACTGTAGTCAGCACAACTCCAGTGGGGAGTTCAGTCTATCTGCTTCAAGTCACAGTGTGATCCTTCTAGAGAAGATTGCGTGCGAAACAAAGGCATGTGAGGTCACCAAGATCACAGGTCTAAATGGGTCAGGAATTCCAGGGAAGAAACTCTAGGAAAGAGCTAATTTTCTAAGTGATTAACCAGGAAATGTTCTTACTTCCTAACCCAGCATTCTGTTTCAAAAGCAAGGCATCCGGACTTGGACCATCCATCCCACTTAACAGCCCCTGATTCTTTTATATTAAGGGGAGCATTCTTCTATTTTCGTATCTTTCTTTAATTTTAATGATATATTATCATAAATGGTAAGAAGGTTTTGTTATATATCACTTATTTAAATGACTTCTAAAGAAAAGTATTTAATTTGTTTATTATATTTATAAATGCTGGTAGATTTAAAAGTTTTAAAGCTTTACATTTTTATTAATATTGCAGGATAGAAGGATAAAGGATGCATGTGTACGATATTTATTTTGAAGGGGAAAATGTGTGAACAAAAACATTAAGAGATTTAACACTGTTTTCTTGCTTTAGCTTTTTATATTCAGTACGTATAAATTCTCATCTATATGAGATATTGTGTGCAAATTTTGGGAAAAACCGATTAGTAGTCATTTAACAGAAACTGTACCTCTGACATTCTTAATAATTTATGTCTGGTTTCAGCTTCTGAGAGAATTTTGGATAGTGGGATAGACCATAACATTTTTATTTTATCCCCTCTGTAGGATTCTAAATTCAAATAGTAGGACTGTGGGACCGGTTTTTAGGAGAGGTATCTTGGGTGTCCACTTTCTGTGGTTGATTCCCTCACTTGCTCATCCAATGACAGCAAGAAACTTTCTGATTTTAAAGTCTTTTAAACTGGCTAGAACTTCCTTATTGGATTGTTTCAGTTGTCCTAATAAGAATTGCGGGAACAAAAGGAAAGCCTAGGAATATGAAACTAATTAAAAAGAAAAGGCACTTAGTGATATGACATAAATACTGTGTTACTCTTTGTGGGTGTAACAATTCATTTCTTAAATTGCATTGCGCCTTCTCAATGATGTCAAACCATAGAAATGTTACAGAGATAGTAGTTTTTCGAAAAAGGATGAGTTCTGTATTGGTGTGCAGTGACTCAATTTAGATATGGAAGTAGGTTCTGAAAAGTGACCTGTTTGGTCCATCTGATTAGACTAGTTGATGTCCATGTAATGGGCATTTACTCATCTTTATTAGCAAGGTTTAAAAGATGAACAAATTATCAAGACTCCTCCATCTTTTGGCCTATGTATTTTGGCAGAGTATGTGAAGAGGAGACCCAATTTCCAAATGAAGGAACTTTGCCTTTTCTCTGTCATGTTGAGAAGCTGATAAACTGTAGAGGTGACATTCCTTCCCTTAATATGCCTTTTTAGCTTTGTGTATATTGAAAGAAATAATATCTTTTTGAGGAACACATGTCAAGCAGAAACCTTGGCATGGATTTGGTTTCAGTGGTTTTAAGGCTTAATTAATGAAATATCTTTATCAGCTTTCCAAGCTTTTTTATATATGAATACAACAGACCAAGGAGCTGGATCTCCTGCTCTACTCACATGCCTGCTACATAGCGACTAAAACTATCATCACTGACTTGGGAAAAATGGCAAAAGATAAAATAAAATCTTTGTGTGAATTTGCCAGTAGGGTCTGACACATACTAACAAGGTTTCTGACTGGCACCTCAGTATTTCAGCACCTTAAGCAAGATAAATTTCAATCAGTCAACAATAAAGTGAGTGTTTCAACTGGACTTGTCTTGCTTGTTTTTACTGTTTTATTGGTGATCAATAGAAACCTCAGTCATCTTGGCAAAATTTAAAAAAGAATGTATTCTGTTTTTCAAAGAATCTGACTTTAAAAAAAAGTATCAGGGTTTTTTTTTTTCCATTTGCAATTGAATAGAGATTGAATCTTTAAAATGCCATTAGGGATATGGACAATTCTTGGACGTATTTATAAAAACCTGTTTTTTTAGGAAAAGGATGAATAGTCTTCAGTAACTTTAGTCAATCCAGATGTGAAAATAGATCCTGAAGGACGATCTTTCTCATGGGTAAGCTTAGGTGGTAGATGTCAGTGAGATGGGCGTTTCATTACCACAGTAATGACATCTTTATGACATCTCTGTGGAAGTTGTGGTATATCAACCCCTGAGGGATAAGCCAGGGAATAATTTCTCTTGCTTGTCAATTCTCGTGACCTAGTAAACACAGTGTATCAGTGCAATAAACTACATAGGGCTGTTTGGTTTGATCCTGAGTATCTCATGGGATACCCAGGTTCATGATACATATTAGCATCATTCCTAGATCTTGCAGTTGCCTCAAGAGAGGGCAACCACATCTACTTTTTTTTTCCTTCTTTCAACTAAGTGTGTATATTAACTCTTAGGTTTATTTAGGTCTCTTAACTCCTTTGCAAGTTTCAAGCAGGAACATGTGAGGCAAAGTCCATTGGTAGGAGATGTTTTTGCATCTATCAAATATTTAGTAATGTATATTTTGCATTATTTATGCTATACTATTACACAATATACATAAAATAAAAAATATGAGACCATAGAAGATTTTTAAACATTTGTTTGAAAAGAGCTGTAAAGGTCTATAGTTACATTGTGTTCTTAAGGTCCACCAATAAAGAGAACGTGCTAAATTAAGAATTTATTTTAGAGCTTATTTTTCTGCTCTATGTCAATTATTAGGCCTAAAATGCCAAAATTATTCCCATAAACCTTCTTTAGGGAAAAAATGTTTAAGGTGAAGAAAGCACTCACACTTTTTTGCTCTAAGGCATTATGTCAGTTCAAAGTTTTATAACCAACCTACAATGCAATTATTGTTATCTACATTTTACAGATGATCAATTTATATACTCTCATTTGTACAATTAAAACATTTTTAATCTTCTGTGCTTCTTACCACAACTAAAATTTAAGTGTAAAAACAACCTAAGGGTACACTTCAATAGTGTTAACCACATTCGCATTGTTGTACATTTGTACAGTTTGGAGAGATTGTTGGCAATAGGTCAAAAATAAAATGCCTGGATACAGTCAAATATAATCTGGTAAATTTGAAAATTCAAATTTTAGAAACATATATTAGAAACTTTTGCATTCTAATGACAAGGTAACTAAAAGGGGTAGAGTTCATGATTGTGGTAGTTAGCCAAGAATTGGTTTTATTTTTGCCTATACGCTTCTTATGAAGCATATATATTTTACCTCTTTGCTTGTATTTATGGCACAGACTTCCTTACAATCTTACATTGAGGGCATAGGTGTGATCCATAGTATTATTTCACTCTCCAATGATGTGAGAAGAAAATAAGAGGTTCCAGACCTCTGATACCAACCTGATCTAAAATCTCCATTCAGGCACAGTTTAGAAAAGAGCTTCTGAATTTAAATATGTAAAAGCTGAAGAAAAACTATGTGTAAAATGGATGGGGTTCTTGCTGGGGTAGCAGACATGAGACAGCAATAAGAACTACAGCAGTGGATCACTTTATTCTAGCATTGTGCCCTTTATAGACACTAAAATCCGAAAAGAGCAGAAACGAAACCCTTTTGAACTTATATTTGCAAAATCTTGTGTCCGCTCTTTCATGTTCTGGGTTTTCATTATTTTATTCTCTTTATTTCCTCATACCACCATTTATGTTCTCTTGGGTGCAGAAGCTGCTTAGATATGTGTTTGAGTGGACTTGATTTACATGTGGTAGCTTGCTTACCGTGACAAAGTTATTGAGCCTTGAATTGGATGCAGTTTGGCTGTGGCTCCATAGAGGGCGTAGAGGAGCTGAGAGAGCAGAGAGCAAAAGAACGTGCTTGGCTCCATATGTGTGCGCGCACTCAAGCCCTTGCCCTAGCAGCCAGCCAGGAGGAGGGGCGGGTTGCCTCTAGCTGCTCCACCCTCACTTTGTGTCAGCAGGTAGAGAGCGTGATTGCAGTCCCAGGGGAGGGAGTCAGAGCTAGAACACCAATTACAAACCACAGGCTTCCTCCTCTAGGGAGTTGATCCAGAATTGTCTTTCTGGAAGGGAAGCACTCGAATCTTTCCGAACTTTCCAAGCCCATCCGTGATTCAGAGATACTGCTTTCTCCCTCTGGGATTTTCTGTGTTCCTGGTAGTGAATTGTTGCTGATGTATTTGCTACTTTGCTCCTTTTCTCTCTCAAGATTTGATCATTTTATATGCTGTTCGGGGAGAAAAAGAACATTTGTTAGAAAGGAGATTTCAGAAATGATTTTGGATCCTCTATAAGTGCTTTTTAGAGTTCTTGGGAACAGTAGCTCTAAGCCTGGAGTAAATGTTTGCCTTTGACCTGCATGGATTATTTTTTCAGGCTGCGGAATTTCTCGGCACCTACCTGCAGCGTGGGGCCCTTGGTCTGGCTGCAGAGTAAGAAGGTGGAAGAATGAGCTGTACTTGGTTAAGCAGTTGAAACCTTTTTTGAGCAGGACCTATAAAAGCATAATTGAATTTGTTTCACCCCCGTGGATTCCGGTGGGCCCGACAGCGCAACAGGTTTGCAGATTTCTTTTGAAATTCTTATTTTTCTCCCTCTGCCTCAGCAAAAGAGAAGGATCTATATAACGGGTTCATGTTCAATTGCTTGGCTTTTCAGCACTTATTCTGAAGACTTTATAAGATTTTTTAAAACTTGACCTCTGAACACGACGGGCTGTGTGGTTGAAGTGCATTTATATTTACTTAAGGGTGCACATTTTAATATCTTAGAACTAAAATTTTGTTTGTACAAAGACCCAGATTCGCAAGTGTGCCTAGAAATAGCACAGATCTACTCTCCTCAGGCTCAATTTTACTTTTTCAGGATGTTCTACTTAGAGCATATAGACTAATCACCTCCCTACTCCCCCTTTTATTCCCCACCCCCTCAAGGAATTTGAAAACGTGTTAGGAATAGTTCTTTGTTTTACTTAAGAACGTGGAAAATTACAGATTATAAGATCTGGATAAGAAAGTAGTTTCCAAAAGCATCTCATGGGAAATCAAAGCGCTTGGCATTCTCAGGCAGGAGAATAAAAGCTGGAATCCCTAAGAGAGAATGGAAAATAAAGATAGAAATATCGTTTAACTGGGAAAAATAATTGGAAAGCTAACCTTTTCAAACACTCTTCTAATTTTGAAAGTTGGAAAAGGCGGTGATACTCAGGATTATCCTATACTCTGTGAAGACATATAAATTACCATCTAATTTGTAGGCAAATTTAGGTAGAACATTAAAAATGATAGCATATTTAACGTCATGAAAAGTATTATAAATTCGATGGGCCTAGAACTTTGGCTACAGTAAAACACAGTTTAATGTGGAAACATTTGTGAATACATGTAGCATCTTTGGACGTCTCTCACAGTGTGGCCTGAAGTATTGTACCCTTTCCTTCTCCATTAAAAAAAAACACCTTTTTTTTTCCTGTGATCGTTAGTTTTTTGCGATTGACAAATTTTGTGGCTTCAAAAGGACAATCTCTTCATTTTCCAAGCTGGCGTTTTTCACTCTCACCTTCGATGCATGGCTTTCATTATTTCCTTTGCCTTGTTTGGTTCATTAACGTCAGGTTTAGTGGTTCAGCAACTTGATGCATATGGAAGACCAGCACCAAGCGAACTGACATAATAAAAATTCAGGATGTAACATTTCACCTCAAGCGAAGTCAGAAATTCCAAAGAGAAGTGGTGGTATCTTTACTAATCATAGTGAAGATGGGAGAAAATGACAGACCCGCCACAGAAGTGGGCTGAAAACACCTTCTGCCCTGACAGATCAGGAATGCCACCTATTCTTGGGAAGATACTTTAGAGAAAGGAAGGGCCCAGACTACGACTTGGCTTTCAGAAACTGAAGCATCAACTCTCTTTTCCTCCATTTGTCTGGATCTGAGAAGCTGCACTTGGAATTGGCTGGCGGAAGCGGTATGTATGGCCGAGGTGCGTTGCTGCAGCTGGTAGCATGAGTGGTGGCCACCAGCTGCAGCTGGCTGCCCTCTGGCCCTGGCTGCTGATGGCTACCCTGCAGGCAGGCTTTGGACGCACAGGACTGGTACTGGCGGCAGCGGTGGAGTCAGAAAGATCAGCAGAGCAGAAAGCTATTATCAGAGTGATCCCCTTGAAAATGGACCCCACGGGAAAACTGAATCTCACTTTGGAAGGTGTTTTTGCTGGTGTTGCTGAAATAACTCCAGCAGAAGGAAAACTAATGCAGGTAAGGATAATTTATTGTATTTCACTTCCCATCTGTTCAAATTAGGCCTTTCTTCTTTTGTCTCTCAAGCCAAATACCATACAAGAGCTTCTGCTGTTTAGTTTTCTGTTTGTTTCCTCTTTTAAGGATATTGCCTTATTGGCATTCTAAAACAAATCCTTATTTTATGCTAAAGAAGAAACACATAAAATTCCACATTTTAGAAGATCATCTGGTTATTTTTAACTCCGATATTACATTGCATTTTTAGATCCATGTAATAAGGCCATTCTTTGCAAGTGATGTATTCTGGACACTATTTTTTGGTAGATTAAATATATGAACTTCTATTTAATTGACATGAGGATCATACTTTATATCCTGTTTAAATTTGAAGTGAACACGAAAGAGGTTGATTTTTTTTAATTGAAGTAAAACTGGTATATAACATTATTTAATTTCATGTGTACAACATAATAATTTGATATTGTATGCATTACAAAGTGATCACCACAATAAGTCTAGTTACCATCTGTTACCATACAATTGTGAGGAGGTTACAATGGTCAGCAGCACCCTGAAATTCTAGAACGTCCTTGGAGCATATTTGATCTCTGTGTCACTTTTAAAATTCAGTCAAGCTTGAATGCTACGGCTGGCTTTATACCACGTGTAGCACCCTATTGCTAAGCCCAAAATGGAGAGGACTGCGTTACAAAATGGACACAAGGTGTAAACTTGACTCCTTTGGTCTTGTCTACACATAATTTTATTTTCGAAAAAAATTTAATGTTTTTTTTACTGACCCACAAGGCTTTTCAGACAGTTTCTTAGACTTTCAGGTTGTGAATTTTGTCTATAATTCATTCATAGCCAACTCTTTATGTATTGAACTTATGAACTGACTGGGGCCATAGCTTTTCACAGATGAATTGCTCATTCCGCATGGTGAAGATAGAGCCCAAAGGGCTGTATTTTTTTGCCGTGGCATTCTAGTGTCTTATTCCATAGAATTATGTTCATTCATGTTTAAAATTCACTTTATAAAAGGACACTTCTTGCTGTAGCTCTTGGACATAGGCTAAGATGTTATTAAATATGATTTACTTCAGCATTCGGCCCCAGATTTTAATTGTGTGATATGAACAGGACCAAAGATTGTATGAATTCAAATTTTTGTCTACTTAAAGAAGGTGAGAAAATTTAACAAATTATAGAACTCTTCCAAACATGCAGTTTTATGTATATGATATTTTGTTCTTCATGATCACTTTTTAGGCAGCATTTTGAAACTGGGATAAATGAAGTGGAAGAAGAATTAGATGAAATGGAGGGCTTGGCTATTCAGAAAAATAAACAGGCAAAAAGAATATATCTGGAAAAAATGGCAAAATAATTTTTAGATAAGAGTCTACTCATTTAATCTGAGTTCTAGGATGGAATTAGGAATATTTAGAAGTTGAAATCACAAATCATTTTGACTATAACTGAAAAGGAAACTTTCTTCCTGACCTTGCCTCGTTGATACCCTGAAGCATGAGGTATATGCTCCGTTTTCATTTTTTTCCATAAGTAATTTTACTATAAAACCATATTTTGATATCTCTGAGGTCTTTGGCAGCCATACTAAGCTCTGTATCTTATTAATGTCCTGTGGCAGCATGTTCAAGGGGTTAATTATATGCTGCATAAAATAGTGTCTCTTTTATTTTAAACGTGTTGTCTTCTGTTACCATTAGCCTCTGTGTATTCATAAAGGAAAAGATATATAACAGAGACTAGCTGACATTCTCTTTGCCATTCATTATTTTACCAATCTTTATCATATCTTTGCTTATTCTAACTTTTAAAAATGTTGTTTCTTTACTTTGTGAAGAGGGAATTTCATTGTATCTATTATTTAGCAAGGCCTTTCATATTTTATTATAGGGTAGTTTGCATTTTTGGCAATTTTTAGTCTTTCTTCACTTTTTCTGTTCACATAAGCTTCTTTTAGGTCATTTATAAATTTGTACACTAGCCTAGTATTAATTGTTGGATACTCTCAGTATTGGTCCCGGTTTATTGTCTGTTAATCAATTTTTAATCCACAAGAGTTACCGAATTTTCTTAATAGCCTCTTAAGAGAGACTTTATTTTAAAAATGCAAAACAACCTTTTGGATGATATGCACCAGTTCTTCTTTATCTACTATTTGATTAATTCTTTCAAAGAACTCCAGTGTGTTAGGAACACATGGTTTACACTTCTAGAATCCATGCTGTTTGCTCCTTATCAGATTACACTGCAACTCAGGTTTACTCGACTGTGGTTAACAAAGCCTTCCATGTAACTGAAGTTTGTATCTCCTAGATTCGTGCTTTGCTGCACTTCAGCTTGATAGATAGATAGCTGTACCCTGGTGTCGCAGATCCGAAGGCAGTCTTCTCTCTTGGCCTTGAGGAATTTTAGATAATTCGAGGTATCCTTCTGCTATGAATTACTCTAGCTGCCTATTAAGTTTGATTGTCTCCAAAGATGTAGTCAGGCCTTTGTAAAATTGGCGGTGCTCTGTACTGGGAAACGTAAGGGTACAAGGACGGTGTTTTAAAAATAAATGGTAACTGTGCTGTGGTTTCTGGAATTTCCATAGAGTTTCAGAAAATCTGACATTTCTTTACATTTTGTTCAATTAATCCATGTCAAGGAAACTTTCCAGATCTCCTAATTCCTTATCTGTGTCTGATAAAAAGGACTAAATGATAGTGATTGTAACTTCTTACTGTTTTTATTTTCCATTTGAATATATTTTTTTTTCTCCTGGTTTATACCATCGTTGATGGAAAATGTGCTAGAGCTTATGCATTGTCTAACTATCCCGTTTTCTGGTTTATTTACCTCTTGTCAAGGTTTGTTTCTGTTCTCTAGTAATATTGTTGCTACCACTTTATAAACGATTACAGCCCCATTTTCTTTTCCAATTCTTGTTCCTTCTTTAGAAATGTCACTCAGAAGGACAACTTGAAATCAATCGTTTTTCTCGAAGCAAAAGAGCAAGAGGATTGTAGTGTAGCACAAGAGAGGTCAACAATTCTTTGAGTGTCACACTCTTCCTGCTCAGCGGGTTGTCCTGGGTTTTCTTAGACTCTAGGATGAAGTTATGATCAAGATTAGAATGCACTGTCCCGAGGCTTCAGACCTACACAGTGGCAACTTGGTGGTTTAGCATTCGGCCACTAGCAGTGAACACCTCCTGGACGAATTCCCCCTTGTGCAATGTTTCTGCTTGCCCCTGAACTTACCTATTAGTCAACACGTAGCTGTCCTATCTTTGCCTTTTTGCTTTATTTGTAATCAGGGCCTGGAATGAATTATTTGAGGAGGGAGAGAAATGTTTATAATTAAAGCCTTGACCAAAACCAGAGAGATAATGCTTTAGCAAACTGTAGTTGACAAAGTGACTACACCGTGACTCAAGGGGCTTGACTTTAGCTCTGACTCTGTCACTACATAGTTGGGTGATTTGGGACATGATGATTTTTACCTTTCTAGGCTTTAGATTCCCCATCTGTAAAAATGAGAGATTCAAATATAATAGTGCGTTGCAAACTTGAGCTGTTCACTTTACATGTATTCGTTCGTTGCATCCTCATAATAACTTTGTGAGAGAAGTACAATACTTCTATTTTTCACATTTTACAGATAAGGAAACTGAGACTCAAAGTGTTGTTATCAGCCAAGGTCATGTGGCTAGTAGGTGGCATAGTTGGAACTTGAACCCTAGAGCCCAGGCTTTTCCAGCTCTAAAATTCTGTACATCAAAGAATGCCACAAATGAACAGAACACCAGTGTGGGCTTTGTATAAATGACTCATTTATTTGTAGACTAGAAAGGAATGAAAATGATGAGTACTGTTTTCTAAGGTTGACCCAGAATACTCAATATCCTGCTAATTTCTAATGATCTCTGTATTCCTTCTGTTTCTCATTTGTGTTTCATTTGCAAAGATATTTTGTAAATCAGAATGCTTATTTAGTCAGTATCTACCTTTTTATGTAACAACTTTCATTATCTTTCTCTTCGTTTTATAACAGACCATGGTAGGTTATCTAATACAGTAACCTGACATCATAAATTTTGAAATAGCATATGCATTGCTTCGTACAAGTTGGGGCTCCTTGGAAGCAGAGATTTCAAAGTTTTAGGATTTTGTTTTGAGGCCAGACTTTAAAAGAAGTATAAATATTCAAGGCACAGCCAACCCTCAGTTATTTATGTTAATGGAGGTGCAGAATATCCAATTAATTTATAATTGACTTCGGAGCACTGTCAGAAGTACACCCTCAGACAGCGTTCCGCGGTGTGCACTACAAGCTGAGGTGCTTGCCTTCTGCAGTCCCAGCTCAGAGCCTCTCTTGACTTGGCTTTGTTGTTAGAAGCCTGGCACCCAGAGGAGAGAAGGAAGCTACGGAATATGCTTAATGATAATTTTTCAAGTTAAGAAGATATCTCTTTTATGAGCACCCATCTAACAGATTGGTATACATAACAGTTCTTTATTTCCTGTGGAAATCCAGCAAATATTTCGTAAATCTAAATTCATAAATCGCCATGGTTAATAGGAAGCAATAAATGAGCTGTACCTCTGGCTATTACACCTATGAGGCTATTTAACGTTTATTTAGCCGATTCTGGGGTAGACATTTCCTTGGTTTTTGTAGTAAAGAGTTTGTGGGTGTTGTAATTTTCTTTATGTAAAAATTAGCCATAGTTTACTTTTCTTTCAATTTATTTGTGAGAAAGTGTGAGCGGGGGCGGGGGGGTAGTGGGAGAGGGAGAGAGATTCCTAAGCAGACTCTGTGATGAGCAGGGAGCCCAACGTGGGGCTCGATGTGGGGCTTCATGCAGGGCTCAATCTCATGACCCTGAGATCATGAGCTGAGCTAAAACCAAGAGTTGGAGGGTTAACCAACTGTGCCACGCAGGTGCCCCAGCCACAGTTTACTTTTTATACAATATTAAAGACATTTCTGGGGCTCCTGGTTTTTGTTGTTGTTTTTTTTTTAAGTGTGGAGCCCAACACAGGGCTTGAACTCACGACCTTGAGATCAAGACCTGGGCTGAGATCAAGAGTCAGACGCTTAACTGACTGAGCCACACAGGAGCCCCTGTCTGTTTTTGTTTTAATAGAAGCGCTTTTACATTTTAGTCACTGGAAAGTGTTGGAACTTTTTTTGCCCTTTTTTTTTTTTTCTCTTATTCCCTTCAAATTGCTAAGTACAGTAGAGGAAAAAGATGTTATAAATGAGCATTGTACTATAGTAAATGTCCTATTAGGAACCAGAATTGGTAGAGCAGGGTATTATCAGAGAAGAGTGTGGTAATGATGTTCCATTGCATTTACATAGTAGTTTTCTTCCAAGAAGCTCAAAATGATTCACAAATACCCTCAAGTCAAATAAGAATAAGTGATAATTACTCCATTTTACGGAAAAGGAAACATAATGGGGAAGAGAAAGCAATTAATTATACAAGAACAAAGTTGCACAGAGATGGACCCAATCTGCTTTGCAGGAGATAGAGGAGTAATCCAATTTTTAAGGTTTCCAAGGATGTGGATTTCTCTGGGATAAGTTCTACAGAGTGGAAATTCTAAAAAGCTAAAATATTCTCAAAGGCTGAGATATCTACTCTATTTGGGCCTGTATTGCTCAGTGTGATGATTCAGCTAAAAAAAACTATTGGTGAAGTGGTTTGCCAACTTTATGTCTCAAAAAGCCATAAGAGCCCGTGCTCTGACCTGCATTCACTGTTTTCTGCACTGTTTTGGGGGCAAAAGCTAAAGTCTTTCCGACAACCTGTAAGGCCCATCAGGATCTGCCTGGCACCCTGACCTTTTACTTCCTCTCCCCTCACTCTGCCTTAGCCACTCTGACCTCCTTCAGGTAAGCCAGGCATACTTCCACCTCAGAGCTTTTCCACGTGTTAGTCCCACTTAATACCCCAGGTATTTTCTTCTCATAGTCTCTCAGATGTCACCCCCAAGTATCAAATATACCTTCTCAGTGAGGCCTTCCTAGACTGTCTGATTCTGAAGGGCTCATCCTATTCCCTCCTGGGCTCATATTCTCCACCCCTGCTTTGTTTTTCTTTGGAAACATTGCCATGTGACATACAGTAATATTTTACTTTTGTACTTGTCTCTGTCCCCTTAGTGGAATATGAGCTCTGTGAAAGTAGAGATTTTTTGTCTCCTTATTTCAGAGATGTATTCTTGGGAGTAGTGCCTTAGTATCCTTAGTGCCTCAGACGTAATAATAAGTACTCAATAAGTATTTATTGAATGAATGTAAGGAACATGGTGGTGGTGCTGAGTAACTCTAATGGCTGGGAGATAACTTTAGGATGAAACAGATTTATTTATGTCATCACATTTCTAAGTATACTATGAGGTCAATTATTTTGAGTGCTTTGGGTTTGATATGACATGCTCTATTCCTTCACTCCTCTGACTTATAGACAGCATAGTATCTCCTTGATTGCTGCTTCTAAATTGTAAACATGGCTGTAATCGGTATGTTTGAGGTGCTCCTTTACACAGCATTTATTTGGTTTAATAGATAGCTCAACCTCTGCTTTTTAGGAAATTCTGATTTTCCAGGAAAGATTTATTGGGGTACTGCTTTAAATCTGTGATTTTAAGATATTGGCATATATCCAAAGGACCTCACTTTCTTAGTCCTTAAGTTTGTGATTCCCAGTTCTGGTTTTGAGATACCCTAACACAGTGATTTTTAATCCTTTTTTGGTGCCACAGACTCCTTTGAGAAAAGTTGCTGACCACATGTACTTAACATACAATTTTGCATAAAATCTCAGTGAATTGAAAGAGTCTTTGCGATATAGGGATCTAAGGACTATAGATTAATGGCTGCTATCCTAGAATAATCCCAATTATTTCAAGAAACAATACCAAATTCTCAAAATGAATTTACCTTCAGCTTACCTAATTTTAAAAGTATTTGTATAGGGGTGCCTGGATGGCTCAGTTGGTTGGGCAGCCGACTTTTTTTTTTTTTTTAAGATTTTATTTATTTATTTGACAGAGAGAGAGAGAAATCACAAGCAGGCAGAGAGGCAGGCAGAGAGAGAGGGAAGCAGGCTCCTCGATGAGCAGAGAGCCCAACACGGGGCTCGATCCCAGGACCCTGAGACCACGACCCAAGCTGAAGGCAGACGCTCCAACCCACTGAGCCACCCAGGTGCCCCGGCAGCTGACTTGATTTGATTTTGGGATCAGGGTCCTGGGATTGAGCCCCTGTCAGGCTCTGTGATCAGCGTAGAGTCTGCTTGTCCCTCTCCCTGCCCCTCCCCCCATTTGTGCACACCCTCTCTCTCTAAAATAAATAAAATCTTTAAAAAAAAAAGTGTTTGTAAACATTACTTGAAGTCAGATAGACAACAGTATTATGATGCAGTTACAAGAAGGTTGTCCTGACCTAAAATGACCTGAGATGTAAAAATTGGTATATGACAAGGATCTGCTTATGTTGATTTAGCAAAGGAATAGTGCTCTCCAAATATTAAGCAAAACTGCATCAGTTCAAGAAATGCTTACAACCCTTTCATTATGGTGTTTTCACTGAAAGGTACCTAAGAATAAAGGATATTTTACTAATTTGTTTTGATATAAGTAGAACAATTGTGGCTGTATGTGTCTGTTTGATTACTAAATTCAAAAAACAGAGGCTGTAAAACTAACTTTGGTTACTTTCTATTTTTTTTTTTTATTTCTATCCTTTACTCCCTACTGCTTTCCCTAGGGTAGAATTCCTTGGGCCCTTACATTTCTATTTGCTATAATGGAAAACTTTGTTTCTTTAAAAAAAAAAAAAAAGATTATTGTTGCTTGCTTGTTTGTTTTTAAAAATATCAGATAAGCTACTTTAGCTACTCTCATTTTAATCTGGGTTCTAACCATTACAGCTCATGAATACATTTTGTTTCGTTTGATACTTTTTAATATATTAGAATTTGTGTTTAATATACAAATTCAGAAACACCAAAATAATCAAAGTGATTTAAGTTAGAGGTTTTTTTGAAAGTTATAAACACAGGCACACATTTTTCTTGGAGATAGGAAATTAGATTATTTAGAAATTCTGATCCCTGGAATTTGAAGCAGTGGTAGTTGTTTAAGATGGCAACATAACTATCTTCAAGACCACTGTTTGTTTTTTAAAAAATCTAGGATACTTCTGTTATGATGGAAAGCAACCGTAATACAACTGTATTTTAAGAAGCATATTCAGTTATCATGTGCCTACCCATTTTATGCATGCTTATATATCAAAAGGGTACTATTATGCATATATAAATATATGATAATGGGGAAATACTATTGGTGTTGTTATTTCTGTAGAATAGTTTGGATGAGACTGCAGACTTTATGTTTTATGCCTATTGATCTCACTCTTTCCTAAAAATTGATTATGGATTCCCATTCTTTTTTCCCTAAACCATTTTGTATAGTCTTGTGAATTATACACTTAAAAAAAAGAAAAAAGAAAAATCTTTTATGTGATTCAGATTTCAGGTTCTTTCACTTTTGTATCTTTTGCTTAGAACCATGTTGGTATCTGAATTTACAATTCTGTGGCCAAGGTTTTTTAAAACTTTGTGAAGGACTTTATTGGACTTATACTAGAATTAAATCCTATTCAGTTTTCCATACCTAGGGTAAAATACAGGGCAGGCTATTCCATTTGTAAAATATAATCATCAAATTTCAAGCTAGAAAAAACACCTAATCCAATCATTTCATTTTACAGATGAAGAAATAGAGAGATTAGTAGCTTGCCAAAGAGCTGCCAATCTACCTCCATATCTTACTGGCCAGCATTTTTAGCAAACCGTATTTATTTTAAACATTTTTGGGGTCATTGCAGGCAGATTAAAAAGCAGATGTTGGCAGAGATTTTTTCCCCTAAGTATTCCAGTAAGAAGATATTATAGATTGCCATAGGGTCTCTTTCCTCTTTGATCCCTAGTCAACCAGAAGGCATACGCAAAATAAGTGAACAAACAAAAAATACCTTGCCATAACTTAGCATTACTTTACATGGTGCACATGTTGTTTATTCAGTTGTAAATGGCGTGTTGGCCTGGATTGTCTCCTCAAAGCAGTAGAGTCTTTTTATGAACTCCAGGCCAAGAGCTTACCGAGACTGGGGCTGCACTGGATTCTCTCAATGTTTTAAAATGAGGGATAGGGTGGCTGGGTTATGGACATTGAGGAGGGTATGTGCTATGGTAAGTGCTGTCAAATGTGTAAGCCTGAGGATCCACAGACATGTACCCTGGAGCAAATAATACATTATGGGTTAATTAAAAAAAAAATAAAATAAAAATAAATAAATAAATAAATAAAATGTGGATCTCCTACTGTGTGCCCAACGCTGTGACAGGTCCAGAAGGAATACAAAGAACAGTACCCTAGCCTGGTCCTACTGAGGAAAACAGCAGGACACCGTATGAGATAAATGCCAAGCAAGAGGTATAGGCATGGATGCATTAGAATGCCGATTTTGATTCTCTTGGGAGTCTTTCAAATGACTGTGCTAGTTCTGTTTCATCCCCTGGTACTGAAGAAAAACAAACAAAAAAGCCCATAAGATTTTAACCCAGGCAACTGCAAGTAGGTTCAAGCTAGAGGATAACTACAAGCCAGTCATCCTTCTAATGTTCACTGTTATCAGTTAAATATGGGCTATAATATTGCCTGTATAAATATTCCTGTATGCATAAAACTCATCTGTAGCATTTTCATTAGAATTTCAAATAAACACCATGGTTTTCTTCTCAAATTGCAAACTTTCTAAAACGTACAAGAAATTCCTGTTAAGTTGTGGTAAAATTAAAGCAGAAAATTTAGCTTTAAACAGAATTCAACATATTAGGAGTTCTGTTTGAATTGAGAATCTCAGTAGCTCAGTTTTAATTCTTTACAAACTGCATAAAAGAAGAAATAAATACTAAGACTATATAGAAGGTGAATACTATTTGAATATCATCCCTATTCAGCAAAATTTGTTTCTAATACCGAGGTTTTCAAAAATTATTGAGTAGTCATCAGTATCTGTTATTTCCATTCTCTTAAATGTGTTGTGACTTCAGTATAATATGAGGGAGATAGATGCTAACTCTAGAAGAATGTACGTATCTGCTGTGACAACAGCAGTAGGCTACCTGCTCTGAAGTTAGTAAACCGTATGGTTATACATCATATATTTTTATCACCAGTAGAGATTATGTGGAATTTAGTTGTCCCCTTTGGGTATATGAAAAATCCATAGGTGCCGTATAAGTAAGAGTAAGTCACATAACCTATCATCTGTTGGGGTACAGTTGGTAGGGTAACTAAATAATCCTAAGATCCTGGGGTGCTTGGGTAGTTCAGTCAGTTAAGCACCTGCCTTTGGATCATGTCATGATTTTGGGGTCCTGGGATTGAGCCCCGCATCCGGCTCCCTGCTCAGTGGGGAGCCTGCTCTCCCTCTCCCTCTGCCCCTCCCTCTGCTCATGAATGCTTTCTCTCTCCCTCTCTCTCTCTCTCTCTTAAATAAATAAATAAAATCTTAAAAAAAATCTTTAAGATCCTTTCTAGCTCTAAACAGAGTTTATGTTTACCCTAGAAATAGACTTATTATAAAGCGACATGTAACTTGCTTATTTATTTCTTTTCCTTGGGACGAAATTTATTTGGTAAATAGTACAAAAATGTGACCAAATTCCTTAAAGTCACACAACAAACTGTTAGCAAAATGAAGCATCAGACTCGGGTGCACTCCCAGTCCTCTTGTCCTGTACCGTCTTTACATTCAGTTAAAACACACAAAAGTGAGTTTTTCTCTGGAGATATATATTTCAAAATATCTGCAGTGGATTGAGGACCCTTATTCTAAATTCTTCATCAAGGTGTCTCAGCGACCAAACCACACTGACTTCAATCATGAGCCTACATCTAAGTGAATCTGAACCTTTGGAAAGTTTTGGAAAAGCCATAGATAACCTAGAGCCAGTCTGGGCTGTAGCAGTAAAAGGATGATGTGCCTGATTCTAAAATACTTTGTGAAGTTGAACTATCAAAGAGAAACTGAATAATTACACTAGAAGTAAGGATTTCAGAGCAGCTGGTAGGTGTTCACACGTGGGGCTCGGGGATAGAGCTCTAGTCCGTAAGCATCTGGAGGCCTCTGGGTGGAGTGGAAATGGGGCCTTCTGATTAGTAACTATGCCTTGTTATTAAACCGTGACTTTCTGCATTGTATATCCCCCAGAGTTGGAAAACTTCCGCTGGCGAAAAAAAGAGAAGGGCTGCCTTGCTGTTGCTGAGGGCCATACAGTAGACACAAAAGCGCCTTCTTACAGGCCTGCAGCAGGGGCAGCCTGTGCGGGCAGGCCCGGTCCTCTCAAAGACTGGGAATCCGATTCTTTCCCCAGGGGGTTTCCAACTAGTTTGCACTTCAGAAAAATCTTTTCTTTCTCCTGCTGTTCACGCCCTGCAAAGAATTTTCTTCCAACCAAAGAAATTGTTTTATAATCAAAGATCCTTGTCCTTAGTTGTTGGACATCAAAGAAAGTTTGGAGGAGACTGGGGGATTATGTGAGTGCCTAGAATTTATTTTGAATGCAAACTCGCAACATTAGTAAGTCCTCCTAAAGAATATACTCATCTCAGAGTTGGGAGAGAGCCTAGCAGAACTTAAATGTGTATTCCTCCTTGGTTGGATGTACCCCAGTAAGCTACAGATGAGACGAATAGCTCTATCTGGACTTAATTCTTGTACGTTTGGTTCTTGAGATTCTTACTGGAAGAGGGACCCTTACTCTAACTGCCCTTTTAAAACCCGACATTGGGAAACATGAAGATCTACTGGTCACCTTGAAACAACAAAAAATCTTTTTTAACCTTCTACTTCAACTTTTGGGGAATTTGGGGTTTCTCCCAGGGCCGTCGATGATCTCACCAATGTCGGGAGCCACATTCCCTGCATTCCCTGCTGTCTCCGAGGTGTTGATGATGTCATTTTTCTCTCACAAAGGAAAACCTCAGCACCCTGAGGGCCTGAACTCAGGTCTTGGCAGGTAAATGAAGGAGGAACTTACTTCTGGATTTAAACTGTTCGACTGACTCAGGCATAAAGAGGCACAACCATGCTAAGTACTAGCTTCACAGCCTCATCTCTGGGGCCTGAATAGAGCACTTAATGTTTAGGAAGAATTAACACTGTAACTTTAAGAAATTATTTTCTGGATCAGAACAATGATTAATATTTTGGTTCTTGAAGTCAGAACATTTATTGGCTGTTGTTCTAAGAGATTATGGCTCCTTCTTAAATATCCTCTGAATCCATGAATTTTTCCAAGCTTTTCTGGAATCCATTTATACTTTATCTGACTTTCCTTCCTAGAGTAGATTAACAACAACAAAAACAAGAATTAGAAAAAATAAAGTGATGGATAGGACAGATTTAGGCAGAGTTATGCCCTGGATGAAGTACATTCTTGTTATTCTAATCTTGGCTCTGTGGTTATGAACAGAAGAGAGTATTTGGTCTAGGAGACTTCCAATCTCTTCTGTCCCTTCATTGCAACCACAAAGTAGTGGTTGGAAATAGAATTCCAGGAACACCAAAAATGCTCACAGTTTCCAATAGTGGCAGTTCCAGTGCCCCCGCAAGGATTCTTTGAGTGCTCTTCCTCACTGCCTTCTTGTGGTGTCCTTGTGGTTGGAAGCCTACGTCGTCAATCACAAAGGCTTGCTCTGAAGACAAACCTGGTAAAAAATGTCAGTCGTCTATCTTTGCCACCAAAAACAATCCTTTATATTTTTACTCTATTCTAAACTAATACATTCTAGATTTTTGGAGAAAAGACAGTTTCTTTGAAGGAATCCTCAACTGACCATTCTCACAAAATTTTAAGGGCGCTAGTTTGTACTAGGAAGGGAAGTCAGAATGTGCGGGATAGACGGGATTTGCCAGAGGTTTTTATTCCGCTCAGCAGTGTTAAACTAACTTGCCTGTGTTACTCCTATGCAGGTATTCGATTACACTTTGGGGGGGGGGGTTACACTAAGAGTATATGGGTAAAATTCACTGAAATTTAAGAATGTCCCTTTTAAAAGTTTATAAAGGGGAGTAGGGAATTGAATTGTAAAGGAAGGGCCTAACCTGCAACCATTCATTATCGTAATCTTATTTCTCCTGAGTTGATGTGTACTTGAACCAAATTAATAACATTACACGAAATGCCCTAGTTTTTTTCCAGCAATATCAATCTTAAAGGCATGGAACAGGATTTGGCATTTTGTTTCCATTTTTATTGTTTTGTTTTCTAAAGGGAAGTTTGAGTTGGAGCCTGTCTGGCAGGATTCCAGGCTTCTACCAAACCACCTGTCCTGGCAGAGACAATGGAATCAAAAGTCAAGTTCTTTATGACTGCACCTGCCTTGTAAGTGCTGCCAGAAGATCTAATTTTTCTCCTGTAGCCAAACTCTATCCAGAAACCATAGTATTTGGCACCCAAACAGTGGGCGCATACACCTCAAAACATGGGTGTCCCAGTGTCAGGAGAACTAGTACTGGTTCTCCATTGACTCCTAAAGTCATCTTTTGCATCATAGCCAATGATTATTTTACTATTTATCAAATGGAGGAGATGTAGCTTTCTGCTTCACTGGTTTTCAAGATTTTTGTCAGAATCTACCAAGGATGATGGATCGCTTGGTAATTTATTATTTAGAAAAGCATGAAGGAGAATAGGATCTACTTAAAAGAGATCAGGAATATCATCTCCAAAGTCAGAACACCATGTAGTGTTTTCCAAGAGAAGACGCTACCATTTGTCCCTGCTTCTTCCATTTCCCAGAAATGTAAGCTACCCTATGGGTCACCAGTTGAACACACTCTCTGATTAAGCAATTGTTTTGGAGGCTATCTAACTTCCTTGATGAGGACGTTTTCCTTTTGAATTATCAGAGTGTATCTTGGGTTCCCTTAGGGCAGAGTTACTTCATTGTGTTCTAACTTGATGTATGACTGGAGGCCTTCTGGCCTAAGAACATAATTTCTGTCACCAATCAGATAATTGAAAGTAATATGCTCACCAAATAGTGCTCTTTGCACAGTATTCACATATAATGATATAATAATAAGGCATAAAGCGTGTTCTAAAATGAGTAACAACATCCTTCAGTGAACAGAGCTCTCAGTAGTCTTGTGTTTTGTTTTGTTTTTTGTAACGATTTATTTATTTTAGAGAGAGAGAGAGTGTGTGTGTGCCCAGAGAGGGAGGTGAAGAGGGAGAGGGAGAGAGAAACTTAAGCAGACTCCACACTTGAGTGTGGAGCCCAACATGGGGCCCATTGTGAGCCCGACATCGGGCTTGATATCATGACCATGAGATCACAACCCTGAGATCACCACCTGAGCCAAAACCAAGAGTGCGATGCTTATTCTACTGAGCCCGTCGGGGACCTCAATAGTCTTGCGTTTTAATCTCAGCTCTGATCCTTGAGGAAAAATGTTTAACTTCTTTGAGCCTGTGTCCTCATGAGTAAAATGAGGATAATAGGTGCCTGGGTGGTTCAGTTGGTTAAACATCCAGCTCTTGATTTGGGCTCAGGTCATGATCTCAGGGTCATGAGATTGAGTACTGGGCTCTGTGCTCAGAGTGAAGTCTCCTTTTCTCTCTTCCTCTGCCAACCCCCCCCCCCCCCGGTCTCTACTCACGGTTGCTCTCTCTCAAATAAATAAATAAATCTTTAAAAAAAAATAAAATAAAATGGGGGTAATAGTAATAGTCTGCCAACCTGAAATGAAATGAGAATTGTCCTTGAAAATTGCAAATGTTAAGGTATTGTTATTATTAATAGTAATTAGATCTGAGCTCTTTCTCATTCACCTAATTACTGTAAGAAATATTAAGTTTGAAGATTATTGATTTAAGCTCAGTTAACCTATTTGAATTCAATTTGGCATTATCCTAAAATAACTAAGAATAAGACTATTTCTGTTTTTTAATGTAGCTAAAAAGACAATGCTTTAGATTCAAAATTTTGTGGGCCAAAGGGCAGATGGAGTGTTACCATACTGTAGTGACAGGTAGCCTTAATGGCTTAGAAAATGACTAATGGCATGTGGGTCCTAGGGTCGGAACTGCGGTTCTGTTTCTGCCTTGCTTGTGCCACAGTGAATCACTTGCCCTCCCTGGACCTTTGTACATGTTGCTGGTCTACACTGGTGAGCCCATTAACTTCCTTCCAGGATGGATGAGGTGATGATCACTGATAGAACACAAAATAGCTACTTTCCTCAGTTTTTACTACTCAAGAGTCAGAGGGATCCCAGAACCATATTACCTATCCCTCTTACATTTTCTCTTTTTGAAATTTTAAATATTCTTTTAATTGCTGCTACCCTGAAACAGTTGCTCAGAATGCAGAAGCTCCCAGCTTCCTGTGCAGCTTTGCAGCTGTGTTCTGAGGGATAGAAGGAAAGGCGTTCAGGACTGTGAAGGGAACTAATTTACACAGTTCATTATACTTGTGCTGTGCTGGTCCCAACATGTTGTTCTTTGAAGCTCAGCAGATAAGTTTCTTTAGCCTGCTTGGAAATTACCCCACAAGTCCCTGAGACTCCCAGTTCCCCATCTGAGAAGTATTAGATCAAGATGAGAATAAGCATTTTCAGTCTTAGCACCTATCTGACATTTGTGGCCCAGAAATCATTTTTGGGTAAAGATATCCTTTGAGGCATCTCAGAGACTAATATTCTATAGTATGGAAAAATCTGTATTCCACACTGTAACTTTAACTGTTTGAAGTCTCTCCCCAAAACAGGTAAATAATGGGATAGAGGTAATTATGGGTTTTCTCATCTTTTCTACTTACCTGTTCCTTGTTGTGATTAAACACACGTAGCTTATAACTCTTTTAGAAACAAGCTGAATTACCATTATTACCCTTTCAACACTTGCATGGTATTATAATCCATTTCAATCACAGTGTGACATAGTGGGAGTCAGGAGACAAATGTGTATGGGGAAGATAGAAGGGGCAAATGTTTTCCCTTGTATTGGTTTTGGGAAGAGTCCTTCTCTAAAGGTACTTCTTGGGGAAATCTGTTTTCTTCCCAAGGCCTAATAAAGATTAGTGAGAGATGTCTGCAAAGCATTTGAAGCTCTTTGAAATACAGGCATGGATAAACACTCAGTATCATTGTTATTATCATTAAAAAGGAAAGCCCAGCATGTGATGTTTTGGGTCACTTCCAGCGGCCTTTTTTGATGTTTATGATTTCTTTTTTGACCTTTACCTCTTGATATCTTTATACATTTATTGACACTGTTGGACAAAGTCTTGAGATGCTAAGTAATAGGGTGTTAAGAATGAATGTCTGCTAGCCTCCATTTCTATGGGTGGAATGTCTGAAAATGTGTTTAAAGTATATAGTTCAGGGGCACCTGGGTGGCCCGGTGGGTTAAGTGTCTGTCTTTGGCTCAGTCATGATCTCAGGGTCCTGGGATGGAGCCCCGCGTCGAGGCCCCCACTCGGCGGGGAGCCTGCTTTTCCCTCTGTCCCTCCCCCGACTCATGCGTGCTCTCTCTCTCTCAAATAAATAAAAATCTTTGAAAAAAAATAGATAGTTCAGGTGTCTGCCTTTGGATACCTTTATTGTTCAAGTTTCGTAATCTTGGTGGCAAACTTAGTTTAATATCTGATCACTTGAATTTTTATTTCCAATTCTATTCTTTCCTGAGTTTTATAGGAAAATTTTCACTAACTAGAATAAATACCAAATAAACTGGGATATCCATCCATGTTGCATTTATGGGTTAGAGATAATTTAAAAGGAAGAAGCAAATATAAAGGATCTAAAAAACAAATATTGTAAGAACTCCCTAGGGGCACCATAATAAGTTCAGTCAATCTCCTACACTTCAGAATGTAAATTATTTCATGCTAAAAATGATCATAATGATATCCTTTTACCAAAGATACAAAATAAAGGCTAAATACGTTCAGTCATAATGTATTTAGGCAGGAATATACCAGTATACTTTAGAAAGGGTTTCTATGGTACAGATTAAATTTTAAAAGACTTCCTTCTGGTCAGTCCTTAGCAAGCTAAATAAATCACAAACTTTTAGTTTGTGACTTCTGTATTCAAGGACTCGTGCTAATCAAAATATTCTCTTCCCTGATTGGCAGGTATATTTAAGAATTGAGTAGAATTAATGCTCAATTTCTTTTTCTAATGCTGTTGGTCTTTCCTTTTGAGTTTGTGGGGTTGCTACGTGTTTCATTAAAAAAAGAAAAGAAGGGGCGCCTGGATGGCTCAGTGGGTTAAAGCCTCTGCCTTCGGTTCAGGTCATGATCTCAGGGTCCTGGGATTGAGCCCCGCATCGGGCTCTCTGCTCAGCGGGGAGCCTGCTTCCCTCTCTTTCTGCCTGCCTCTCTGCCTACTTGTGATCTCGCTCTCTCTCAAATAAATAAAATAAAATAAAAAATAGATTAAAAAAAGAAAAGAAAAGGCAACCCTAGGCAATGATTTGTTTGTTTTAGATTTTAAATGTTTATTCCACAATAAAGTTTTCTTGTATACACACATATATTTTTCTCCTCTAGCTTTTCAACTGAGTTTGTTTTTTTTTTTTAATCACCACCTCAATTTCTGCATCTCCATACACACAGATTTTTTTTTTTAAGATTTTATCCATCCATTTGACAGAGAGAGAGAGACCACAAGCAGGCAGAGAGGCAGGCAGAGAGAGAGAGGGAAGCAGGCTCCCCACCGAGCAGAGAGCCCAACGTAGGGCTTGATCCCACGACCTGGAGATCATGACCTGAGCCGAAGGCAGAGGCCTTACCCCACTGAGCCACCCAGGCGCCCCGATACACACAGATTTTTATACTTCTAAGCTTAGCTTTCACCAAAGAAAGGTAAAGTGAGAAAAACAATTAAAAATATTCATCAGAACCAGAGGAAACTCAACAGAGTCTATAGGAAATTGGATAGAAGGATGGAATACATTATGTCAACCACTATAGAAAATTATTTGAAGTTAACATCATGTTTAGCAAAAGTGACCACCCTGAAACTACTACTAATGGTAATAATATGTGTTTGTGTCTATATACACATGAAGGATTGACAATGAGGGTTTAGATTAGAATGAATAATATATATTATAGATAACATTGTATGTGCTATATATAGAATATATATTCACATTATACATAGAACATATATATGGAATATAGAATATATGTACATATTCTAAATACTTATTTTTCTATCCTTTAAGGGAAGCTACTTCCTCTATGCCAACCCTGGACCAGGTTCTGAAAATAGTTGCCTTTCAAGACCCTAAAGCCAAATTACTTATCTGGCTTTTGAAATTTTGCCTATTGAGAGAAAGGATGGTCAGAGGCAAAATGGAGAACCTTAGCACATTCCCCTTTGTGTTCTTTTCCCTGACACCCGCTCTTCCACCCATAATTTCAGTTAAATTTACTTAGCAGAAAATGATCAATTCTAACCTCAAACAGATGTCTTTTGCTCTGTTTCAGGCTTGTCTCAGATTCAGCGTGTCGGAGCTGGCTTTCTTCTCTCTTGTTAATTTCTGCTCGATCATCTCTCTCTAGTTGTGTGGACTGTCTCCTTAGGAATTTTTACCATGGTGGCTCAGTCAGTTAAGCATCTGACTCTTGATTTCGGCTCAGGTCATGATCTCGGGTTGTGGTTGCTTAAGATTCTCCTTTACCCCCTCTTCCTCTGCCCCTCTCCCCCCTTTAAAAAAAAGAAAGAATTTTTACCCACATAATGGCCCCTCTATGACGTTTCTCTCATTTTCATTTTGGGGGGGGGGTCATTAAAAAAAAAATCTGTGCCCACTGCCAAAAGTCTCTTCTCACT
The DNA here is from genome assembly GCA_028534135.1 of Potos flavus. Classification (NCBI taxonomy): domain Eukaryota; kingdom Metazoa; phylum Chordata; class Mammalia; order Carnivora; family Procyonidae; genus Potos; species Potos flavus. Next base: position 28,141,187 of record CM052891.1, on the reverse strand, counting down.
ATGAAAATTTGCTATCACTTTTGTATCCTCCACATTATATTGGTCTAGTTAGGTTGGGATTTTGATGACCTGGCCTGTTCCTTGGCATGTCATGTAGTGCACCAGATTCACTGTACATGTTCACTCATAATTCTGTCGAATAAGCTGGTGTGTGGCTGCTTTTTTCATCCAGAGACAGTGTTCCGTGGGTTACATGCTGACAGTTGTGTCTTCCCATCAGGAAAAAAAAAAAATCCTTTTCTCCTCCCTATCAAATAAAAGCTTAGATTTTAGGGGCTCCTGGGTGGCTCAGTGGGTTAAAGCCTCTGCCTTCGGCTCGGGTCATGATCTCAGGGTCCTGGGATCGAGCCCCGCATCAGGCTCTCTGCTCAGCAGAGAGCCCGCTTCCCCCTCTCTCTCTCCCTGCCTCTCTGCCTACTTGTGATCTCTCTCTCTGTCAAATAAATAGATAGAATCTTTAAAAAAAAAAAAAAAAGCTTAGATTTTAGAGAAAATTACAAAATACAGCAAATGAAAGAGAAGAACTGAAATCACAGCATCTGTGGTTTTCTCTATCCTTAATGGTAAAGCAGCTTCCTAGAGAATTTTATTGTAATATGTTGGTGAAATGTTTATAGTCATCCCTTTGCAGTTTGTTTAGAGAGTAGTTTCTAAGCAGCAGTTCCTGCATCGTCTAGAAAACTTTTGGCTGGAGAAACCACATTTCTTTTCTTTCTCAAGTGGCAGAACCGGTCTTTTTTTTTTTTTTTTTTTTTAGTTTGTTTAATACTTGATCTTTATGGTGAGGGACTAAGTTACATGATCTTCCTTCCAAAAGAATGTTTCTCAGATTTTTGTGTTTTATAGCTTTCTGATTTCATTGTCCTCATCGATTTACTTGTCAGGGAAGTATGAATATCTCTAGGAGTTCAAGTGTGCACAATAATAAACTGTCTTTCATGAAGAAGGAATAACTTCATGCTATTGCTCTGATACCAGGTTTGGATGCATCTTACCAGGGATCCAGAGCTCTAAGCAGAAATCATTGAGTCATGTGTATGTTTAGGGAACTTACCAACACATTACATCGCCTCATATTGATAATGCCCTTTCGACAATCTTTGGGTAGGTAGGTCATGCTATAGCAGACCATTTGGCCTCCTTAAAGCCATTACCTTATATTTTTCCTCAAAGCAATTTCAGATCCTGTTTAATATTTGCTAGTTTTACTGAGTGGTGAAGGCAGAGAGGTTGTAGTAGTAATCTTGTGAAGAAGGAAATTGGTGTTTCTTATCTATTTTCCATATATTGTCAATCTGTCCAAGTAAACCTATTATATGGAAAACTGATAAGGACCTTTGTTGTCTTCTTGATATACTTGCCTGCCCAGCAGCATGTCCCCCAGTGGAGAACCCTGTGGTAGAGTGTTGGCTCTCTAGATAAGGTGGAATGTCTGCAAGATAGCTGAACCATTGTGCCTCCATCGATTTGCACAACCTGAAGGGGAGAGGAGTTGGGAGGATGAAAGAGGGCCATCTCCCAACCCCCAAGACTCCTAAAGTTCAAACAGCTGGTATTCCAGTGGAACCCATGCATCTGGAGCAGTCCGATGGCTAGAGAGGTGACACGACAGCCTTCCTGGTATCCTCCAAAGTATTCATTTCCTGGCCCTTGACCTTCCCTGGGAATCATCTTCTCAAGTCCTTCTATCCTTTTGTTGGCCTGCTTTGAACTTCTTGTGTATTAATCTCTTTCACAAAGTAAGGGCTGTAAGCAGTGGATAGTAAGTACTTCAGGGGGACTCTCAGCCGCCCCGTGTGAGGAGGATTATTGAACTGTCTTGTTTCTGCATAAATAGAACTGCAAGGGCACCTGGGTGACTCATTTGGTTGAGCATCTGATTCCTAATTTCAGCTCAAGTCCTGATCTCAGGGTCATGGGATAGAGCCCCTCATCGAGCTCCCTGCTCAGTGGGGAGTCTGCTTGAGGATTCTCTCTCTCCCTCTCTCGCTCTGCCCCTCCCCCCACTCGAGCTGCTCTCTAAATAAATAAATAAATAAATAAATAAAATCTTTTTAAAAAATTTAAAAACTGCAATAGTATCATCCTCTGAGTTCTTGTACACTTGACTTCTTTTGTTTCCCAAATGATTTTCTAAATTATTTTCATTTGTACAGCATCCAATGCATTACTTCTTTTCATTCTATCTGATATCAAGTCATTGCTAACCACCTATACAGAGAGGCTAGAGGCATCTTCTCTTCCTTCTTTGAAATTATTTTCTAGAAGATTATGGGGTCAAATTCTATGAGATTATCTGGAATTTCTTGATAAAATTCAACGTCAACCGATAGGATTTACTTTCGTAATTTTACCTCTCAAGCTTACCACTGAGTCATATTCTTTCTACAATTTTAGTGCAAACAAGATTTTGATTTGTATTCTTTTTTTTTTTTTTTTTTTGTATTCTAAAAATCAAACTGACCTCTATGTAATCTTACCCCAGGAGAGAAGAGTATCCCCATATAGATAGTAGTCTAGAGAATGTTGGGAGTGCTTTTTTTGAAGCAGCTCAACAATATCTAATTGTGTTTCTAGTCAAGACTTGTGCAAGTAAATGCACATGGGTTGTGGTCTGTTGTAGAAAATATAAATATTACAACGAGTCTCAAAAATCAGATCAGTTTCCTAATCTATACTGCATTCAAAATAGTGATGTCGAGTTCACCCCCACCTCAAGGGAGATAGTCTGAAGAATTACCTTCTAACATGGTGTCCTGTCCCCCGTTACACAGGGTAGGTCACCAGCTGCTCCATAACAGCAATGTTGTCAGCAAGTTAGGACAGGAGGCTAAAACAACCATATCCAGTTGAGGCTGCAAAGAAAATTCAAGGAAACACAATGTAATAATGATGATTATATTCATATATGGAGAGAGGAAGATGAATTGCGTGCATTGTCCCCAAATTTTCTTGTGAGAGCATTTCGTGATAAGTTATATAATGTCTATTCCCTCATCAGGCCAGTTACGGAAATAAAAAAGCCATATAACCCTTCCTTAGCCTTTGAAGGCAGGTATTCCTCTTGGGGAGATTTGTAGTAATGATAATAGTTCTGGAGTGAATGTACAACTATCTTATATATCGACTTTAGATTTATAAGGCTTTGTTGTGGTGGCTGCCATTGACTCCACTTCCAGATGTATTCAGGGGCCAATAGGTACTTAGGAAAGAGATAGTAGAAACTCCCTACCATCTTCCTTTGGTGTCCGCAAGTTAGCATATAGTTAAATAATAACTAGACTTGGTGTTCTCTGGCTTGAGTGCTCTTCAATATTTGCTGCCCCCAGGGGCGCCTGGGTGACTCAGTCGTTAAGTGTCTGCCTTCGACTTGGGTCATCATTCCAGGGTCCTGGGATCGAGCCCCGCATCGGGCTCCCTGCTTGGCGGGAAGCCTGCTTCTCTCTCTCCCACTCCGCCTGCTTGTGTTCCTGCTCTCTCTCTCTCTCTCTCTGTCAAATAAATAAATAAATAAAATTTAAAAAAAAAAAAAAAATGTGCTGCTCCCAGAAAGCTTTTCTGGCATTCTTAGTGTTAAGTCTCTGTTTCAGTCGTAAGCTAGCTAGTTTTCCATGATATCTCATGATTAACTGTCTGTATTTGTGTGAAAACCATTTTGATAATGCTCACACAGATGTCATTTGGTCTCTTGAGACTCACCTCAGTCAAGAGGTGTCTTCTCAGCTTCCCTTAACTTTATTTACTATCATTTTTGAAGTCTCTTCTTCTTTCTTCATCTTGAGATGATGTTCTTTTTCAACTTGGACATTGCTCTCAGAAAGCAATCTGCTTCCCTCCGCCCTCTGCATGCTGCCCCATCATAAATCCAGCCTTGCAGATCTGATGTCGTAGAGGCGTCGGTTTCATGCGGCAGTGCAGATTTCTGCTTCACTTCAAGGGTCTTGTTTCCCTCCTCTCATCAACCTCGAGCTGTCAGCAGTGATGACTCTTACTTACCTGCACCTCCTAAACTGCTCAGAGAGGAATCCGGTTCTTCTGGCTTCAGTGCTGACCTTGACCCTTCCCCAGTCCTGAGCGGTCCTGGAAGCTCTGCCCTCCTCAGCACCTAATTCATTCCTGATACTCTAACTTTCTTGCCCTGGCCTCAGGAGAGAGCACATTCTGAACACTCCTCCTTTTGTGTCGGCATCTCTGTGAGGTGCTTTGGAAGGACTCCAGCCAGGCATGGAAGGGCTCTTTGATAATATCTGACGGGTGGGTAAGAATTTCGGGCACCTGGCCAAGATACACATAGCCTGTAATCGTTAACTCAGTCTGTAAACAGTTCAAACGGCACTGAGAGGCCGTCAGTTATTACATTAGAAGAAGCCTTTCATCTCTCTTGCTTAGAAGCCAGGCGTCCAGCATTGGCCCCCACTGTGGCAACCGGAAGCACGGGGCTCTGTGCACAGCCGCCGAGGCCCGGGACGCGCGGGGCCATGCAATGGAGCCTGCTCCGAGTGACGGACTTCCAGACTCTCAGCACTGGAGCAATAATGAAATCATTCATTTCCTTTTGTTCTGCACCTGGCTGATGCTGGAAGGAAAAGAGAAAAACAAAAAGAAAGAAAGAAAGAAAGAAAAGAAAAAGGAAAACCTTGACCAGGAATAAATAGTGGGGAAGAAATTATCATCAGAGATTGGAGATTTCATTTTTCAGCTCGATTTTCTTACCCACATTCGTGTTCCGAAACCTTTACAACCTCACCATTGACATTTTTATTTTGTTCCTTTACTCCAGACTGAATCCAACTTTGGTCCTTAGCTTTACAGTTATTCAGTATTACTGGACCCTAAGTCCAAGGCACAATGCTGGGCCCTGATAACAGACATCCTGCCCTAAGGTGCTTACTAATTGAGACCTTAAGATAATACTAGATATATTCTAGAGATAACTACCACCACGAGAGTTTATAACAAGTGCCAACTAAGGCATGCAGTGAGTTTCTGTGGGAGTTCGCAGTAAGGAGAAAGAACAGCAATGTGGACAAGAGTGATCAGGGAAAGTCCTTTCCAAGTCTGTGAGAAATCTTACATTCAGTCCTTTTCTTTTTATTAGTTTCTTTTCTTCCGTATTTCTAACCAATTTTCTTTTGTCTTTATCATTGCTAATTTTGCTAGCCACATATTTAGTGTTCCAGACATACAGTAAATGGAATCGTTAAGCCTCTCAGAATTTTTCTGATGAATAGAATTTTGCAGAGGTAGAAATTGCCTGCCCACAAGACATTCTGACACCAAGCACAGCTTACTCTAAGCATCTTGATTGCGGAAGACCCTTTCCTGATGAATATTTTCAAAGATGTTCAGATTTGTTTTTTGTTTTTGTTCAGATTAGTTTTAAGGCTGTCATTACTGAAGCAGTTTATGGTACATAGCACAGGAGCAAAATTTAGATTAGGCCGTAGGTTTTAAATGAACGAGAGAAATAAAATCCTACACTAATTGTATTCAAGGTGAGCACCAAAGCCCCGGATTTTGCCCGTTACACCAGAATCCCAAGTGTAAAGCAGCTAGATTCTTTTTCTCTACAAGACAGTATCTTAACACTTGCCTCATTTACTTCAGCTGAAGAAAAAGGATACAGTCAAAAGACATTCTTCCCAAAAAAACCTAGGGTGGTGGGGGGAGCTGCATTATATATAGTCAACCAGACTGAGGCCCTCATGACTTAATTAGTTAGAAAGCTCTGATCTCAGGCCTATTTTCTTTGTTTCATTTTCCGTTTTGCTCAGCTTTCTGGATCACCTTTTCATTCCCTTTACATATTTTAAGGTTTGCTTCTGACTTACTATCCAAGTTTCCTTTGATGATTCTGAATGTAGCTTTCGGGGAGCATGGGTAAAATAAAAGAGAGGGTATGGCTTGAGGACGTGCAACCTTGCACTCCATCCTGTGTTCTGCTTCTGACTTACCCATCTGCTGAGGACAAGCCCCTTCTGCTCTCCAGAAGGACTAATTCATAGGAAAAAACAGCTCAGTCTTTAAAAAAGAATTCAAGTCCTTTAGAAGAAAATAGGCACTAGAGAAAACAAATCCAAGCCTCTTTACCATTTGCTCAGCATTATTTGTTCATGGTAAACAGGAGGCTGGTTATTTGAGAGGACGTGGTAAGTCACACTTATACAGTAGAATTGTAGAAATACAAAATGTATAAGGTGCGTACACACGGAAGCTTTGTGGCTGCTATCTGATCCACCCAGTTCAATGCCCTGGCTGATTCTGAGGTCATTTACAGTAAGGTTTAACAGGAGGAAGCAGTGGAGGAAGTCCCTGCTCTTCTACCCAAATATAGTCTGTTTTTTGGGAAATGATCATTCTTGAATTTTGGCTTCTCATCCCCACTGTTTTCCTTATGCATGTAGTAAGGCAGCTGCCTACAATCATTTTGGTCCCTCTAGATCAGTCGTCCCAGATTCTTAGGTATGTCAGAGTCAGTTTTAGCAAGCTTGTTAAAACACAGATTGCTGGGCCCTACCCCCAGAGTTTCTGATTCCATGTGCCTGAAGGGAGGCCTGAAAATCTGCATGTCTAACCAATTCCCAGGTGATACTGATGCTGCTGGGTCTTGGGGACCAAATTTGGAGACCCACCGCTCTAGGTTACTGCCTCCTTTGTAACGACGAAGACTTTGACAGCCACAGCAACCCGCTTGCACTGAAGTCACCGTGGCTTTCCTCCCTGAGAGTGAACTCTTGGTGATGAGAGGATTTGTCTTCCTTGCAGAGTAGTGGCCTGGACGCCAGACCATTTCCCTATGGGTCCCTGGCAAATGGCTTACTGACTCTTTCAAGCAGTAGGTAGCTTGTGGGAGCTTCCTTTTAGAAAAACTACTAGCTGGCCTACAGAACTAGAAATAGGACGGAAGGAGAGTGAAACCAACGCTTTTGATTAGCTTCTGTATCTTCCTCAGAGAGAAGATTCCAAGGTTGCCTTGACTTTAGGAGTTCTCGTTTTTCTTTTGTCCACTTCCCTGAGCCACAGAACCTTGTAGTTGTACATGAGACGATTTTAGAAGCTAAGTGAGGGGAATTTCACTCTCGTGAGGCAGGCTGCATAGCACCGTCCCTTCTGGATTTATTGCAGTGGGACTAGTTCAAGCGAACCAATAATCAGAAGCTCTGTTTTTAATTGGATTCACTGATGTAGCCATTTTAGCTTTTTCTAACTTAATATTGAAAATGTTAGAGCAATAGTACTGTAGCTGAAGACATAAACAGTATTTGGCAGATTTGTATCTCCAGTCCTGGCCTTTCACTCAACCTCTGATTCTTATTTCAAATTGCCTATAGGATTTAAATATTCATCTCTAATTCAGTATTTCCAAGAATGTACAAAATTAACTTCTTTTTCCAATATTCTTCTTTGGGTTGATGCAATCCCCCCCCCCCAGTACCCCCTGCCAATTCTCCAGGTGTAGAACCTTTAGCTCCTTTATTCTTATAGTTCAGTCTGTCAGCAAGTACTTTCAACACTTCCTGCATAATTTCTGTGATTCATCCTTTCACCTTTTAACTGTTACCACCAGAGTTCAAGCGCTCATCCTCCCATGCTGGATTCTGGAGCAGCTCTCTAACTGGCTTTCCTACCCCCAGTTTCTTTTCGTTCCGCTATAGTTTTTACTCTGATACTCAATTGTGTTTCAAATACTGTTTTGATCATGAGATCCCCTTGCTTAAGAATTTAGAGTGATTCTTTTTTTCTCATAGGGCAGCAAAGCCTAGATCTTATCTCGGCATTCAGCGGCTTTCACAATTTGACCATACCTCAGCCATCTAAACTATCTCAGCAGCTCTATTTTTCAGTCGCAGAAGTCTTCTTGTACTTTGAAGACTTGAGAGAAACTGGTCAAGAAGCCCACTTTTCCTATGACTTGGCCCCATGTTTTTCCTCAAGGCTGTGGCTGGGAAGTTCCCCAAATCCATTTCACAGAGCCTGTGGATCAGTATGCCTTTATTTTACGTATCTGGTCATTCTCTTCTTATTCAAATCTTATTCAGCTCAGTCTTCCTTAGGGGCTAGCTTAAGATTCATCACCTCCCTAAAGCCCACAGGACCTGTTGGCTGTGCCACACAATGTGGCACTTGACAGTGTACCATTTTATGCCACCATTGAGTTGTGTTCATATGTTACCTCCCTAATAAGACTGTAACCCCTGGCGGGATCTGACAATTTTGGGAAGAAGATAAATGTTCATCAAACACTTGCCAACCAAGAGGCCATATTTCAGGCCCATTCGGATGTGTCCCTGGGGCAAATCTCCATGCGTACCCATCTCGCATCCTACTCAATAGCGACATCACATGACTGTATCTTGACAAGGAGCATTTGGGAGCTATTGATCTGCCCTGTAACAAAGGGTTTGGGAAGAAATATTAGCAGCTGCTATGTTAGGGAAAAAGAGGGCTCCAGAAATCGGCCTGATAGTGTCCAGGCTAAGAACCAAACTTAGTGACAGAGAGCAACTCTGCTAGTTAGGTATTTGGCTCAGAAGGCAGTTCAGCCTCTGTAGTATTTCAGGTAGGCGTGAACTGAGCACTTAGATGTGTTGCTACTTTCTGAAGTAAGCCTACCTAAAGGCAAAAGGATGGCCCGATGACTGGGTGATCACTCCCACGCTGAGTTCTCATGTATAGGCTACACGGAGGTACCCACCCGAACAAACACTATGAAGAAGCAAAGGAAAGTGCTCAGAACCTAAATGTAGTCACTGTGTCAACAGCAGTATCAGATAAGGTGAATTTTATGGAGTGGGGGGTGTGGTGGGGGGAAGAGTCGACGCACCTGTGGTTGGTGATTCAGAAACTTGGTGCCACATTATATGGCACCATGAAGCCACCTTATGGTCCAGCCACCCCACGGTGGCTGATGTCATATAATTACCCACTTGCTAACTGGGCCAAGAGGAAATGGATTGGATGAAAGCCAGAGTAAGGTATAGTTACCTTGTAGCTGAGCCACAGTCAGAACCTATGAGACCAGATGGCTTTGGGGGAGTTCTTCCTATACCAGTGAAGCCATTGTCATTGTCAACCTCAAAGTGGTTGAGTTTTTTATAGGTATCATGCATTTTTGCTTGCCTATTCCTAAAACAGATATGTTCTCATCTGAATTTATTCAAATGAGCTCCATGGCTCACAAATTGCCAAATTACCATATCTCAATCAGAAACAGGGTCCATCCAGACAATTCCTGTTGGCTTAACTAGGACTGACCTTAATTCTAGACTGACTCAGCTTCTCTGTTAAAGTTGTTTGAAATTCTGATATCCCGCCAGAGACTGTTTCTAAGGAGTTCTTAGTCTGAAGTATGAATCATAAACAAATGGACTCTCGAGAGACCAAAAACACAAGCTTTCAATATTAATTCAGCATGCATTTATTGGTTGCCTGTTATGTTAAGGCATTGTGCTCTGTGGGATATAAAGAAAACCCTGCCCTCACTTTACTAGATAAGAATATAAAGCAGAAGGGGAAAAGTCCCACACCATAAATACAAACAACTTGATTGGGACATTTCAGAAGAAGAAGAGATTTTTCATGAAAGAGGTAGCATATAAATGTGCCTTCGAGTGATAAGTAGCATTTTAAAAAGTGACAGGATAGGAGTAAAGGCATTCCAAGAGGACGTGAGCGAAGAGTAAGACAGTTTGGTGTGGACAAGCAGTATAGTACATTTAGGAGAGAAGTGGGAAGAAAGCTGAAAAAGCAGAGGGGAAGAGGACGGAATTAATACTTTTTGAGGGCCTACTACCATGTGTAGGAAATGCTGGTACTTTAAATATGTTATTTAATCTCTACAGTGATATTCTTGCATGGATAGTGGTACCTGCATTTTTTTTTACCCATAAAGAAACCAAGACTCAAGAAGTTAGGGTACCCACTCCAAGTCACACACATCTTTCAAGTGACAGAGCTGAAACGTAAAACCATGTCGTCTGATTCCAAAGCCAATGCAGAGAGCTGAAGCCTTGATCTGATAGGCCAAGGAGTTTGAATGTAGTTCAGAAGGCAGTGGAGAGTCACTGATGGTATTTGAACAGGACAACGCCATGATTGGTGCTGTATTGAAGAAGATTGCTCTTGCAGAGAGATACAGAGCGCTTTAGAATGGTGAGAGACCCAAGACTAGTTAAAAGCCTATTGTAGTGCTTCAGACTCCAGGGAGATAGAGAAGGTAGGTTCCCAAAGAGGAGTTTGAGTGACTGGATGCAGGAAGAGGGGATCCTAATGGCTTTGAGGTGCTCGGCCTGGGTCTGTGATGACAGTGCCTTTAACGAAAACAGACGAACTAAGAGAAGTTATTGGCTTAGGGTGAAGTGCAGGCAGACGATGATATATGTATGTTTGGTATATTTGAGTTTGAGGGACCAGAAAGACCTCAAAGAAATAATGTGTATCAGGTATTTTGTAGTGCAGGATAATTTGACTTAGGAGAAATTTTTGGAATTTGTGAAGGTGTTAGAGTGAATAAGAACCCCAGAAGAAAGGTAATAAAATCAGAGAATATCTCCTTTTATTTATCTACTTACTTTTAAGATCTTATTTATTTATTAGAGAGAGAGAGAGCACAAGCAGGGGGAGCCGCAGAGGGAGACAGAGAAACAGGCTCCCTGATGAGCAGGGACCCCCCCCATGCGAGACTTGATTCCAGGACCGTAAAAACACGACCTGAGCCGAAGGCAGCTGCTTAACTGACTGAGCCACCCACGCATCCCTGCACCTTCTTATATTTAAATGAGAGGAAGAAGAAGAGAAGAGGAAGGCAGAGGCATCAGATGAGGCACAGAGAAGTGGAAGAATAGAACAGCATTACGTCACAAACAGTAAATAGGGAGAGTGTCAAGAAGGGATGTTCAACACGTCAGAAGTAAGTTAGGGATATTAGTCTTGGTTTAGCATCAGTCGCTTTCTTAGAAAACAACTGGCACCATACATCCTTTGTCCCCTCTGCTTTCAACTCTGTTATGGAGGAAATTAGTGAACCAGGAGAACCGTTTTCCTATTAAAGATGTGTTTGGTGATCACATTTTAAATTTAAGCTAGTGAGAGCTCTCAATTTTGCTGCTGGCAAAATAAAGTGAACATTTCAGGTCTTGCTCTAAATCACTGGGGCTTTAGTTCCCAAGAAGGCTCTTAGAATTTTGGCGCTTTTATTCCTTTACTCTGTGGCTCTTCCTGTGGTCTGTCACATTGCCTTTCGTTATATTTAATACATGCAATCCATGCCCAGAATTCGGGATTCCTGATTGCAAGCCCAATATGCATTGTGTTGTCTCTTCACCCTAATTTGTAAAATGGGTGGTACTAATAAAGGGAGAATAAAATAGCTAATGAAGGATTGTAAAGTACTTTACTAATATAAAACGCAACATCAAAGCCGAATAATCATCTTAATTCAGGGTGAAGGGTTCCATTAGCAGGGTAAAAATAAAAAGGACAAAGGGTAGTGTTGCTATGTACCTTGATAACAGTGTAGAAATCCGAAGTGCGGCTATTGATCCTCATTGCCCTGTGAACTCTCAACCCAGGAATTTGGCTCTGCTCCTTCCTAACTCTCCAAGGACTTTCCTTACCCACTAAGTCTGGTGATGGCCCCTCTCCGAATGTCCTGACAGACGCAAACAGGAACTTCTGTTCAGCAGAGCCCGCTTGATAACTGAGAAGATTCCTCTTCCATTTATCAGCACTTTGATGATCTCCTCATATCTTTTACCATCTGCACTTAGCAAGAAAAATAAAGAGGTCTGAGCAATTAGGAAGTAACAAAGAACTCATAGTTCACAAAGAGCGAGTCAAGGGATGCTTGGAATATTTGAACATACATCCTCAGGGCCAGAGTGGGCTGGCGGGCTGAGCAGGCTGTGGGGAAGCTGAAACAGGAAAGGCGATGGTAGCCAGTGGCTCCTCAGCTAAAGCCTTTAGGAGCTAGGCTTCAGACACATCAGCTTTTCAGAGCAGAAGGATGGAGAAAAGAAATATAATTCATCTCTCATCCCACTTAAGGTAAGAAAAATGTTATTTAAATACGTTACTTCATTTAATGTTAATCTGACCCACTTAAAAAATATGGAGTACTATTGGGAGTAAATCAGCTCTGAGTTTTTCCAGAACTTTTCCAGATCACTGGTCTGAGTCCTCATAAAATCTTGGTAGGAACTGAAGTTCACCAGAGACACTCAGCCAACACTATGGTCTGCGGCCAGTCGGGGCCAAGAGTTTCTTTAAGTCCATGCTGTAGGGATAAAAAAGACCAATAAAACTGTTTTTAATAGTCTCTAATTGGTTCCTATCCTGAAGGAGCTTCCCATCATATCTGGGAGATTAGACAAAAGGGCCCAAAAGGACAAGCGAACGCTTCCAAAATAATATCACAAGAACAAATTAGTCCGCCCATTCATTCTGCGTTGTCTCAGTGCAGATGTGCTGTGATCTGTGAATTTGCATTCCCCGTGTGCTGTTGGACAAACGGCCTCGAGCGCCTTGTGTGCGTGTGAGCACGTGTGCATGGCCGTAGCTTCACAGTTAGCCTTTAGTCTCTTGAGAGCAGGAGCCCACTCCCTTTTTTGGTAGGGGGACACTTTCTCTCCCATTAGGGATTATGTTCAACTCAGCACATTGATACTGAGGGAAGACGATAAAAGAGTAACAGGGGATGGGTTATTAAGCAGAAAGATTTTCCTGAAAGAAGTGTTTCGTTCAGGGTTACGGAGGAGGTTTAGACGTGATATAAAAAGGAAGCAAACTCTCCCTTGCTAAGAGGTCAAAACACTGTAAGCTGGCTTTAACACCTAAACTTACAGGGAGTATACGGAAGGTTTTTGAAGAGAAAGCAGAAATCTGAAAATAAGCATATCCTGATCAAATGACAAAGAAACCACCAAATTTATTTGATCTCACATCCGTTTATTAAAACAGATATTTCTACATGCATGCATTTTTTTCTTCACATCTACTGTGCGCCTGGCATTATGCTCAGTGATGAATAAGGCCTAGCTCCTGACCTGAAATAGCTCAGGATCTACTTTAGAGGGAGAAGGAAAGGACTAATATTTTGTTGAAATCTAAGACCCAGGCACTGTATTGATACAACTGTAAGAGGTAAGTGTCATTTAAGAATTTTGAATCTATCACTTTAGGGGACTGATGGGGGAAAGTGTTTAATTCTGAGGACGGAAGGCTGCTTAGAAGATCACAGAAGGACTGGGTTGAGAGGTTGAGGGCGGAAAGAGGTGGAAAGCTGCAGGACTTAGACCTTGGAGTCTGGCTCACAGGGGAGGGGGAGGAGCCACTTTTTTTCTCTGTAGAGCCAAGGAGGTTGGGAAAGGCCCATGAGAAGAAAGTAAAAGGAATTTAGCAGAGAACCAAACTACTTTCCCAGCTCATACATCTTTTCTGTAAAAGACTACTTAAGAGCCAAGACACTGTTTTTCTGGTTTCATTCTCTTTAATGCTAGAACCCTACCAGAAGGGGCCACTTAATAGATCTTACTCTTTAGTTCTTAGGAGCCCAAGAAATGCTACTATGAGGAATTACTAAAATATTCAGAGGATGGAAATGCCAACTGGCAGCAATGCCAAGATATCCAGGCACTATCCGCGGAGACCCAGTGAAGTGCTGATCCCCAGAGGCGATCCCTTCCAGGCTCTTGCAACACCATATTTCACTTTTTCTTTTATCTCCTGCCTGGAAGGCTCCACCGTGGGTGGGAATAAAAATCTCCTCTCCTGTTGCATCCAGGCGGCTGCCAGCAGTCTGTTTGCCTTGTCCTTTACTGGCAAATCATTAAACAGTCCCCCCAAAGCAGGCCTCTTGCCCAGGGCCACCCCGTGGACAGGGATTCAAAGGGCTGTCAGGAGCCAGGCTGGAGCCTTCGGGTCGAATCCAACACAAGCCTCTTCTGACTGTTGCCTCTTCTGAACAGAAGCCTCCTTGGCCCGATCTCAACCCCCAGTGGCTCCTGAGGAGAGACTCTGGGCATCTGAGTTGGCTGGTGGCTTGAATAATTTCGTCCTTCTCCTCCTAATGTAATTTCTTAGTGCCACTACCTTATAGCCCCTATTGTTTCTTGACCAAAGCACAGGCCCTTGCTCCATTTTCTCCCCGCTCGCTTTCCAATGTAAACGCAGTCTTGTGTGTGACTGCCCAGGAGCTGGGGATGGGGACCAACCAAGCAAATGCTGTAACTTCCCATCCCCACTCACAATGTGACAATTAAAACCTGAGTATAGAGTTAATTGTGCTGACACATCTGGATACAGGGTCTGCCCTCAAAGGACAAATAAACACTGCGGCGAGCAGGTCGTGGACGACTGGCCCCGAGTTTGTGGGGCAACTTGAAATCCCCACGACCTCTGAGCAGGGAACTAGGCCTGAAAGACACGGCCTGAGTGAAATAACCAGATTAACGTGGCTGTTTCACACTCTTGCGTTAAACTCACCAACCTCAGCAATGCTTCAGTCGCTGTGCTGGGAGTCCTGAAAGGCCTCCGGCGCACCGAAGGAAATATCGGATGTCCTCAAGTCTCAGTTCTGCGGTCTTCCTTCACGGAGGCTGTCTGGTTCTAGTCTTTGGCCTATTCGGCATTAAAATCTTGACAGAAGTAATTACTTCAACAACAGCAGCGGCAGCAGCACTGCCTGGTTCCAGCAGGTCTCTAAATCCCTACCATCTCTAGCGTGAGTTTAGCTGCCACAAGAACAGCAAAATCGTAGAGCAGACTGTGTCGGGGCTGTCCTCAGGTGGCACCCCGGGCCCATCTGGAGCCCTTGTGGCAGAGCAGCCAACTAGCTTCCTGCGGTGAGAGTGAAGGCCGCCCCGAGGAGGGGCCCCTGGCCCAAGCCTCCTTAGACCCTTGTCCTGGAAATGGGAGGGCAGGCGTCGCCCTAGCGATACTGCCGCCTCTGCCAAGACCTCAGCTATTCTGCGGATGACCTCTCTTAACAAGACTTAGGTAAACGAGGGGCCTCGACGGTGCTTCCCGAAGGATGGAGGTCAGTGAAGGCGGTGGGATCTCCCTGGGACAGTGGTCGCTGACCGACGGGCAGAACTCAGCTGAACCTCAGGACCTCTTAGTGCGGGATTCTTAGAGGTTTGATCCCTGTGAGCCTCTCCTGTGGAGGAGAGGAGTTCAAACTGCGTGATTGGGGTGTCTGCTGAGGTCTTGACCTTCGTGGGCCTCGGAACCTTGGCATCCTATTTAATAGCTTTCCTTCTAATGAAGAGCATTGATGTAATTAAAATGATATTTGGTGAGCTCCCTCTCCTTTGCTCCTAACTTCACGAATAGCTTCCTGGTGGCCCTGTAACCAGAGGTCGTTCTGGGCTGAGTCAGGACAAACTGTGTTTCCGGGTGGGAATAGAATGGACAGAAGCTCTACCTCTTGGGCGGAGATTTTCTTCCTTCTCTCTGATGATTGCCAAGTAAGCTTCTTCTCTGATACCAATTTATTTCAAAAGCAACTTAGATGGGTAACTCTTTCTTCTTTTTCTCCCTTTCTTCTTCCTGCTCATGACTCTGCTTCTGACCCTGTGAACCACCCCTCCGTAGATGCCGGCAGGGTGTGGGGTCAGGAAAACCCCACCATGGAGGCCATTTTAGGGTCATGAGGTCCACTTACATCATGGAGCTTGTCCAGGATCTGAGAGGATAGGTGAATTTTAAAACCGAAGAATGAAGCCTGTAATGCAGAGTGAGACAGCGAGGGAAATTGTAGTCTGGCTGAATGACCATTATTGGGGTCCGAGCTTCTGTGACCTCTAATTTCAGGACACACCTTTCTCATCCTAAACAAACATGGACTGTTCACTGGGAAAGCATGTCTGAGCAGTGTCTGGGTCTGGCTGCCTTTGTTGTGGCTAGGAGAAGAGATGAGATAAGCCCCAAGGGACAGAAAGGAAGCCGGGGCTGCTGGGCAGAAGGAGCCTAGGCCCGGAGGGAAGATGAGCAAACAGACCTTGCTTCTGTGTTGTTCCTAAGAACGATTCAAGTGTGAACATTCTACAGATGGAGGTCCTGAAGCCTTCCATCCATGCATTGCAGTACGCCGCTAATGCTTGCCGTACCGCCCAGCATACCTCCCGGTGCACACCGCTGCAGGCGGCATGGCAGGATCGAGAGGGTGCTGGGATTGAATTCTGGAGACCTCCACCTCCTTTAACTAGCTGCGTGGCCGTGGGCAGTCTGTGACTTGAGTCTCACATTCCTCATCCGTAAAAAGGAAGTTTTGAAGGGCCCTTAGAGGCATGAACCAGGCCCGGCAATTAGCAATTCACATCTCTTTATAAACTGTATGGCAGCTGGATTCAAATGAAATTTTATTAATTCTTTCAGCAAATACTAAGGACCTCCAAAATGCAAAGCCCCAGGCTGGACTTTTTTTTTTTTTTTTTTTATTTGAGAGAGAGCAAAAGTGAACAAGATCACAGAGGGAGAGGGAGAAGCAGAACCGCTGAGTGGAGAGCCCAATGTTGGGATCATGACCTGAGCCCAAGGCAGACGCCTAACCGACTGAACCACCCAGGCACCGCCCCCACTCCCCCCCCCCCCCCGGACTTTTGATGAGCTCCTTTTCCCTCTCAGACTTTGTCCCCTTGCTTCCTGTTGGAAGCTGGCACATCATTTCCGTTCTCTTGTCAGCACTCTTGCTCACCAGCACACCAATCCACTGGGAGGCTTTCTGGATCAAGTGAGAAACACGGGAGGCCCCTGTCACCCATCCTCTCTCTGCCAGTCCACTCTCATCAGGGAGCCCAAGGCTGTGCTTGTCTAGCCCCACCAATATTATTTTCTTTTGTACCTTAAAAAATTACAATTAAGCAGGAATACATTTTCCTTGTTAAAAAAAATATTAAGAGAATAAAAGTAAACTCCTTTTGACAATTTCCCAGCCTCCCAGCTTAATTCAGTAGGAAACTCAGCCATCCCAAAGATTGTAGTGACAAGCTAAGGTAAGGAAGAGACTGAGGTCTAGAGGTTTCCAAATCCAAGCCTAATCAATCACCGTTAGGATCTAACCTGTGGTTGTGAACATTGACAATATTAAATATTGTTTCTATTGTGAACATTGTGATTAATATTGTCAATTGTGAACATTGACAATATTAAAAGTCCTTTAATAAAGGACAAGGTGACCAAACTAGGCCTCCGAGGCTGCTCCGGTGCTGCGGGCAGGAAGCAGCCACTTCAGGCCCATCTGTCTTTCCCAACGCCCGAGCTACGGAGCTTGGCTTTATGATACTGGTGTGTCCTACTGCTGGAGATAAGACTCAGGCAGTTCTAAGTGCAGGTAATGGAGGTTGCACAGGAGAGATTGATTATAAAATCTGAAAAGAGGAAATGGGGAGAAAGGTGCCTTTGATGCCTGGCCAATGTTCCTGATTACAAAGGCAAAATTGTAGCAGGCAGTAAAGTTGCCTGTCCAAGGCCTGGGTGAAGGTCCGTATGTGGAATCAGAGAACTAAGAGATTATTGCAGTAGAGGTGGGGGGAGGAGGGTGGCTGGAAACAAGAGACAGTAAAGAATTGCTTGCAAAAGCACACACCCTAAGATGAGGAGATGCCGCGGATAAAGAAAGACCAGCATTAAGTTTGGGGCTCGGTTGAGCCCTGGAATGCCCTTTGTGAGGAGGTAATGAGATCACGTGGCCCCTTCATGGGAAGGAGGCGGGCTGAGAACTGGAAGAGCTTGTTCAGTGGGGTTTGGGGGGCTGAGCACAGGAGGGAAGTGACCGTGGGTAATGAGCTGTCCCAGACTGCGCCTTGTAGAACACTGGCATTCAGAGGCACTGTTGACAATCACCAAGGGAGTAGCACTCAGAAAGGTCTTTGTCCCTTCCACAATGAGGAGGGATTTTACTGTTGCAAATGCAATAATAAAACAACTACCATTTAATGAGCATTGACTGAGTGTTGGACCCAGTGCTAGGCACATATCACTATCTCCCCTCTTCAAGATAATCATTCCATTCTGTAGGTGAAGAATGTGGGGCTCAGAAAGGATAAGTAACCTGCCCTAGGTCACACAGGTAAATGATGGAGTCAGAATTGGAGCCTTAGGTCTATTTTGGAAGGGAGGGGGAAAATCAGAACAAATAAAGGAGGAAGACGGAGACATAGAGAACAGATCCAAGAATAGGAAGTACAACACATACCACTAAAGGACAGTATTCATGTCTTTACATAGGTATATAAAATATGTGTACAAAGCTGAGTTCTCAGCCAGAGTGGCCTGGACCCTGAGAGCAAGCTCAGGCTCCTCTTCATTTGCCCCTCATGCCAGCATCTGGGACAGGGCGTCCCAACTCCTGACCTTTCAGGAACACACAGATAACCAGTCCTTAAGCCTGTCAGGTTTTGGGGGGCCCTCCCCAGCCACACCGTCTCTGAATGCTACAAACCTCTTTCTCTTGGCTCTCTCCTGGTGTCACTGAGAGGACAGGTGACACCTCCTTATTAGGAGACCTTGCATCCTAAGGAGACAGGTACATTTGGATCTATTTTCTTCTCAGGGGCCCTCTTCCCAGCTGAAAATGCCCTGGAGGAGGGAGCAAAGACACCCAAGGAATTCTAAAACTGCTTTGCTAGGTAATGAACAGTGTCCTGGTTGAATGACTTTTTTTTCTTTTTTTTTTTTTCTTTTTGGTTTTGTTTTTAATCTGAGAATACTTGGAAAAGTCTTACTGTAAAAGAGTCGAACCATACAAAAGTGTAGTGAGTATGGTTTTCCTGCCACAAATATAACCATACAAGAAATGGGTTTTCTTGAGAGCTTCCCCTCACAGAGCAGCTGAAACAGAACTATCTGAGAGACCGCTCTGTTACCTGTTTATGCTGGCCACCACGAATGTGCCCATTGTTCACGCACAAGTGTTCCCTTGAAATCCATGGAGGTGCATCATCTTTGCCCAGGCCCAGCCTTCTGGAATCTACCGCTTCTGGGGCCCAGTCTGCAGATTCCTACAACTTGGCCTATCTCCAGACTCTGCCCCCCATTCTCTAGGATTCCTGGGACTCCAATGGCCCCCACTCCACCACCCCCGCCCCCTACACACTCCTTTCTGCCTCCAGGACACTCACATTTTCCTCAAGGAGTTCAGTCTTTCACAAAAGCCAGGAAGATAGGTCTTTAGCAACACTTGCTTTGGGCAAGTGCCCCTGAGACAGGGAGATAGACGGAACCTCTCTTCTTGGAATGGCAGAAGAGAAAAGACAGAGAACAAAACATAAATAGCTCTCATTCTTTTCTGTTCTTCCCCAACAGCAAAAAAGCAAAACTCAAATTAATATCTTGGTATGTCATCCTACGATTGAAATGTTCAAAGCAAAAACACAAAGCTCTGTCTTCACTGTCTCCTCTCTAAATCCTCTCCCAAAGCCACCATTAGCAGAATTTTGGTGTGCATTGTGTTGCCTTTATAAAGTTAACTGTCAGCTATATGGTTGTCGACCTTTAATATTTAATAGAAAAAAATTGGTCAAGTACCTACTGTGTGGGAGGCACTAAAGGAGCAGTGGGAGTCATTTGTAGCCGGGGGGAGAGGGAAATAGCAGATAACTGAAATACCACTGCACGAGTCTGTGATGAGGGCAATCCAGGGTGCTAAAAGGGCCCAGAGGAGAGGCCTCTGATGTATCCTGACAGAGCAGCAAATGCCAAAAGTGTTTGGAGACATGAAACACGTTATTTCTAGACCATGGGTTGCAGGGCGGAAGAAGTATGGGAAGGGAATGGTAAGCCCAGAGCAGGCGGAGCCTTTAAGCTGTGTTTATAAATACAGACTTTATTCCAAGAGCTATGAGAAGCCTTTTAAGAGCTTAAAGTGGAAGAGTGACACACTCAGGTTAGCATTTTAGGTCACTCTGGCCTTTAGTGTATAGAACCGAGGGGGGGATGAGATGACCCCATTTAACAGGTTATTTTGGTAAATTGGAACAGCAAAGATGGCAGCCTGTATTAGAGTAGCCAGAGTGGAAATGGAGGAAAGAGAACAAAGAGGAGACATGTTTGGGAGATAGGATTGTTAGAATCTGGTGATTGGTTGCTGTTGCTGGTTGGGGTAGGCCTGAAGGAGAGAGAAGAAGCTAGGAGGACAACATCTGGCTTGGGTAGTAGGTGGATGGTGGTTCCAATCCCTAAAATAGGGAGCACAGGAGGAGCAGTTTTGAGGGATAAAATGATTAGTTCAGTTTTGAACATGCCGAGTTTGAGATGTCTCACTTAAGTGTCTTCAGGCAGAAACGTCCAGGCCCCACGTGTTGGACATTTGGTCTGGAAGTCAAGAGAGGTCTGGGTTGCACATATATAATGATCTGTGCACAGCCATGTATTGGCTGGACTCGCCCAGGGGCTGCTTGGAGAGTAAAAAGAGAGGAATGCAGAGGACAGAATCCTGGAAGTCACGGCCAGTATTTCAGGGACCTGTTTAGGAATGTAAAATTAGAATGGCCATGAGTTGGGGGAAGGCATCGTGTTTTCAAAGTAAAATGGAAATTATTCTTAATTTATTATGATTATTTTTTACATTATCCTACTTCTTTCATTTCTTCTGATCTCAGCTGTGTAATTCTGAGCATGTTACTTAACCTTTTTTTTTAAGTTTTTTTAAAAATCTGATTAGTTAACATAAAGTGTGATATTAATTTCAGGTGTAGAATTTAGTGATTCAACACTTTCATACAACACCTGGTGCTCTCACGACAAGTGTCCTCCTTTATCCCCATCACCTGTTCAATTCATCCCCCTGCCCACCTCCCCCCTGGGTACCATCACATCTCTACAGTTAAGAGTCTGTTCCTTGGTTTGTCTCTCTTTTACCCCCCTTTGGTCATTTGTTTTGTTTCTTAAGTTCCACATATGAGTGAAATCATATGGTATTTGTCTTTCTCTGACTGAGTTATTTTGCTTAGCATGATACTCTCTAGCTCCAACCACATCATTGCAAATGGCAAGATTTCATCCTTTTTTATGAATAATAGTCCACTGTATTCATATACCACATCTTCTTTATCCATTCATCAGTCAATGGACACTTGAGCTGTTTCTATTATTTAACTATTGTGGATCATGCTGCTGTAAATATCAGGGTACGTGTATCCCTTTGAACTAGTATTTTGTATTCTTTGGGTAAATACCTAGTAACGCGATTGCTGGATTGTAGGATAGTTCTATTTTTAAGTTTTTGAGGAACCTCCATACTGTTTTCCAGAGTGGCTGCACTAGTTTGCATTCCCACCAACAGTGTAAGAGGCTTCCCCTTTCCTCACCTCCTTGCCAACACCTATTGTTTCTTGTGTTGTTGATTTTAGCCATTCTCACAGGTATAAGGTGATACATCTCATTGTAGTTTTGATTTGCATTTCCCCGATGATGAGTGATGACGAGCATCTTTTCATGTGCCTGTTGGCCATCTGTATATCTTCTTTGGAAAAATGTCCATTTACGTCTTCTATTTTTTAATTGGATTATTCATTTTTGGGGGTGTTGAGTTGTATAAATTCTTTTTTTTTCTTCGAATTTTTTTTAAATTCTAGTTAATCAACACACAGTGCAATATTGGTTTCAGGAGTAGAATTCAGTGATTCATCACGTACATACAACACCCAGTGCTCATCATAACAAGTGCCCTCTTTAATGCCCATCATCCATTTAGCCCACTCCCCACCCACTTCCCTCCATTAACCCTCAGTTTGTCCTCTATCTTTAAGAGTCTCTTATGGTTTGTTTCTCTCTCTCTTTCTCATATAAATTCTTTATATATTTTGGATACTAACCCTTTATCAGGTTATGTCATTTGCAAATATCTTCTCCCATTCTATAGGTTGCCTTTTAGTTTTGTTGATTATTTCTGTCACTATGCAGAAGCTTTTTATTTTAATGTAGTCCCAACAGTTTATTTTTTATTTTGTTTCCCTTGCCTCAGGAGACATAGCTAGAAAGAAGTTGCTACAGCTGATGTCAAAGAAGTTACTGTCTGTGCTCTCTTCTAGGATTTTTATAATTTGAAGTCTCACATTTAGGTCTGTAATGCATTTTGAATTTATTTTTGTGTGTAATATAAGAAAGGCATCTAGTTTCATTCTTTTGCATGTTGCTGTCCAGTTTTCTCAACACCATTTGTTGTAGAGACATTCTTTTTCCCATTGGATAGTCTTTCCTGCTTTGTCAAAGATCAATTGACCATATAGTTGTGGGTTCATTTCTGGGTTTTTTATTCTGATCCATTGATCTATGTGTCTATTTTTGTGTCAGTACCATACTGTTTTGATGACTACAGGTTTGTTTGGGTTTTTTTGTTCGTTTGCTTTGTTTAAGATTTTATTTATTTACAGAGAGAGAGAGAGATCACTAGTAGGCAGAGAGGCAGGCGGGGGGTGGGGGGGCAGGGGGAAGCAGGCTCCCTGCCGAGCAGAGAGCCCAATGCGGGGCTCGATCCCAGGACCCTGAGATCATGACCTGGGCCGAAGGCAGAGGCTTTAACCCACTGAGCCACCCAGGAGCCCCTGATGACTACAGCTTTGTAATATAACTTGAAGTCCAGAATCGTGGTACCTCCAACTTTGTTTTTCTTTTTCAAGATTGCTTTGGTTATTTGGGGTCTTCTGTGGTTCCATACAAATTTTAGGATTGTCTGTTCTAGCTCTGTGAAAAGTGCTGGTGATATTTTGATATGGATTGCACTAAATCTGTAGATTGCTGGGGCACCTGGGTGGCTTCACAGTCAGTGAAGTGTCTGCCTTTGGCTCGGGTCGTGATACCAGAGTCCTGGGATCCAGCCCCACCTCGGGGTCTCTGCTTGGCGGGGAGCCTGCTTCTCCTTCTCCCTCTGCCCCTTCCCCTGCTTGTGCTCTCTCTCACTCTATCTCTATCTCAAATAAAATCTTTAAAAAAGAATAAATGAATCTGTAGATTGCTTTGGGTGGTATAGACATTTTTTTTTTGGTATAGACAGTTTAACAGTATTTGTTCTTTTAGTCCATGAGCAAATGTCTTTCCATTTCTTTGTATTATCTTCAATTTCTTTTGCTAACATTTCATAGTTTTCAGAGTACAGGTCTTTTATATCTTTGGTTAGGTTTATTCTTAAGTATCTTTTGTTTTTGGTGCAATTGTAAATGGGATTGATTTCTTTTTTTATTTTTAAAGATTTTATTTATTTGAGAGAGAGAGCGAGAGCGCACAAGCAGGGGCAGAGGGAGAAGCAGGCTCCCCACTGAGCAGGGAGCCCAACATGGGGCTCAATCCCAGGAACCCCAAGATCATGACCTGAGCCGAAGGCAGACGCCCAACCAACTGAGCCACACAGGCGCTCCAAATGGGATTGATTTCTTAATTTTTCTTTCTGCTGCTTCAGAAGAATGCAATAGATTTCTGTACACTGATTTTATATCCTGCAACTTTACTGAATTCATGTATCAGTTCTAGCAGTTTTTTGGTGGAGTCTTTTGGGTTTTCTATATATAGCATCATGTCATATGCAATAGTAAAAGTTTGACTTCTTTCTTGCTGGTCACTTAACCACTTAATGCTTCAGTGTCCTCATCTTTAAAATGGAGACAGTAGTTTCTAGAATTATCATCATCATCATCATTAGCATGGACGATGGAGTGTCAACTCTGTGTTTGTTTGGAGTTACATGACTCCAGAGGCTGGAGTCAGATGGAGCTGGGTTCTAACCTTGTGTGGCCTTCACTTCCCTGTGCCTCAAGCTTCATTCCCTTCTTTAGATGGGGATGATCACAGCTACCTCATAGTGAGATAACATCTAGAGGGCCTGGTATGCAAGAGGCACTGACTAATGGCTAATTTCCTCCCCTCCCCTCTTCCATAGCCTTTTCAGGACCAGACAGGTCTGGCGACTCTAAGTTTTTTCTCCTGCATCTCATCGGAGGCATCCTACACTACGGCACTGCTTTGTGTGCGCCGGTTCCCCCTGCAGAGGTCTGGGGGCAGAGTGGTGGTTAAGTACTTGCACACCTTTCTCTAAAGACAACTCTTCTCTGAGGTGACCTGCCCCCTCAGTTGACCCCCTGGTCCGGGAGAGGCATGTTGGAGTTTTCTGAAGAAAGCTGACCGTAGGTCGCGGCTGGGGAGCAAGCCAAGGTGGACTCCCACAGCTTCAATCTGTCTCTTGAAGGGGGACCAACCACCTTTTCGTTCTGTTGGAACAGCTGCCTTCTGCCTCCTTACCACCCCAGACAGTTCTCTGTCATCACGGGAGAGGCTTCGCCAATGCGCATCTGCAGTCTCTGCTCCTTGGTCTGGTGCTGGCTGACCTTTCCAGCCTCGGCTCCTGCCTTCCCCTCCCCACCGGACCTGATCGCCCGCGGTCCCTCCCAGCCCCCTGCTGCTGCCTCCTCTGCCAGGAACGTGGGCCCGGCCCGGTGGGTGAGCACCGCCTGCTGGTACCCCAGGAACCCGAAGCCCCTCCGCCCTCCCGCAGGCCCTCGAATGAACCTGCGTCATAACATCACCATGCAGTGTGTTTGTAACTTGTCTTCTGAGCTTCTTTAAGGCAAAGAGCCTGTCTTATTTCTTGTTGACTCGCCCATGGATCACACAGGGCCTGGCACCGGGGAGGCCTTCAGAGTTGGTAGAATGAGGAAATGAAGGGATGTGTGGTTGGGCAAACGGGCAGACAGACAGACTAATGGGACTTGTGGAGACGGGCTACAGACTCACTGAAATGAGAACAACCCAGGCCCTGGCCTTTTTTGGGGGTTTGGTGGGGGGATATGCGTAACATTTCTCCCACACTCAACTTTGGTCACCCCCAGACTAGTACTCCTTAAATTCTGGGAGCAAGAATGGCACTCCCATCTCAACACCCCCTGCCCAAAGATGTGTATTCACAAGGCTGGAATTCAAAGCGAGGTGGCGTATGTGTTTGAGAACCCACTATGTTTGGGGAACTGCCGTGACACAGTGAGAAGGAGTAGAATGACAGTGCTCTCAAAAAGTGACTGTGCCCTTAAATCCATCGTCAGCATCGTCATCTTCAGAGACATCCTCATAAATTCAAAATGCTCTCTCATTCCTCGGATGCTTCTTTCTGGAAGTCCTTTAGACTTCAGCAGGAGCGGACAGGGGAGTCGGCACGCCTCCCTCATACAGAATCCCCCTTCTTGCCGCGTACACTGGGTTTCCACATGAAATCATACTTTGTCTCACAGCACTCTGGGAAACTCAGACTCACGTGGGCCTTTGAGTCACCTCGAGTATACAGAAGGGCACGCCTGTCCCTCTGCTGGGGGGATCCTCTGTCCGTCAGCGCACATCGGGCCCACTCGCCCCCGAGTCATTGCTCTGCGCCGGGGCACGGGGTCCTGGACTGGCCCCGCCAGGGCCTCAGAGCAGAAGGGCTGGGCGGGCTCCTCCCTGCTGCATCATTGCCGAGGCCGGGACGAGCTCCTAGGAAGTGTGATGTTCGAGGCTGTTAGCCAAGCCTCATTCTCCCTGCCCATGCCCCGCTTCATCCCAGGATGGGTCCGGGGCAGGGGCAAAGGGAGCTATTGAGAGGAACGAGGCAGCGCCGAGTGAGAAGACCCAAGCCACGTGAGAGATGGGGATCTCAGGGGGCACCCCGAGGAGGCAGGAGGCACTGGTGGCACCCAGCACTGCTCTGGGAGAGCGCGGAGGGACGGCAAGGTTCTGAACATACTGATGTGGGCTCTTAGCCTTGGAGCAGGTGGAAGAAGTAGGAGGTGAGAGAGGCTGGGGCAGTGTGAAGGTTGTCGGAGTGGGTTTGCAGCAGACTCTTCATGGAGGTCCCCCTTTTGGACACCTCTCCTGCCTACCTGCCCCCCGCCTCCGTGTATTCTTGGCCTTGGCACCCCGGAAATGACAACTGATGGTTACTAGCTTCCTCTGAGGCCTTCAGATGAGAGGCCTGCTCTTTCATACCACGAGGAGACCTGCCTGGTCCCCGCCTGGAACAGTGGGCAGGTGCTTGGCTCCTGCCACTTACCGCTCTCCCCTCGAGCCTCCCTAACCTCTCCCTCTCTCTCTCCCTCTCTCTGCAGTCCCACCCCCTGTACCTGTGCAATGCCAGTGATGACGACAATCTGGAGCCTGGATTCATCAGCATCGTCAAGCTGGAGAGTCCCCAGCGGGCCCCCCGCCCCTGCCTGTCCCTGGCCAGCAAGGTGGGTTCACGCCTGCCCCCACACACACTCTGAACTTCACACAGCTCCAGGCCGCGAGAGGCCCCTTTGTTCTCTGTCCGCTTGTCGCCTAGGAGAGATGTGCCCAGTTCACTCAGGTTTTCCTAACTCATGATGGGTCTGAGAGGGGTGGAAATTCAGGCCTCCATCCTTTCCCCACCAGCCACCCTCTACCAGCAGAACCTCCTGACCATCACCTCGGGCATGCTGCCCGCTCCATATCCTCCCCCACCACCTGGAAGTTCCTAAACCCCTTCCCCTGCCCAGATCAGAGCAAGGAGGGGTCCGTTGAAGTGCTTTTCCACCTCTCAGAAATATTAAAGGAGCACATGCAAGAATAGCAGAAACAGACACCGTTACCTTATCCGTAAACAAGATCGCAGACCAGTGGCTCTGCATTTCTATGGGGCATCGCTGGCTGGAGCTGGCGGCAGGTGCCCCCTCTCCACCGTCCCAGGCTCTCGGGTTTGCCTCGCTCCTCCCTGGCCTGCTACCTCAAAGGCCCTGTGAACATGTGCATTTGTGATTCCTGCTCTAACATTAGTTACCGTTGTCTGTGCGCTGACCATGGGCCAGGTAGGGCCGATTCTTTATGTATTATCTTGTTTACTTTGCACAACAATCAGGAAAGCTAGACATTTTTATTCTCTGTTTGACATATGAGACAAGTGAGGGTCAGAAAACTTAAGTAACTGGGGCGCCTGGCTGGCGCAGTCAGTGGAGCGTGAGACTCTTGATCTCAGGGTTGTGAGTTCAAGCTCCACCTTGGGTGTAGAGAGTATTAAAAAAATAAAGAAAGAAACTTAAAAAAAAAAAGAAAAGAAAAAGAACAAGAAGAAGAAAACTAAGTAACTTGCTAGGGTTACATAGCTAGGAAGGGGCGGAGCTGTGATTTGAACTGGGCCTGGTCTAGTTCCCAAACCTGGGCTTTTAATCTCCTTGCCCTGTTGCCTCCCATTCTGGCTGGGAACACTGGATGTATATGAGAAGATTCTCATGGTGACCTAAGCCAGAGAGTAGTTAGATTCTCTGCGGGTGACTAAGGTCTGCTTAGGAGAAGGGGTCCAGCTCCCCAGTGGGGTAAAAATAGGAAGCTGACGGTCCCAGCCCCTGTGCCTGCTCATTGTGCTCGGGCCCAGATCCCCCCGGGGGTTTCCTGATCCTCCTGAGGCCAGCTTCCTGAGCCAGGAGTCTCAAGGAAACAGCCTGGGTTCTTCCGCGAGCCCACGGAGGGGACAGGGATGTGGGCAGGATTCGAATGTGGCCCCCCAGGTGGGTGAAGCTACTCTGCCAGGCTGGCCACGCTGATGCAGAAGGGGGCCGTGGGAGGATGTGGGAAATAGGGGCCAGGACACACCTGGAACGGGGGAGAGCATGGTTTCCATGCAAGACCGTGTAGGTCTTGGGGCGTCTGGGTAACTCGGTTGGTTAAGTGGCCAATTCTTGGTTTCAGCTCAGGTCATGATCTTGGGGTGGTGAGCTCAAGCCCCACGTGGAGCCCCCCCCGCTTTGTTGGGCTTGATGCTCAGTGGGGAGTCTGCTTCAGGATTCTCTCTCCCCCCTGCCCCCCTCAAAAAATAAATAAATCTTAACAAAAAACAAAACAAAAAGACTGTATGGGTCCCTAACAGCAGCAGAATTTTGTTAGTTTGAAGCTACCTTGCTTTTGGCTATTCCGTTTCCCTTGCTTTACAGAATATGGGCAAAGGTCATTCATTCGTTCATTTGGTAGATGAGTACCTAGTGTTTGGTGGTACGAACGTGAGGGCAGAGTGTGTGCGTGCGCGAGTGCATGAGGTGCAGGGGTGCGGGAGGAGAGATGGGGGGAGAAGGGCTCAGAGAAGCTCCGCTGTTCTTCCAGACCGCGTACGATTCCCCGTACCTGTGACTGGGCCACGTCAGGATGCCCTCCACGCGGAGGTTTCCTTCTGCCCCCGGTCGGGTCACACTCCTGCGGGAGAACTAAGGCACGTGCACAGAGGCTAGGAAGCAAGGAACATGTGGTGAGTGCTCTTTGAGGCACTTAACCTTATTGCGCCTTTGTTTCCTCGGCTATAAATTGGGGCTTTTATTTTCTACCCCAGTGATCATCGTGAGGATAAAAATGATGTATGTCAAGTACCAAATAGTACCTGAGCTAAAACAAACACAGAAACAAAAAACCATTAGGGGTTTAGAAGTGCCTTGGCCGCTACCCTGGGACCTGTTTTTCGTCCACAGCTTTGGCGGTCGCCGCCCCTGCTTCCTCCCCTGCCCTCGCTCCTCAGCTTCTTCTACAGGGCTTCTCCTCTCCCTCATCTCAGCCCTGCGTTCTCCAGGGGGGTAGGTCCAAGGCTTCCCTCAGGCCTCATCCTTTGGCCTCACCAAGCAGCGCCTACCTCGGGCCCCCTGGCCCAAAGGAGGTCTGTGAAGGTAGTAATGGAGGTGTCTGAGCTACTCCCAAGATTTCCTAAGTCCCACAAACTTAACTAAAATATTTATTTGTTCCTTTTGGTTACAAGTTATCTCATAGGAAAATGAATTATACATAACAAATGCAGTTAGTTTGGTAAAACATTTAAAAAAATATGGCTCGGGGCACCAGGTTAAGCCCCTGCCTTCAGTCGGTTAAGCATCTGCCTTCAGCTCAGGTCATGATGACGGGTCCTGGGATCGAGCCCCACATCGGGCTCCCTGCTCTGCAGGGAGCCTGCTTCTCCCTCTCCCTCTCCCTCTGCCCCTTCCCCTGCTGGTTCTCTCTCTTGCTCTCACTCTGTCTCAAATAAATAAATAAAATCTTTAAAGAAAATTTAAAAAATAAAAAATATATGGCTCATGGGAGGCATGGGGACAGGTAGGTTTTAGTGATAAAAGTTTGAAAACCGCTGACTTCCATCAGCTCTGCTCTGGAATACGGGTTAGTATTAGTGGTGTCATCACCGTCGACAGAGCTGGGGCTCCTGAGCTAGAAACAGCCCTGGGCCTGAAGGCCGGCATGGCCGCTGCCCCTCGGTGTGACCTGGACACTTGAGCTCACCTCTCTGGGCCTCTTGTTTCCTCATCCGTAAAAGGGGAATAATAATGGAACTTACATCATAAAGTAGTTGTGAGGATCTCATGGGACAGTGCAGATGGAAGCTCTCAGCCCCATGCCAAGCACATAGGAACCACTCAATGAATGATCACAGTTATCACCGTTGTCATCATCGGCACCATCATCCCATGCTTTCATGGTTCGCAAGATGGGGTTTTTCTTTTATTGGTACCTCTCTTGATCTTCTCTGAAACCCTCACCATCATTTTTTTGGACTCTTCCGTTCCCGTCACCGCCACCCCCTCCACCTAGTCATCCAAATTGGTTTCTGTTTCTCTATGAGCAACTCCACAGCCATCCTTGTGATTACTCAGGCCCCAATCGCCTCATGCCTGGACTAGAGCCGGGGCCTTCTACCCGGTGGAAGGCAGCAAGGCCCCGCCTCTCCCACCCCAGAGACCACCACCTGGTAACCAGGCAGGCGGAAGACTGAAGCCCTGAGTGGGAATCCTGCCTCCAGTGCTTATCAGCTGTGTGATCCTGGGCAAGCTGTTCGGTCTCTCTGAGCCTCAGTTTCCTCAAATCAAAACTGATGACTGTCTTGTAGAGATGTGAGGAGTAAATGAAATCATGTACCCAAAGCATGTAGTAATAGCTAATATGACAATGGCTAATACTTCAGGGACACTGACTATGTCTGAGGTACTACTGTAAGGTTTTATGTGGATTAATTTATATAGTCTGCAAAACAACCCTGTGAAGTAGGTCCTATTATTATCCCCAGTTTACAGAAAGGAAAACGGAGGTATACAGCAGTTAAGTGACATGCTCAAAGTCTCACAGCTAATAGTCGGTAGCAAATTCAGGACTCAAACCTGAGCAGTCTGGGCAGAGTGGGTCTCAATAAAGGTGATATCCTTCTACTTCCTCCTACCGTCGCTTTTAAGCCCAGATGAATTCCACCTCTTCCATTGAATCTTCCCTGACTGGCCCAGCCCAGCTAGCCCATTAGGGGCAGAAATCCCTCTCTCTGGCACGCTGCCAGGGTCTCTGTCCATGCTTTACACACCAGGTTTCATGGAGAGGTTTTGTGGGGAGGGGAAACCAAGGCTCTTTCTTAACTCCACCCCCATCCTCAAACTCAGCTCACTTTTTTTGTGCATTGTGTCAGATTGTGTGTGTGTGTGTGTGTGTGTGTGTGTGTGTCGGGGGGGGAGGAGTGGAGGGAAGGGCTTTCTGCAGTGAAAAAAGATTTGGGTACTACTGGTCTATTTCATTCATTTGTACTCTAGGACGTTAGCAGCATTATATTATGTATATGCCTTGTCTCTACGACTAGATGCTGAGTTGTTCTAGAGGGCCTGGCCTTCCCTGGCTTGCTGCCCTGGGCACAGTGGGTACTCGGTCAGTCTTTGATGAGGAGGAGATGACAGAGACTGCCTCTGTGACTGGTGAGGAAACCTACAACCCAGAGAGGCGCAGAGGGTCGTGTGTGATTCCCGCAATGTCCTGGTTCCAGTGACTAGAGGCTGTGGGCAGCCAGCAAGGGGGCTGGCTGACTCTTCACAGCTCCCAAAGAGATCTCTGCATTGTTTTTCCAGAGCCCCGTCTTTCCATGCAGAAGGCCTACCCACCCTCTCTACCTTCCAGATTCGTCTCCCAAGAAGTGCTCCTTTCTCTCCCTCCCTCCCACTTTCTTGGGTGCAGGTGGACTGGAGGGAAGCATGGACAGCCCCAGAGTCAGAGGCCATCTGGCCCCAAGCCTTGCTTTTTGATTCCTGGAACTCTGGACACAGGCACCCACTGCCTGAAAGTCCTGTTTGTTTCCCCTGTTGGCCAGTACGCTCTCTTTGATCTCTTTTACAACTTCGTAATTATGGGCTGTAATGGGCTGGGGTGTTTGAACATCAGGGTAATTACTTTCCACTGTTCCTACCCCAATCCCTCAAAGAGGGGGGCAGTGGGGAAAGTAAGGAAGTCTCTGGAGAAGGAAGACTGTGCCCTTCCCTCATGCTCTTCCAGGCTGGGCTGGATATAGGGTCTCAGTCTGGGCGTGAGAAACATGAGGCCTTGGCAGCATGCAGGATCCAGGAGTCTCAATTCTTTCACTACTGGGGTGACCCCCCCCATGCCTTGGCCAAGGCCTAGACTGTGATATTAGCAGTGGAAGCCCCTCTTCTTGTCCTCTGGGGCTGCTCCCGTACCCTGGCTTGGGGGTTTCTGAAGACTGGAGAGCTTCTCTTTGCCTGGGGTCCCCTAGTTGGGCTGGACTTCCTGGGAGTAAGTGGGCAGGAGGACACCAAAGGCTCAGACCTCTCAATTTCTTCAGCAATTTCATTCCGGAGTCCTGTGAATTTCCAGTCGGTTAGGCTGGCAAGCCTGAGCCTGGGCTGGGCCAGGGTGCTGCTCGTCCAGCCCAGCGACTCAGCAGCTTGGGAGGTGGGCGGGGGAAGGAGGAAGGGGGAAAGTTACCCTCCTGACCCAACACGGGGCCCCACTTGAGTGTCTCCACCGCCTTCCAGGGCTCCCCTGCCTGCAAGCTGCCAGCTCTGAGGGGCCCCCTGGTCCCTGTTGCCTCCTGGGGAGTGAGGAGCAGGAGCGAGGAGCCGCTCCCTGCTCCCCAGGCCTGCCAGGCAGGAGACCTGCCCGGACAGGCTCTCCCCAGGGAAGGAAAGCAGAGATCAAAGGCCTGACCGTGTGAGTGAGCCCCAGCACTGGCTCCTCCGCCTGCCACTGCTGCTGGCAGAGGGCTTAACTCCTTCAGTGCCTGCAGCCCAGCCCCCCGAGACTCAGCAGGCCCCCGGGGGCACGAGGTCCTGATACCCTTACAAGATGAGCCTCGGCTTTGGGGAGAAAGGCAGGGCGGCCGGACGCCAAGGCAGGGCAGTATCTGTCCTGCTCCTTTGCCTTGGCGCCTCCACCCACCCCTTGCCCTTATCTCCCTTCTCTCACCCCACACCCAGAGCTGCTAGATTCCTGCCTTTTTTCTCTTTTCGGCTCCGCACTGCTCTGCCTGGCTGGCTAAATTCTGCTGCCCCAAGCCTGCTCTTGGAGCCGTGGCGAGCACGCCGCATGGTCGTGCCCCTGTGGGAACATCCCTCGGGTCCCTCCCCACTGAATCTCCAGTGCCACCTCAGGGACAAAACACTGGACGGGGACCCCATTAAGTCCTTGAACTGGAGCCAGGAAACTTCGGCAAACTAGAGTGTGGCTGGGAGAGAGACACCAACAGATGGGCCGAGCCTGGGGCTCTGCCACAGAGACCTTGGGTGGCAGCAGGGCCCCAGGCCTTCGGGGGATGCCCACAGGCTCCTCTTGGCAGGCGGGGTGGGACTGCGGAAAACCCAGCTCTGTTCTGAAGGAGCTGTCTTGTCTCCCCTTCCCTCTCTCTGTACTGGGGACTGGTCACCCTTCCCCACTCCCTGGGGGTGCTGGTCATTCCCTGCTTTCTATTGTCCCAGCTCTCAGTGAGGGCAGACCTGGGGTACTTTGAGGGCAGGGAGATGTCTTATTTGTCTTTAGCTCCAGAGCCTAGTCCACTGCCTCGTACAAGTAAATCCTTGTTAAGGGTTTATTTGTTTACAAAAGTTAGGACTGAATGTTGTCCTTGAAGGCAGTGGGAGCTGGGTGAGCTCCGGGCAGGACAGGGATCCTAGCCCACTGCCGCCTTGCAAGTGTCATATAGGTGTGTGCAGACACACGGTGTGTGCGATGCCCTGGGAAGGGTAGACGTGGGAGTGGGAGGCCAGGGCCTGGGCGGGCTGTGTCCTGCTCTGACCCCAGCGGGACCTCTGCTGTGTGCCTCTGCAGGCCCGGATGGCGGGGGAGCGAGGAGCCAGCGCCGTCCTTTTTGACATCACGGAGGATCGAGCTGCTGCTGAGCAGGTACCCAGGGATACTGGGGTGTTTGAGGAGGGAGCTGGATGGAGGGAGATAAAGTCACCCGGAGAAAGACAAGTCAGGACACAGCAGCCCTCGTGGTTGTGGGCACTCTTCTTCCCGCAGCTGCAGCAGCCCCTGGGGCTGACGTGGCCGGTGGTGTTGATCTGGGGTAAGGACGCCGAGAAGCTGATGGAGTTTGTGTACAAGAACCGAAAGGCCCACGTGAGGATTGAGCTGAAGGAGCCCCCAACCTGGGTAAGCACGCCAGATCTCCAGCCCCTGCCCTGGCACCCGTTCTCACCGCCACTTCGTCCTGTGGCAACTCCCATCAAAAGCGCTTGCACTCCTGGAGTTTAGAAACCCTACCGTTCAACTTCTCGCACCAGCCCTGTGCTTCTGGACACGTTTCTTCCCCCTCTGGGCTTCATCTGCAGAATGAAGAGATTAGGGCCCTGGGTTCTAAAGTTGTTTCCAGCGCCGTGGTTTCCAGGCACAGGGGTAGCAGACCCAGACTGAAACCCTGGCCCCCAGCCCCTGATCCCTGGCTGGTGTCTCTCCACCAGCTGGAAATCTCACCCAGGGGTCATGGGGAGGCTGCCACTCTGCAGGGGGTCCCTTTCCTCTCTTTCCCAAGCACACGGGTCTTCAGAGAGTCCCTCTCCCAGCGGACATCTGGAGGACCCTCTCCCGGGAGTGCCTGTGGGCAGAGAGGGACCACCTGACCCCACCTGCAGGTCCCTCCCCACCCCCTCCCTGCTGCTGAAAGACTCAAAGGGACCTCTGGCTCTCTGCCTCCCCTCGCACCTGAGCCTCTCCCAGATTGGCCCAGCTCCTTCCAGAAGTATGACTCTCTCCATCTCTGCTCCCTCCCCCAGCCAGATTATGACGTGTGGATCCTCCTGACGGTGGTGGGCACTATCTTCGTGGTCACCCTGGCTTCTGTGCTGCGCCTCCGGTGCCGCCCCCGCCACAGCAGGCCGGTGAGCTGGGGGGCTCCCCGGTGGAGGTGGGCGTGTTCCTGTGGGGGGGGGGAGGGGGGGAAAGAAGATGCCCTTAGGCTTTTGAAATCATTTACATCTAAATACCTTACATTTACATCTGACTTGTTGATCTCCAGCAGCGCCTCCACGGAGGTTTGCCCACTCATTTATTTATTCAGCAAATAGAGCTGTGAGTGGGCCAGGCACAGTTCCCAGTGTTGGCCACAGCAGGGTGAACAAAAAGACAGAAGATCCCTTCCCTCAGGGAGCTTTCATTCTAATGGGAAGAGATAGGCAATCAACTAAATAGATAAACTATGTGGTATTTTGGATGATGGTATGTGCCAGAGAGGAAAAATCAAATAGAAGAGGGAAGAGGGAACGGAAAGGGAAAGGGTTAATTTTTAAAATCGAGGCCAGAGAAGGCTTCCCTGGGAGGATGGCATTTGCAGGAAAGACCCTAAGTGGGTGAGGAGGTCGTCTGCGTGGATATTTAGGGAGAGCGTGATGGGACAGAGAGCCCAGTACATGCAAAGGCCTTGAGGCAGAAGTGTGCCCAGTATGTCTGAGGAACAGCTAGGGGACCATGGGGCTGGAGTAGAGTGAGTGAGAGGGCAGAGCAAGAGGTGAGGACAGGAGTTTGCTGGACTACGGAGGCCCCTGGCAGGACGGTGTTTTTCACTCCGGGCGGGCGAAGTGGGAGCTATGGGAAGATTTTGAGCAGAAGTGGTACCATGATCTGACTTAAATTTTAAAGGGAGGGAGGATGGGTGTGTGGTTGGGGGTTAATGGGATTAGGAATGCAGTTTCATGGGGCTATTAGATATCCAAGTTAAGATGTCAGGCAGGCAGTCGGATGAAAAACTTCTCTCCCTGGCCCTCAAGGAAAGGAAGGCTTGGTGGTAGGAATGGGGAGCGGGGTGGTGGGAGAGCTTGGCCGGCTTGGCAGAGCCCTCTATGAGCTTGAAGGGGACAGACTCCTGGGGTAGTCAACTGGCCGTGTGATCCCCCTGGGTGACTGGGAACCGAGTACAGACCGAGGTCCCGGGGTGAGGGACGAGGAGCCCTTGCCCTAGTCTGAGCCCCAGCCCTCTTCCCAGGACCCCCTTCAACAGCGAACCGCCTGGGCCATCAGCCAGCTGGCTACCCGGAGATACCGGGCCAGCTGCAGGAGGACTCGGGCCGAGTGGCCAGACTCGAGCAGCAGCTGTAGCTCAGCCCCCGTGTGTGCCATCTGCCTGGAGGAGTTCTCTGAGGGCCAGGTAAGGCAGGCCTCGCACTTGCCCTCCGTGACCATGACCGGGTGGGGGAGGGACGTGGGGGCCTGCGTGAGGCACTGAAGGCCGCTTCGCTGGTTGCATCTGTGCCCTGTGTATCTGCATGAGGCAGAGGGAGGGGGCGGCCCTGAGCTCTGGCTCTTTCCCTGGTCTTCCAGGGAGCGAGAGCTAGGCCCTGTTGAGTGTGAACTGCGTGCCAGGCTCTGCCGTGGGTGCTTCAGAGGCATGATCTCCTTTCAGCCTCGTGACAATGCCTGGTGGGGGTAGATTCCCTTTTTATCCTCGTTTTAAAGCGGAAAACTGTCTCAAGGAACTTGCCCGAGGTCATGCAGCCAAGTGGCAAGAGCCAGGTCGACCTGATCCCAACGCCCTTAGCATTTCTAGTCTGCTATGTGGTATTTTACAAGAAGGTCATGGCAAGAAGGGGAGGCCCGGTTTACTGCTGCAGCTACAGGTAACTTTGGCTCGGACGCCCTTGTGTTCCACAGGAGCTACGGGTCATTTCCTGCCTCCATGAGTTCCATCGTGTGTGCGTGGACCCCTGGCTCCACCAGCACCGGACATGCCCCCTCTGCATGTTCAACATCGTAGGTAGGAGGTGGGCCGTGCCCTCCGCCGTGCGCCGCCGGTCGTTGGGGGGGGGTGGGGAGTCCTGGGACGAGGCTGCCCTCCGACAGAGGGTGTTGCCTTGAAGCTGAGGGGAAAGCCGGTCTGCCTTAACAGTTCTTCAGTCTGTGCACTGCTCAAGGGTGCCTCCTATGAAGGAGGGGGCACCCACCATTCACATCGTAGACGTCTTTGTTACCTTAAAAATTGTATTTTTATGACAACTTTGTTGATTCTAAATCTGGGTGGTTTGTATATTTATAATTCTGAGTTTCTGGCAATAAGTATCTTATTCTAACAAAACCAGGATAGTATGGAAATTTCCTAAAAGATGAAAGTGAAGTATCTTGAGGAAAGAGAGCCTTTTTCTAATTAGCTCAAAGGTGTGCTACAGGCCAGTGGTGGCTCTGAGTGAAAGAGCCCCACATGGGCTGGTGGGGGGAGCAGGGATGGACATGCATAGTGGAACCCCCAGGGAGAGAGACTGGCCGGAAGGAGCCAGGGCGTCCCAGGGCACAGGCAGATTTGGAATGTCCTTGGTCCCCCAACCCTCCCTGAACACGCAGGCTATGTGGGCTCCAACAGGGGTGCTACAGCCACCCTCCAGAGGTTCGCGGAGTCAAACACCTGTGCTCTTGGTTCTTTCTTCCAGAGGGAGATTCGTTTTCTCAGTCCCTGGGACCCTCTCGATCTTACCAGGAACCAGGCCGGAGACTGCACCTCATTCGCCAGCATCCTGGCCACGCCCACTACCACCTGCCTGCTGCCTATGTGCTGGGCCCTTCCCGGGGTGCAATGGCTCGGCCCCCACGACCTGGCCCCTTCCTGGCCTCGCAGGAGCCTGGCACGGCCCCCCGGCACCACCGCCTCCCCAGAGCCGCACATCCCAGGGCTCCGGGTGAGCAGCAGCGCCTGGCAGCGGCCCAGCACCCCTACGCACAGGGCTGGGGGCTGAGCCAGCTCCGATGCACCTCGCAGCACCCCTCGGCTTGCCTAGCACCCGCACGCCGGGCCAGGCCTCACGACAGCAGCGGCTCTGGAGAAAGCTACCGCACGGAACGCAGTGGCTACATGGCGGACGGGCCCGCCAGTGACTCCAGTTCGGGGCCCTGTCACGGCTCCTCCAGTGACTCAGTGGTCAACTGCACGGACGTCAGTCTGCAGGGCATCCACGGCAGCAGCTCTACCTTCCGCAGCTCCCTGAGCAGTGACTTTGACCCCTTGGTATACTGCACCCTGGAAGGGGAGCCCCGGGGGGAGGAGATGCGGCCTCGTGTGACCTCCCGGCCCCGGTCTTTGGACTCCGTGGTGCCCACAGGGGAAAGCCAGGTTTCCAGCCACATCCACTACCACCGCCACCGGCACCACCACTACAAAAAGCGCTTCCAGTGGCATGGCCGGAAGCCTGGCCCAGAAACTGGAGTCCCCCAGGCCAGGCCTGCCATTGCTCGGACACAGCCCCAGCCAGAGCCGCCTTCCCCTGATCAGCAGGCTGCCAGATCCAACCCAACTGCCCCTTCAGGGCAGCTCCCCAACCCACAGCGGCCCAGGGCCCTCCCGGAGGCAGCCCCGGGCCCAGCTGATGCCGCCGACCCCAGTCCCAGCAGCCTCTTCCATTTGCAGAAATCCAACCTCCCTGTTCGACACCCACAGAGGAAAAGGCGGGGGGGCCTCTCAGAGCCCACCCCAACCTCTCGGCCCCAGGACTTGACAGCCCACCCAGCTTGCCAGATTTCCCCCCATTACAGTACCAGCTCGGCATACCCTGGGTCCCCGGAGGCCCACCCGTTGATCTTTGGGCCTCCAGGCCTGGACAGAAGGCTGCTTCCAGAAAGCCCAGGCCCTTGTTACTCAAGTTCACAGCCAGTGTGGTTGTGTCTGACTCCACGCCAGTCCCTAGGACCGCACCCCCCTGGAGAGGGGCCTTCCGAATGGAGTTCTGGCACCCCGGAGGGCAGGCCATGCCCTTACTCCCACTGCCAGCTGCCGCCAGCCCAGCCTGGTGAGTTTTCAGGGGAAGAGGGTGTGGTGAGCAGAGGATACTGGAGGTTACCGCAGAATGGGGGAAGTCAGCCAACAAGGGGTTGACAGAAGCCGAGAAGGGTGCAGTGGGGTAACAGTCAAAATCCTGAACAGCAGGCATAGCACAGGATGCTGGCTGAGGTCTTCTGACTCTGCCGGGTGGTGGTCCTCTGGTTGCCAGAGCGGAGGGCGGTCTCGGGGGAAGCGCCAGCGTGGAGGAAACATCAGAAAGCACTTGCGCTGGTTTGAGGCAACAGCTCAGACTTAAGTGTTTCGGTCTTGTAGTAATTAGTCAAGCTGTGCCCACAGTTCAATTATCAGCTCTAAAGATTGATTTATTTATTTGAGAGAGGGAGTGGGGAGGGGCAGAGGGAGAGAATGTTCAAGCAGACTCCCTGCTGAGTGCGATCCCGGACCCTGAGATCTTGACCTGAGCAGAAGCCAAGAGTCAGGTGCGTCACTGACTGAGCCACCCAGGCGTCCCCAGTTATCAGCTTTAAATACAAAGAAGGCCAAGAAGTGTTCCTTGCTCTTGAGGAGAGCATGGAGAAGTACTTACTGAGAGCTATAATCCCAGGCAATGTGAGGTCTTGGAGGGAAAATAATTGCAGATATCTGTAACACTAGGCCATATGAGAAGAGCTATGTAAATGATTAAAAAAAAAAAAAGAAAGAAAAAAGAAAAAAGAAAAGAAAAGAAAAGAAAAAAAAGATCATGGGTGGTTCCCAGCAACCCCGGGGGTCCTTAGGTTTTCTCCTCTCCCCCTGGGATAAAAGAACAACTAAGGCTTCCCTTCTAAGCACTCTTGTTAATAAGACCAAACTCATTTTCCTGGGGCCTCAGTGCATCCCTGATAATTGTATTACAACCTATATTCATCATGTAAGTCCTCCATTTTAACTTGGTGTTTATTTGTTCAAATCTTCCTCTTCCTCCTCCAGAACAAACCCCCCCCTTTCCCCCGTCTTCTCCCATGGTGTGGATGACACAGCTCTTTGCCTACAGCTATCCCTAGGCACCCCAAAAGGGAACCCAAAGGTCCTGAAATATAAGACCTCTCAGTCTAGGAACCCTACAGTCAAGACCTAGAGCTGTTATTCATTCATTCACTTCTTCCTTCCTTTCTTCTTCCTGCATTTGATGCTTGCTATGGGCTAAGTTCCAGGCTAGGCGCGGAGGACATGGAACTTGTCACCGGGAGATCCAGGTCTGTGCGGTCACAGGCATGTACACAGTGACAGTAGAGAAAACCACGGCTTCCACGGAGTCACGTAAAGCAAGCTTTGGCCATGTGTTTGACGATCCAGTCGGACTCTGTCACGTGGGCGCTTCTGCTGGAGCCAGACCAGCACCTCCCCTCTCTCCCGTACTTAGAACTGGTTTTGACGCCTCCCTCTTCCCTGCTCCTCACATCCAGTCAGCGCCAGGTTCTGTTAACTCTGTCTGTGAGAGCTTTTCTACCTTCTCCTTCAGAACTGGTGGCTCCTGCCCATGTCTTCGATGCAGCCTAAAGATCAAGGCAGGAGCCTCCTCGCTCTTCCCTCTCCTATTACAGGGCCACGAAGGCTGGGCCCTGCACATGCAGTGACCCTGCCCGCCCTCTGCTGCCAGGCTCATCTTCCTCAAACAAACTGTCCAGAAATTGCCCCATGTTCTGTTTTGTCCACAGTGAAGAAAAACTGAGCCTGCTTTGGCCTTCAAAGCTCTAGCACCAACTAGCCCCCATCTTCTTTCCCCACTTCATATTTCAGTCTTCCCCTTCCCTTCCCCTGCCCCATGCTTCAGCCAAACCTAGGAAACACTTCTTGCGGTCCCTATAACCCAGAATATTCTGCCGCCTTCCTATTCCCAGAAATCCAGTTCTTCTCCATTTCTGCAGGACCAGCTCATTTATCTGCGTTTTCAGGAAACCCTCCCTGATTGCTCCACTCGAACATGATCTGTCCCCTTCCTAGGAAAGGCCTTATGATCCAGTCCTGTCCCACTGCATATTTTCCCTTTGCATGCATGCCTTCTCTCCTACAAGATTGTCAGGTCCCTGCTTATCCTTCTATTTGGCACACAGTAACAGGCCAGATTCACAAGTGCTTAATAAGTATGTATTGGGTTAATGAGCAAATAGTAAGTAATTATAACGCACCGGTTGCTATATATGTTTCTCTTTCTTGAGCTTTTTTTGTTTTTCTCTCCCCTGTATCCCAACTGGGGCCCCTCCCAGCTTTCAATCTAATTGCCCCTTCTGGACACATTCCCTGCTCCTCCCTCTCTGTGGTTCTCTCCCAGCTATACTGTCTTGCCGGTGGGACAGGAAAGTGGCCGGCCTGACCCTCAGTGACCTCTTTCCCTCCCTCTCCCTAAATGCAGGCTCGGAGGAGGAGATTGAGGAGCTGTGTGAACAGGCTGTGTGAGATGCTCAGACCTAGCTCCAACCAAGAGCGTGCTTGGATGACTTGGGCCCTGCCTGGCACAGAGTGAAGAAAGGACCTCAGAAAACACCCCTCTTTTGTGCCATACTTCCTGGCACCTCCGGAAGAGGAGTGGTGATGGTGGGTAGCAGGTGCTCCCTGCTCCCAGCCCTGGACCTTGTGTGCAGAACACATCCGCAGTCAGCAAGTCTGTGTCCAGCCGGCCAGCCAGCTACTCCCTATGTGGGCCGGCTCCCTTAAAGGCTGTCTTTTGAGAACAGGAAGCTAGGTATGGGTAGATAGGTGTTATAAAGGTGCTGCTCCTTTCCCCAGGCCCAGCGGGTCTTCCTCATCCCAAGTCTCATGTGCACACCTGCCAATGGGTCCTTCTTACCTCCTTTCTTGGGTGAGTCCTGCACACCGGCTTTGACTCCTCGGTAAAGCTGCTGCATCAGCAGCAACCTTGGCTTGTATCATTTTCCTTCTTTGTGAAAGGATCAGGAACATAGGTGAGCCCTGAGCCCTAAAAACGGAGGCTGTGCAGCTTTTCCAGGCAGTACCTACCCTGGTGCATAAGAGAGACTGCTCTTCCCTTCTTGTCCTTAATTGTCACATCCACTCTGTTAAGTCAGAGGGGAGGCTCTGGGAAGCCAGGCCGTGGAGTTCTGTCCCTGAAGTGGTGCAGCGCCCTGAAGAACCTGGGATGGAGCCTCCGACTTTGAAACCCCCCCCCCCCCCCGTCACTCCAGCAGCCCCGGTTCCTCTGGGGGTTGGGGGTGGGGGTAGTGGGGAGGGAATAATTCTTTCCTGGAAGCTGCCTATCTCAAAGTCCCAAAGTAGGTGGAAAGAAGAGGATTTCTGCCGGACTACATCTAGAAGAGGGAGGATGGAATGAAGGTAGAAAAGACACAATTAACAGCTGAACAAGGACAATGACGAATTCTTCTCTGGGAGTTTTCTCTCAGAGTAGGGATGAGGAACGGGAAAACAAAGGAAAAGCAAAGTGGGACATTTGGGTTTAGATGGCTCCAAGGCCCAGCTTCCCATGATAAGCCATACAGGCCAGGGACACCCGGGAAGGTGCACATGCAAGAGGTTGTGCACGCAGGACATCTGGCCCGGGTAGCTGGCACCGAGTGGGCAAGGGCTGAGGGGCCTCCTGAGGGTGACATTCACCCCAGGGCAGCTGGACCATTGCCGGCTCCTCAGGCATTATCCCATTTGGAATGTGAATGTGGGAGCTAAGCGGGCACAGGCCCTACCTGGGAAACTTCTTCCCTCAAAGTCATTGGGAAACTAGCACCTAGGCACCCACATGGGTATTTATATCTGAACCAGACAGAAAGACGCTTGAATCAGGCACTATGTTGAGAAATGTATTTATTTGCTAATATATTTATCCATAAACGCGGTCTGGTCTCGTGGTTTTGTTCTGTCATGACCGTCACCCAGGGTAACAGTTTCATCTTCTACATTGACAGAAGTAAATTATTTCTGATATCAGAGATTAGGCTCTGATTCATGAAAGGATAGGACAGAGTGGTGGGCTGGGCAACAAAAATTGTGTTTGTAAGCCCCTAAAAGCATGGTTTAGTGAGATCAGGGAAGGGGGAAAGCATCACTGGATTCTGTGATCCAGTTGCTACCTGTATTATTACTGTACCTTTTACTTCACTCTTATTTGTGATGCTTCAGTGACTTTGTGACCTTTGGCAAATACTCTATGCCTCACTTTTCCACCCATAAAATAGGCCTACTTCACAGAGCTGTTGCAGGGCTCCCCTGAGATAAGAGTGGAAAGCATGTTTGGAGGCGGAAAGTACCCAGCGCTGGAGAACATTCTAACCCCAGTCACAGAACCCATCTGAACACAGCATGGCATGGGCACAAGAAGCACTCCCCCGCCCCGCCCTTGAGGAAGCTCTGTTTCAGTTGGGAGGCCTGGTTGGGAGGTTAGAACAGCAAGGCCTGAAACTACCTATAAATATCCCAGAGTTCCAATTCTGATAAACACAATGACTGTGCTCTGCCTACTCCTGGGACTACTGTGAGGATCAAGAGCTGGTGCTAACTTGGTAT
Organism: Potos flavus; assembly: GCA_028534135.1. Taxonomy (NCBI): domain Eukaryota; kingdom Metazoa; phylum Chordata; class Mammalia; order Carnivora; family Procyonidae; genus Potos; species Potos flavus. Next base: position 28,098,721 of record CM052891.1, on the reverse strand, counting down.
GAATTTCACAGAGCCTGGGGCAGCCTTTGCTCCCATCCTCACAAAGCACAGTTCCCCTTCTGCTTCTCCAGGAAAGGTTTCATAGGGGTGGTCATTGTCTGTTGTTTTGAACCACAGAGCACAGAAGCATCTAGCTTTCTAGAAGGTGGGAAAAAAGGACACACTCTCCTATCCCCTGCAGATATTCTCAAGTAAAGGAACTGTCTAAATACTAAAAGCTGCACAAAGCCTAAATTATCAGCTGGGACAAGGAAAGTACGTAGAGTTTTAAAAAATAAATATGTCTGTTAGCGCCATCGGCTCACAAGCCAGCATTCCAGGGGACGGCAAATGGAAACCCCACACTGCTCTCAGGAAGAAAGGCGCTGTCCCTGATTTCTTTCCCTCTTGGCAGAGATATAACCCAGAGGGAGACAGTGGACTCTCTGGCCCTGCGCTTTTTTAAATACGGCAAGACAAAAAAGAATCTCGGCTGGCATCTGGGATCCTCCTAAGGGGACCGGCGGCCGGCTGCCAGGGGCCGAGATCAAACGGCCCGCCCCGCGGGGATTCCGGCTCCGGTCGGGGCGCGCTCCCGCGCAGGCGCCAGCCGCGCCGCCCCTCCCCCACGGGCCCTGCCCACAGGCCCAACGGCCGCCACGGCCTCGCCCTCGCGCCCGCCCAGGTGGCGGGCGCGCGCGCGGGCCCAGGTGACTCCCGGCCGGCCCCGCCCCCAGGCGGGAGAAACCATCTCCTTAGGCGGGGGTGGGTGGGGGGAGGGCTAAGCCCTGAGTCCTCCCACGCCGGAAGAGGAAGTCCTAGGAACCGGAAGTGGAAGACATTCTGGGTAATTCGCTGTTTACTTCCTGCGGCTGAGGAATCCGTGGCCCAGTTCTTTGCTGTTCTTTTGTCAGAGAGGATGGCCCTCGAGACTGTGCCGAAAGACCTGCGGCATCTGCGGGCTTGTTTGCTGTGTTCGCTGGTCAAGGTGTCCTTCGGGGAGCTGGTTGTAGGGGCGATGGGGGAATCAAGGTGGGGGAAAAGGTGGAACGGGGCTGGGGGATAGCGAAGAGAAAATTAAGTTCCAGGACCCCGAGTTTGGCGGGGCGCAGGGAGGTGTGGGAAGCTGCCGGAGGCCATTGTTTAAGTCTGTAGGAACGCAGGCGGTCTTTAGATGCCTTTGAATCCTCAGCTAGCACAGGTCTGATCCTTAACAGACGTTCAGCGGACTTCTGTTGAAGCTGAAGGCCACTGGGAGATGAGGGTGGGGATCTGCAGCTGAGGGAGTAGTCGGAGAGGATACTTGTCCCTGAGGAGACTAGGGAAAGGAATAGGTAAAATGCAGTTAGGAACAAGAGAGAGAGGACTGTGAGGGTGTGGGTGGAACTTTAGGAGTGGAGCTGTAGGAGTGGTGGGTGGGGAACCTGATGAGACAGAGCCAGCATAGGGAGCCTTCTACTTGACCAGGTAGAAGTATGGAGAGAGCTACTGATTCTTTTGGCCTTGTTTATGCTCACCCCTACCCCCCTCTTTCCCCCTCCCAGACTATAGACCAGTTTGAATATGATGGTTGTGACAATTGTGATGCATATCTTCAGATGAAGGGTAACCGGGAGATGGTATATGACTGCACCAGCTCTTCTTTTGACGGGTAAGCCCCTTTAGATTCCTTCATTCACTTTTTGGTTACTCCCACCCTACTCCACCCCTCCCCATCCAGTAAATGTGAGGCAGAATTTTGAGACCCTGATTCTAGTTGTTCTCAAAGTTATTTTGAGACACACTAGTTCTGTGCTGTCCAGTACAGTAGCCACTAGCCATGTGTGGCATTGAGCACTTGAAATGTGGCTAGTCTAAACTGAGTTATGCTCTAACTGTAAAATATACACAAGATTGATAAGATTTAGAACAAGGAAAAAGAATGTAAGGTATTTTAATTTTGTTAATATTAATTATATACCCAAATGATAATTCTTTGGGTATACTGGGTTAAATGAATATGTTATTGAAATTAATTTCAGCCTTTTGTCTTTACTCATAAACGTGGCTACTAGAAAATTTTAAATGACTTGTGTGGTTTTTATTTATTTCTGTTGGACAGTTCTTCATTAGAGTGTCAGCTCATTGGTGATAGGGACTGTGTTTATCTTGTGCATGCTGATTTGGCACTGGGTCTGGAAGGTGACAGAGGGCTAAGAAATGTTTGTTAAATGCATGAAGATCCTTTCTGAAAATGAAGGTAAGGTAAGGTACAGTAATGGTAAATTATTAACTGAAAGCTGATGCTGTTAGATATGTCCCTTGGTGAGATTGTCCAATGGGGAGAAGGGGAAATGAGAGTAACAATAAGTGACTAGGTCTTGGGTTTTTTTTCCCCAAGGTAGGAGCCAGAGGGTAGTATTCTTTGGGGGTTAAGGAGATAGCTGTGTCTTTTGGCCTCTAGGGCAGTTAAGGATTTACACACAGGGGTGCCTGAGTGGCTTAGTCAGTTAAGTGTCCAATTCTTGATTTCAGTTCAGGTCATGATCTGAAGGTAGTGAGATTGAGCCCTCCCCACAGGCCCTGGCCACTACCATTCTACTTTCTTTCTGTATGAATTTCTTGGGTTTGTTTTGTTTTGTTTTGTTTTGTTTAAGATTTTATTTATTTATTTATTCGAGAGAACGAGAGAGCACAAGCAGGGGCAGTGGCAGAGGGAGAGGGAGAAGCTGAGCAGGGAGCCCAACATGGAGCTCAATCCCAGGACCCCCGGGATCATGACCTGAGCCAAAGGCAGATGCTTAACCGACTGAGCCACCCAGGCACCCCTCTTGCTGTATGGATTTGAAGTGTACTATAGTGCTTCATAGAAGTGGAATCATACAATATTTGTGCTTTTGTGCCTGGCTCATTTCATTTACCATCATGTTTTCAAGGTTTATCCGTATTGTTGCAGGCGTCCGAATTTTCCTTTTAAGCTGAATAATTCATATATATATATATATATATATATATATATATATATATACACACACACACACACACACACACACATACATACATATATAAATGCGCCACATTTTATCCACTCGTCTGTTGATAGAGTGTTGGTTTGCTTCTGTCTTTTGGCTATCATGAACAATGCTGCTGTGAACACAGGCTTACAAATATCTGATCAAGTCCCTGCTTTCACTTCTTTAGGGTATATATCCAAAAGTGGAATTGCTGAGTCGCTCTGTTTAATATTTAGGGGAACTGCCATACATACTGTTTTCATAGTGGCAGCACCGTTTTCTGTTCCCACCAGCAGTGTGCCGGGGTTCCAGTTTCTCCACACCCTTGCCAACACTTGTTATTTGTTTGTTTTATGTTTGGTTTAGGTTTTGGTAGTAGGTACCCCCTTGGACGTGAAGTGGTATTGTTTTGGTTTTGATGGCTTTTCCCTAATGATTAGTGATGTTAAGCATCTTTTTATGTGCTTACTGGCCATTTGTAGATCTTCAGAAAAATGTCCAAATCCTTTTCCCACTTTCAAAGCAGGTTATTTGACTTTTTATTGTTGAGTTGTAAGAGTTATTTTTGTGTATTCTGGTGCATATTAGATTTTGGAGAGTGGGTATATCAAGGGCTAAAGGAGCTCAGGAGGGCCACATGAACTCAGGTAGAAGCAGAGGAGATACCCCATGAATCAGGCTCTGAAAGAAAGAAGTACAGGATTTTTGAGGAGGTTGAGGTGAGAGAGCATTTTAGAAAAAGCATTCTAAACAAGGGAATGACTTGAGCAGAATCATGGGGTAGGAAAACCAGGCTACGTTTGGAGAGTGGTGGGGATTCTGTTGAGGTTAAATCATAAGGTTGGGTGACAGGCACTGAAGGCTAGAAGGAGTGCTTGTGAAGAATAGAAGAGAACATACCGTTGGTCCAGCAATGGCCTGTGTCTGTCTCCGATCAGCCTGCCAGGCCAGGGCAGGTGTTACCTTACTTAACCACCCCGGAGATTGGCGTCAGTTCCACTCCCAGCAGGTGGCTGAGAATGTAGGATTTGGATGGAGGAGGGAGGTTCCCCAAATAAGAATCCAAGATTGTTGCCAAAGACAAGAGGGAATGGTTATTGAGAGGGCAGTTGACAAATGTCAGTGTCTATAACTGACCTGTCACAGTAGGCAGTCAGCAAGCATTTGATTGAATGAATGACAGAAATGACATGTAACTTCTGAAAGCACCTGATTTTTACCTGTCAAGCTCAAGTCGCAGCCTTCTAGCCCTTATTAAATGGCCTTTCTGTTGCCTGTGCTCTAGGATCAGAGCTACCCTGGGGAGAACTATGAAGATAATAAGGAGAGCTAATGCTTATTTAGCACCTACTCTGTGCTAGGTGTTTGTCGCATATTAGCTCAGTATTTTGAGTTTCATTCCATAAAATTCTGAGAGAGGTCTCCATATGTGTATAGGCTGTACAGCTAGCTCATCAGAGGCAGACCTTGGCCAAGTCTAAGTTATTTCTGTAACCTTGTAAGCATGGTTTTCCTTCACCCTCCCCCTTTGCACTAGGGCCCAGCCCCCTCGTGGTCGTGTTGCTTGTAATTAGTAACACTGGCTCTCTACTTTTAAAGCTGTCCTGTTTCCCAGAGAATCTGGGCTAAGGATGCTTTTGACCCTGATGAGCTAGTCCTTTGGGAATGGTGACTGACCTGTGCTTGGCAGGTCAGGAATCTTTGTCAGTACTAACTTTGGGTCAGACCCTCCTCAGCATTAGTAGTCCCATTTCCCCTGCTTTCTTCCCCAAGCCAATACTTGGCTTTTTCCTTTGTTTCCTCTCCCAGAACTATTTTGCTGGCTGGAAGCAGAGTAACGTGGACATTTTCCTCCATCTCTGTCTTCTCTAGTAGGGGAGGCTCAGGCTGACTTTCTGTTTCTTTTCCCTTCCCAGAATCATTGCGATGATGAGTCCAGAGGACAGCTGGGTCTCCAAGTGGCAGCGAGTCAGTAAGTATCTCCCTTTCTCCTTATCCTGGCCTACTTATGTTGTTGCTGCCCCTTGGGTCTGGTGGGGGAGCCTTAAATCAGGGTAAGTGGCCGCAGGATGAAACAGATGGGGTTGTAGCCAACAGGAGGAAAGTGTCCTATGCCCTGTCGTTTAACACTGGAGCCAAAAGAAGTGATTGCTCTTCTTTTGGAGTTGCAGCATTCCTTTCATTTTTAGCTTAAACCTCCATTTGGCCTTTAGACATAACTCACTCTCACTGCCATCTCTCTTCTTCTCTCGTAGGTAACTTTAAGCCGGGTGTGTATGCAGTGTCGGTCACTGGTCGCCTTCCCCAAGGTAATAATCATAATAGCAGCCAGTGTTCACTTACTGCACCACGCTCTGTGGAGGTCCTTTATGTGACTACACGCCTAGTCCTCGCGACTCTGTAAGCCATCTGAGGCACAGAGGAAAAATAACTTGCCCAAGGTCATCCTGCTAGTAGTGAGCTAGAATGTAAACCCAGGCGTTTTGATCCCAGAACCCTTGGTTTTAGCGACTACAGTGTGGTCTTTTCCTTCTCATTTTTACCAAGTTATTGCCAAACACGTGCCCGGATCTTCAGTGGTAACAAGCCAACCAAGCAGGACTACTGATGGGCTGTGTAGGAAGGAACTCCAGTTTGCTCAGGAGCACCTTCTTTCCTTTCTCCCTTTCCTGCCTCCTACCAAAGTGGTAGTAGGGGGACCTTTCTTATCCTCTGGAATATTCCTCCCTCACAGAGCTCTTTCTTTTCATGCTGCAGGAATCGTGCGAGAGCTGAAAAGTCGAGGAGTGGCCTACAAATCCAGAGACACAGCTATAAAGACCTAGCACTTTTTGTGGCTGCCAGCACCTTTGCTCCCCACCTCCTGCATCTGCTTATTTTTTGTTGTGGAACTAAATGGACAGAACTTCAGAGACTCCTCCCCTCCAACTCTTTGGGACTCAGCAGACTGTTGAGAGAGCATCGCGTGTCCCTGAGCCATTTTACCTTTGGACTGCTGGTGGGGGTGGGGTGGTTTGGGCTGGTGGATTAACAGAGACTGAATTGAATGGGGGGGTAGGAGACCTGGTCTTTGCCCTTGCCCATGGGTAGGACTCTGGGTCAAATGCCAATAAACACGAACCCCTAGGAAAGTTCTTAAGCCCATGACAGGTGCCTTGCCTCCTCCTCTTTACCTGGGCACAGAAAGAACCCACTTAACCCTAAGCACTTTCCCCGAGCAGCAGAGGCCTTCCAGCTCCCCGTTACCCATCTTTCAGCCTTCCGGAGTTGCAGCCTTTCTAGTATGCTCCCTTGGGTCTGGTTGGACGGTCCGCTGTCCTGAGTCAAGGCAGGCCCATCAAACTGGTAGTCCTGGCGTGTGGGGGTCGCAGACTTGCTCTAGACCTGGCACAGCAAGTGTCTTTTGAAAGAAAGTCTGAGGCTTCTCAGTATTCTTTAGCTGTTGACCATATTTAATACTCTCCCCGCCTCCCTTTTTTCTTTCTTTTTACTGTTCTTCCTCTACCTTAGGACAGTCACTGGTATCCATGACCCTCCCTTGCTCACCTACGCATGTTCTGCTGTGTTCCTCCAGCTGGAGACCCTCAGGTGTCTGGTTCTCGGTCCGGTTAGTTCATGCCTCTGTAGGAGTTGGGCCCCTCCCTTTCCCCTCTGGCCTAGTAGGGGGTTTGGATATCAGGTTGTTGGTCAAGGTGAGTTACTTGTTTTAGAATGAAGAATTTACCAGAAATTCTTACTTAAATCTCCACAAAGAATCCTATTACTATCCCCATATTGATTCCCTAGGTTTCTTATTCTCCATCTGTAAAACAATGATAACACTCTGTTTACCTTAGTTTTGTGATTATAAAAACGAAGCAGTGTGAAAATTCTAAAACTTAGGTTTTATGAAAAGTAAAATTCATTTACTCTCTTTTTATTAGCTATTCTTTAATGTATATAGTAGGCACACAGTTAATCAAATAGTGGGAGAAATGCCCAGAATCACTGCTGCAGAATGAGCTCTTGTCTCATTAGCAGAGGTGCCTACACTAGGGCTCCGTCTCGTAGCCACCTGGTGTTGCTAGTGAGTCAGTGTCTCTTGTTCCCTGTGGCCTGGAGTGTGTGGGAAGGAGGGAGAGGTGCTGATTCTCCAGTGACCCCCTCCCACCCCTGTCCTTGTCCGCTCAGAGGCCCATGGGAGGGAAGCTGGGAGGGCCCAGGATGCTCATGTCACTCACCGATCCTCCTCAAACCAGAACCATTTTTGCTGATGCCCTCAAGCTCTGAGGGAATAGTCCGTTAACCCCAGTTTCAGCTGAGTTTTTAAAGGATTTCTCCAGCCCAGCAAACTAAAAGAGCTCAAGGGGTGTTGGTTTCTGTTTAATTTCAGTCTGAAAGGATCCTTGGGAAGTAGCCCTCCCAGGCCAGCCTTACTTTCTGGAGGGAAGAAGTGGGTTTCAGCAAGAGTGCCTAGGCCATGCAGCCAACACCCAACTTTCACTGGCTTTTCTCAAAAAGTCCCTTGGAAATCCCCAGCTGCTGTCCTGCGTGTCTGACCCGGACGTGGCTGCTTGGTGAGAATGGAAACAGTTGTGGGGAGGGGAGGCCAGAGGAGCTGTGCACAAATAACCACACTCAGGCTGCCTCAGCCCCACACTGAGCTGAGGCCCTAACTGTTAGCCTCGCAGGAAGCGAAAGACACAGGCCCCGATGGTTGTGGGGGAGGGGCGCCCAGTTGGCAGGACCGGGTTTCACAGACTCGGTGCCAAGTGGGCTCTACCTGGAAACTGCTTCTCAATTCGCCTTCTTGCTTTTTCTGGTCCTGGAAGCTGCTTACGGTGCTGCTCGGCAGCCCAGACGGGCGATGAGGTGCTAGAGTCCACCCACCGCGGGGAGCCCAAAGAAACTGCAGGACGGACTGCTGGTTCTTCAAGGCTCCCCAGGAGGGAGGGGCACGATGTGGATGAGGAGGTCTCAGCTGCCGCTGCCCTGCGTCGCACGTCCCTGAGGGCCATGCCCTGCTCCTTGTACCTGTCAGAGGTTCAGCCCCATTCTGACCAGGGAGGTCCCACGTCTACCCAAGGTCTTGGTTTCTCCTGCTCAGTCATTGGGCTTCTCTGCTTCAGAAAGGCAAGGCTCCTCCTCCTTAGTTCCACAATGACAGATGCGAGCCAGGCTGGTGACCAGGCTGCCTTCCCCTTCTTATTCCTTGTTCTCTTATTCCTTGTTCTACTTCCCACCCACTACTGCCCATTGGGTTAGAAAACAGACTCAGTGGCAGTTCGTTGCTGAATGTGGCCTCCATTCCTAGGCAGCCATTGATGGCGAGGGTCGGGTCGGAACATTCTGGTCTTGGAGGGCAGCTGTTTCAGAAGAGTAATGGGGATGAGCTGGGGGAGAGTAAGCTCAGGCTGGGCTCTTTAGGTTTGGCCTATCTCCTCTGGGCATGGCCACTGCCTTCTCACTCCAAGCCTGTCTGTAACCTGCCATTCAATCCTCACGTCCCCTCCCTGACACCTGATACTGGGAGTGCGTAAAAGAGACAGGTACGTGATGTTGAAGAATAGTACCTTACTTTAGAAGTCTGCTTCATGTTTATCAGTAAAACCCTTCATTTAAATGACATTTTACTGTTGACAAAAGGGCTTTCATGTCCATTATCTGATTTGATCTTCACAAAACCCCTACATCATAGTTAACATCCTTATGTCGCGATGAAGAGACAGGATCAAAGTTAAAGTGACTTGGCCATGATCAAGAAGTAGAGCCTGAACTCAAGAAATGCATTGCTCACACCCAATTTAGGGCTGCTAACTCCTTCCAACATAGTTGGATAGCGGTGGGCTTGCTCCCTTCATGAGGATTCCACAGAACCAGCATGAGGCATTAGTTCATCATGAGTGAGAGTTACATGTCCCTGTACATTGAGTCCCCTGAACACCTTACGCCTACCTCTTACATCTCTAGTCCCCAAGTCTAAAATTATCCAAAGAGAGGGAGGCAGTGTGGGGAAAGGGTCCAGGGAGGTGATCCTCGGGATTTACTCCAGGGCCCCTATGCAGGACATTGGGAAACGGGTCCAGCCTTCCCCAGTTCCCACCTGGCTGCATCTTCTTTTCTATTCCAGCAGTTCTTAGGTATCTGCTGACCTGTGCCCCATACTCCCCAACCCCTTCTGCTTTTTTCCTGCTCGCCACCTCCATCTGCAGCCCAGCTGTGGCACACACTCCACTGGAACAGACTTGTGATGAAAGTATATGTACATAACCAATTAATTAGGAGCATTGCCCCTGCCTCCCAGTCACTTGACTACTCTAAAACCGTTTCCTTTCTACACAATGCAGCTGACAAAACTGCTTTAGGCAGCAGGATAGTGGTCACCAGTGATGGCTGGGCATGGAAAAGGAGATACGAGATACAAGGGGATCCTGAGGATAATTAGAGTCTGTTTCTTCATCTGGATGTCAGTTACATAGGTTAGTTCACCTTCTGAAGACTGAGTTATATACTCACGATTTGCTCACTTTTCTTTGTATGCTAACTTCACATAAAAAGTTCACTTAAAGACACAGTGGTCCTATCTTAGGATCATTGTGAAAAATACATTAATTTATGTAAAAGCTCTGTGAGAGCTGTTTGCTATTACGTGTATCTAAGGCATCATCTTTATCCAAAGTTGTCCACTAAGTTATCTTACCTAGATAAGTTCTAGGTAAGTGTGGCAAGAATGGCATCCCTGTAATACTGTGGGACAGTGGATGTTCCAATACATCTATCATACAGAAATATATCACAACGGACACATTTTCCTTTAAGCACGTAGCTTTTAACATTAATCTCTCTGTTCTCTTGTTTTTTTGTTTTTTTGTTTTTTCATAACATATGTTGTTGCTTTCTTTAAATACATACTTCCTTGCTATTTGGATACAAGATTCTGGATGTGATTTAACCTCTACTTGGCTCAAAGTCATTGTTAGAAACCTCCATTTTTGTATCATGTGGTGAAATGGTTCTGGGACTGATTATTTTTCTACCTCTTGGATTCGTGTCAGCCCGTCACTTCTGCTGCCCACGTGTGGCTGTCGCCCTTCCAGTGTCGTCTAGGAGAACAGCCCCACGTGGTAAAAATGGCTCTAGGGTGAGCCAGTAAGGCATAGACTGAGGAAGAAAGCACATGGCTGCCGGCCTGGGCCTTCGGGGTCCAGAGGTCTTGGCAGAGTGTTGGAGCCGTAGAGAGACAGGTCATCCAGAGAATGTGAAGGCTGGGAGAGGCATGACTTACGCCAGCCCCCCACCCCCACACCCCCATTATGGATGAGAAGACAGCACCAGAGGCAGTGGTCAACCTGATCCCAAAGGGGTCTCTGCTACTTTATATGTCCTGCACTACCTGGCCTGGTGCCTTCTGCCCAGAGATGCTTGTGTTCCTTTTTACTTTAAGATCCCAGAAAGCAGACACCGAGGGCACAGAAAACTGACGGCTGCTAGCACCAAGATGCCCGATCCTCTGAGAAAGGAGACTGAAAACCTCTCTCCTGCAGACCTCTGGCACTCCCATTCTCAACACTCCCCCAAGAGTGGAGGGCAGGCATTATGGGGTCATGGACAGAGGACTTGGGGGTCCATCCCTTGGATGAAGGCCTGGGCCTGTAAGAAATCAGGGGCCTGGTAGGCCCATTTCAAGAGCTCCTATGTGCTGCCTGTGCACTCTCCTTCCTCCACACTGAGCTCTTGTGCTAAAGAGAGAACTCGAGGGAAGGTAAGCAATAGCTTCAATCACCAAGGTGGAGGGACCCCAGTGTCTCTCCAAAATGGATTCCTCACTCTTGCCCACCACCAGCCATTGCCACCCTTTCAACCCCTCCCCCCATCCCGGAAACTACCTGGAAGGAAGTGAGTGCTCTGGGGCCACCAGCTGGAGGAAGGGGTTTAACTGTCACCTCGTCCCTGGGGGCTTGAGGAGCAGAGGGCAGAGGAGGAAATGCAAATCGGTGCTTGGAACAGAGAAGGACTCCAGGGAGAGGAAGAGGCTGGCAGCCATTGCTCAGCTTTCCCCCTGGGCTGTGGTCCCAGCAGGGGCTGGGAAGGCCCGAGGCAAAGGAACGATCACAGGTCCAATCACAGGTCCCAGAGAAGCCAGCAGCTGCCCCCACCCTGCGCTGGCAGCTGAGACACTAGCACTTTCTCTGAGCAGCCGAACAGACTCACTTCTTCAGCCCTGCACCCCAGGGGAGCCAGGCGGGGGGGGGGGGTGCAGAGCTCAGAGGGGCCCAGCAGGACGGTGAGGTGGAGGCAGTCAAAGTGGGCACATCGCGTCTCTGGTGACTGAGCCTGAGGAAGGTGTGTCTGCTCTGCTTCTGCAGCAGGAGGGACTAGGCTCAGGTTAGAAGGACCCCTCTGACCTCCATGTCTCTCTTCCGCCGCTGTGAACCACAGCTGAGAACCACATGGTGTCCTTGCAAAGGGATCTTTCACAGCACTTGGGAGGCAAGAATATGAGTGAGAAGCTGTCCCTGAGCTTCTAATAATTTACTCTGTCAGTATGGCAATTACCAGGTTCAAAACCGACCACTGTCATGATTGAATCCGATCCTCGGTACCAACTGCGAGGTAGTAATCCCCTTTCACAGACGAGAAAACTGAGTTTCAGTTATAACACTTGCCCAAGCTCAGCAGCCAGACAAAACTACACTGGGGGGTCAGCCCAGCTGTCCTCACGCCCTCTGTTGATTTCTGCTGTGCTGGACGGGGATCTAGGGCCCATAACTGGGGCAAGGGTGAGGGGGTCCTCCTTGTCTTCCTTTTGCCCCCTTGAGCCCCAGATTGTAGGTGGGGCTTTTGGGGGTGCGGGTCTACTGACCTCAGTACCAAGGTCTTTGGGGATGAGGGCCTCAACACCTGAGGGCACTCACTCATCCTCGGGCCCTTCGCGGGGGGCCTGGGCCCCCTGCCCCAGTCCCCAGCTCCCATGTGGCCCCAGGCCTGTCAGCCCGCCCCTCCAGCCGCAGCCCCATGACGCGGCCGCCTGCGCCCAATTGGTCAGCCTGGGAGCATTTGCCCTTATTTGGCCAGGCCGGCTCTGGGCCGGGCCTCCACCCCCAGCCCGCCCCCGCAGGCTCTTCTCTCTCACTTCGTCTTTTTGAGGTTTGGCTCCGGGGCCCTGGCAGGCGTCGCTTCAAACGCACTTTCTGGTTGAGTCATTTTTTAACGGCTCCAGGGCTGTGAGCCCCGCTGTGGCTGCTGGGGGCCTTCAGACGTCGTGGCCAGCTCTCCCTCATCTGACTGCCTAACAGGCTCCCAGGGAAGGGGCTGGGGCGGGGGTGGCATTCGCTGTTGGGGAGATTCTGCAGACCACTTGGTTATCCACGCAGAGCCCTCTCATTTACATCACCGGCTCAGTGTGCTCATCAAATGAGATTCAGGCTGAATGTGTTTTTTATAAAGTTCTCTAGAGGCCTCAGCGGCTGCCCTTTTCCCCCAGCTCAGTGTGTGCAACACAGGGCGGTGAATGAAGCAACGGAGCCCAGAGTGGTTGCCGGGGCAGACCTCACCTTCTGCCTTCCCAGCTGTCCCTGGCATGCGAGGGATCCTGTGGGGGGCAGAATGCTGGCAGGAGGGGAGAGATAGGCCAAGGAATGCCCCCAACCCTTCATCCCTTGTTCCCCGCCAAAATAAGGGGAGGATTCCGCTCTAGAGCCTTTCCGAGCCACCTGCCTTCTCTGAGTAATGGGAGCTCTGCCCTTGAGCCGGCTGGGGAAATCCGTCAGCTTCCCAAGGGCTGGGCAGGTCTTGGAACCCAGACCTTGTTGCTTCCTCCTCTAAGGTTCCTAGGGCCCCTTGCTCTCGGGAACTTCCCAGGTCCTTGGTCAACCTCCTCCTCAGTTTTATAGGTGAAGAAACAAAGGCTGCGGGGTGGGGGTCAGATTCTGTGAATGGTCCAAAGTCATACTGTAAACAGCCACAGCGTGGGGGCTGGGCCCCTCGTCTCCTGCCTCCTGGTGTTGCCTTCTGTTTGGTGGTCCTGGTGTTGGGGTAGGGAGGTAAGCTGATGATCGATCAGAGTGGGTTCCAGGCAGGGACCAGGCCCCAGCTCTCGGGACACACACATACAATACACACAGAGTTCATTCTGTGTTAAATTCAGTTAAAACTGGGTTAAACCAAGCACCTCCTTTGGAGAGAGCCGGGAGGGCGCTTCTCCCACTTGTGTCCCTGGGAGATCCCAGGGGCCATCTGGTTTTGTGGCTGCTCCCACAGCAGTTGTCAGGGCGACTTTCTTTTTTCTTTTTTTTTTTTTAGGGTGACTTTCTTCCACACACCCACACCTCTTTTCCTACCCAGCTCATCCTGCCTCTCCCCAGGTGCTACGGACAAAACCCTGAACTTGGCCTTAACTTGCATTGTGACCTCAGGCTGCCTTCTGCCTCTCTCTGGGCTTGCAGCTCATTTTCCTGACTCAGGCCAGGTTACTACCCCTGAGCTTGCTGCCTGAAAGGCCTTTAGTACTATGGTCCAGAGAGCTGGGCCAGAACCCTGTCATAGGGCAGAGCCGGCCTCCCAGGGTGCACTGTGGCTGCCTCTGACCCCAGCAGAGCAGGAGAGCACGGGGCTGGACCTACAGGAGCCCGGGCAGCACAGACAGGGCGCAGGGGAGAAAGCGCCCACTCCCCTTGTCTGGAGGCCTCTCCGCATGCCTGGTGCTCCCCCAGGCTCTGAGAGGAGTCAGGGGACCTGCTTAGGTCCTGAGTTGACCTCTACAAGGAACATGCGCCATCGTAGGTTCCCGAGGCCTGTTGTTTTCTCAGGCCCCACTTCCTTTAGCGGCCCTTCCAGGCAGGGCAGCGAAAGGCCCTAGCATTTGAGACCCTTGATCCCAATGGTCTTTGGCCCCATTCTGTCATGCTGGGGGCTCAGTTTCCCTCCTTTGTAGCCAGGCATGCCTCCAGCCCTTGCTCTCCTGAGGGTGGGCCTGCTCTGCCTTCTGACTTCCTGTTTGTGAGTGGTTAGGTCCTGTGGCTTCGGTCGTGTTGTCTCCTCAGAAGGCAGGTTATCTGGGCTGCCATCTCTGCCTGCCTGCGGAGCGGAGGCCCCAGACCCGTGCAGCTGCAGGGAGGGCTTCTGCCTCCCCGCGCAGACAGCGCCCTTGCCCTTTCTCCCACCTCCTGGGCCTGCTCTCCTTTGCAAGGGTTAGGCCTTTGAAGGGCCATTTTCTCCCTATTTCTCCACCTTGCCCGGCCAGCTTCTACCCCATCACCTCTCTTTCCAAACCCTCTCCCATCCACACTCGCTTTCTCCAGGAAACTTTATCTGATGGGCCCCGTGACTCCGAGGTCACTACCGTAGCATCTGTCAGTCCAGCCCTGTGGGCCCCTGCCCCCTACCCAGGACTCGATTTGCCCTCATTACATCATTTTGAAATATGTAGGTGCGTGTGGAGGTATATATGTGTGCTCTACTCGACCTCTCAGATTTGGTGTTTGGTCAAGTAGGAGCCAAGAGTCCCCGTCGGACCTGAAGCTCTATGCCTGCTTTGGTACAAATTGCTCTCACGCCCCCACACGAAACTCTCAAACCCTGTGTACCTATCTGTGTCTCGTCTACCAGAGCGGGAGTCCCTGAAGACGGGTCTTGGGTCCTTTTCTCCATCTTTACTGACTCCCAGTCTCAGCTTGGCACACAAAGATGGCTGTCCCCGGGTCAGCGAGATTAGGATAGACGTGAGGGATTGAGAGCCTGGAGCCCTCCAGGATCCCAGACCCCAGAGGCCTCAGCCCTGCCCCCTGGTGAAGGGCTGCTCCCACTTTTGTTCTGATGCCAGCTGCCCTGCTCTACTCCTGATCCTGGTCCCTCCTCCTCCTCCCCTTTTGCTGCCTCTGAGCAGGACTATGATCCCGGGACTAAGCGTCGGAACTAGAAAGGACCGTAGGGGGACACTTCCTAGTGGAGTCCAAGGCAGAGCTGCCCAGTGAGTGTCTGGCGGAGCCCTGACCTGTTGCCAAGGGGCGGAGTTTGCGGCGTCAACTTGAACTCCTCTCTCCTCCACGCAGAGAGGCATCCTCTCCCAGCCACCGGCCATCACTTCTCGTCCTGGGGAACTGAGGTGACAGGTAGCTTTGGGGGCAGGAGCAGGACTCGCCCCTCTCGCACAGACGTGCAGTGTTCTGAAGCCATCCCCAGCTCCCTCTGGTCAGTCTCCAAGGGCTGGCCTCAGATTCCCTAGTGAACCCTCCCAGGTGTTTCCAGGAAGGAGGCAGGGGAGGCCGGGACGTTCGGCGGGTCTTTCTCCAGGTGTGTCTGGAGGCCTGAGCTGGGCCGTGACCCACAGCTTGTCTGTGTGGCTCTGGGGCCTGTCTGCTGTGCCCTCTGGAAAGCAGACTGGGAATCTTTGGGGCCCTCTGGGCCCTGTGTGTCCCTGTGTGTGTGTGTGTCTGCGTAGGCACCCGCTGCTTGTCCCTCAGGCACCTGTCGGTCAGTTACACGGGACACACGCATGGGCTGTGCCAGCCTGGAGCGGGGCTTCCGGCCCAGAGCTCCTGTTCACCTGGGCGGTTCTTATTGTCTCTGTGTCTTTATATCAGACCAAGCCCTTTCCTCATTCTTTTTTTTTTTTTTTTTTTTAAGATTTTATTCATTTATTTGACAGAGAGAGAGAGATCACAAGTAGGCAGAGAGGCAGGCAGAGGGAGAGGGGGAAGCAGACTCCCTGCTGAGCAGAGAGCCCGATGCGGGGCTCGATCCCAGGACCCTGAGATCACGACCTGAGCCGAAGGCAGAGGCTTTAACCCACTGAGCCACCCAGGCGCCCCCCCCTTTCCTCATTCTTGATATTGTCTTTGGCCCGGTCCTGTTTCTCCGGGCTTGAGGCCCATCAGAGCTGGGAGCCATCGCCAGGCCAGGGGAGAAGTTCAGGGTACAGGGACACTGAGCCCTACCTCTGTTCCATCCTCTTCGACCCCAGCCCCCCAGAAACCTCCTGATTCCAGAAACTCTGGGGTAGAGACACTGAGCCTTAGTCTCTCTCCTAAAACAAACAAAACCCACAGACACAAAAGTCAGGGGTGGTCTTCGGCCTTGGGCATTGAGGACCTATATAAGAGCAGTCTCTTGTCACAGGGCACAGGCCTCAGGGAGCGGGAAGGGGCTGGGCTGGAGGCTGCTGAGGGACGTGCGGGTCGCTGGGAAGGAACCCAGGTCTGACTTGCTGCGGGGCACCCGTGGAGGAGTCTGTAGCCGAGCGGGGCCCTGAAGCCAGGCTCCAGTCCGTGGCTCTTGTTTGCTGGGACAAAAGCCCTCTGAGGTGATAGCTAGGAGAGCACTCTTAGGCCGAGGGTGGCGGTGGGAGGGCAAGATGCTCTAGGAGGAGGGGCCCCGAAGGGTGGGGGTCCAGGACCTCAGGTTACTGCACAACTTTGATATTCTTATCCTCTTATCGTGGAGGGCAGCCACTTCCCCTCCGCCCAGGGGCTGGAGCGGCGGTGGTCTGTTAAAGGAGCACCATCCCGTTTCAGGCCGGCTCGCCCTCCTCCCTGCTGTCTCTTCAGACCCCAGTGGAGGAAGGGCCTGGTTCTCCTTTTCTCCGTCCCATTTAGGGCCCTGGGCTGGAATATAATTCTCAGGTTGAGGATCCCCTTTCCTGAAGGAAAGAATGCATGGCAACCTCCCTCCCCACTGGCCCTTACTCCATGCCAATCCTCTTCTGGCCCTTGAATCTGAGTGTTCCCTAAGTTCATGTGGGCCTCACCCTGAATGCGGGACCCAGAGAAGAGGCCCACGGCCTTCTGGGAAAGAGTCACTGGGTGATTCTTGTCCATGCATACCACCCTCCCATCCCCCCCAACTATTCCTCTTGATTCCAGAAATGAGCCCACTGAGAGGCATGGAGAACTTTGGGGGAAAATGTGTGGCTTAGACCTAGCCCAGCCCAGCCCCCACTCAGCCCCACACCCTGTTCCCCTCCCCCAGCCAGGGGCCCTGGGATGGGCAGCTTCCTGCCTTCCCCATGGGGAAAGCGGGGGTGGCATGCAGGTGGGCGGGCCCCGTGCCCACATCCGGTGGCTGTCAGAACCTCCTCTTGGAGTCTCTTTCCCTCCACTCCTCCAAGCCCAATGGCACCTATGCCCTGCCCTAGACCCTGGTCCTCGCCTCTGCTCTGCCCTGCCCCCCATCCTTATGGGCCCCAAGGGAAGCAGGAACATCCAGTCTAGAGCTAACAAGCCTACCTGGGCCAAGTGGGACCTCTGCACTGTGCTGAGGGCACAGGCCCAGGCTTCCACAGGCTGGGCCTCGGGGAGGGATGGCTTTGTGAGGCGCCGAGGCCTCTGACTATGTGAAGGATATTATGTGCTGGCTCGGACCTCCCTTCATCCCTCTGTAACTTTGTGGCCTCTCTAGGGGATACGCATAGAGGAGCCATGGCTTGGTTTGAATGTCACTCCCTGTCCCAAAGGGCAGGGAGTTTTCTGGGCTTGGGTTGGGGGGCCGCTCAAAAAAAAAAAGGTCCTTTTCTTGTGCTGCATTCAGAACCCTGTGTTCTGGGCCCTCACCAAAGGCCCTGACAGGGAGACCTTATCTCCTAGGGTCATCCCCAGTACCCTGAGTCAGTCCCAGGCTCTTGAACCATCCCCTGGACTTGGTGCCATGGGGGAAGGGCAGGCCCCGGGGTCCCGGAAGCCACCTGCCCAGGATGTGTGAGATGGTCTCTACAGCCCCCCTCCCGCCAATACCCAGCCTTGTCGAGGGTTTCCTGTCAGTCTGTCCTCCCCAGGGAGGGGAGGGGCGCGCTAATCTCCGCCGCGGTGTGGGGGCGGGCTCCAAGACCGTTGGGCGCCCTGAGATCTGGCCCACGTGGCCTCGGGGTTATAAGCCCTGCCCGCCCTAAAGGGAACCCCACTTGGGAGCCTGGAGCACAGGGCTTGCTCCCCTGGGCCCTGCAGCGTCAGGTAAGGATCTGAACTTTCGCTTCAACTCCAACTGGGTCTCCTCAACTCTCAGCTTCAAAGGGGGATGAGGGGTTCGGGTCACAGACCCTGGGTGGAGACACTCTGGGGAGGGACTTTGAGAGCTTGGGTGCCAAGGCTTACTAGCAAAGTTCTAGGCAAAGAGGTGCAATAACCCTCCGATCTATCGGCTTTCGGCTTTTGTGGCGGGACAGCTACTCAAAATGCTGGGCCTTGACTTCCCTCTAGACAAGGAAAGTAAAATGGCTCCTGGCCCCAGATGAGGAAAGGAGGGGTCCTGGGTTTCAAGGGACAAGGGCTAGAGAGTAGGGTGGGGATAGCAGGGGGTGGGTGGAGGCTGAAAAGTGGGACTCTGTGTCATCGAGAGGCGCTAAATGTCTCCCTCCACCCAACATGGCCACCGTCTCTGTTGTGATAGCCTTGGGCTTCTGCCTGGGCAGCTGCTGGGTGGTGGGGGAGTCAGGGCCTTGGGCTGGTGAGGACGCTAGGGACAGAGGCCTTGGTGGGAGGAAGCTGTGGCTGCCTCAGTTGGACTCTGGAGGGCAGGTAGTGTGGTTGGAAGGGATCACGGGGGTGTGGGGGTGGTCAGAACTGGGGTCCGAACCAGAGTAGCTACGGCTTCTACCTGAGTGTTTCCAAAAGTGGGGGGATGGGGTGGAGCCGCAGGGGGAAGGGAAGAGGGAACCAAAGAGGAAGTGGGGGGAGGGAGGGGGGAGGCAAGGACTGGCGCCATGCTGAGTCACCGCCCACAAGGCCAGAGCAGGCCCTCTGGGGGCCATGGGGCAGGGTGGGAGGGTCTTAGGGAGCCACAGGGAGGGCTGGGGGCTCTCGAAGCAGGAGTCAGGAGGAGGAGCAGGCGGCCCGAAGAGTACTCGCAGACGGACAGACAGACAGTGCAGTCACCCATAAAGTAGAAAGCACTACTAACAGCACTGGAGGGTGTAGTGTTTCCTACTTTATGGATGAGTGTACTGTGGGCTTCGGAGACCACGCCGCCGCCGCCACCGCCGCCGTCTTCCTCCACGCTCGGGACCGTGTGTGACAGGTGAGTCCCTCAGGCACCCGCCCCACCCAGCCCAGACCCCCGAAAGGCTCCACTGTCCCCCCGCGGCATTGTCCCTCTGGTGCTGGCCACCTGGGAAAAGCCCGCGTGAGCTCGTCTGCCACGCAGAGGTCCGGGCGGCCTGCACATCTGGACTTGCCGCAGCTACGACAGGCCCCAGCGAGGGGGCCCACAGATGCCGGGACGAGGCCGAGGCCGAAAAGGAGGGTAGCTGGCGGACAATGGAGGGTGGTGGTGGGGCCAGGGGTCCCAATACTAATAAAGAATGGACTCTGCCTTTGTTTTGTCTGAGGCTCTGTTGTTGGGGTGGGGACGCTGAATGGGCTTAGTGGGCACACGGGTGGGGTGGGCACACAGAGGGGTCGGGAGGGAGAACCACTCACTCTCTTGAGAGAAATGGGTTTGGTCCTGCCTGTGAAACCAGAAGAGAGCTCTGGGCCGGGCCTGGCCTGGCCAGCCTGGGAAAGGAGGGGAAGGGGGTGGGTGTGGCGTGGGGTAGGGTGGTGAGATCTCCCTGCAAAGCCAGGAACGGGGGGCAGGACAGGGAGCGGCAGGGCCAGGAGGGGCCCTCCTATCTTGTTCCCTGCCCTGGCCCTGCCCTGCCCTCCGCTCACTTTCCACACCCCTAAACTGAAAGTGGCCTACCTCCAGTCCCAATCTAAGGAAGTCCCGCGGGTCCTTGGTAGTCTAAGAATTGGTATAAACGCACTGTGGCACACACACAAAGCACTTATGCATAAACGAGGGCACAAATACTAATACACAACATATACACACACCATCATGTGTGTGCATTTCTGCACAAGGACCCGCCCCCACATGTTAGCAACACACGCAGGCAGTGACATACGCATGTGACATGCTTGGCATGTCAGTCAATGACACAGGGACATACACACAGGACACATGCATGTGCAACCGTATACACACATGCAACACCATAAACACACATGATGTGTGCTACACACGGAAGAGCATACAAACACACACATGGTGATAGTCACGTAATGAACACGTCAGTGCCAGACACACACAGGCTGACACACTCCCACATGATTATCCATACCCAGGAGCTACACAGTGGCATATCGATCTAGATACATAGATGTAAATAAAATCATGTCATTGTCATTACCCGTATTGATGTGACTGCACGAGAGTGTGTCATTATATATTGTGAAATGTCTGAGCAGGCACGCATATACATGTCCGTGACATACGTGCTGTAACTTACACACAGACACACAATAACACACATATACACATACGTGTTTCTGTGTACATGTGTAGACTGATACAGCAGCCCCCTCCCATGTACACGGAGATAAATACATGCCTAGTTTATACATGCATACAGCAGCAGCATCCACGTCGTGGTGCACACACTGATGTACACACCACTTTAGGGAAGTGAGGATACCACCTCCTCCCCATGTACTCCCTAGCAGTCTCATCAGTTCCCGCCTGGGTGGAGCCCACAGTCAGGGGCTCTGGCCACCCGAGGCCCCGCGCTGCGGCTGCTGTTCCCCAGGGCGCCACACGAGGGCCCCCTACCTCGGTGGAGACCGGCTGTGTGCAGATGGATTTAGTCCCAGGTTCGGAGGGGACAGGGGCTGCTTCCTCGAGGCCCCTCCCAACACCCTTGTCTCCGGAGACTCCATCGAGGCCCCGTCCCCACACACAGGTCGACTTGTGGGTAGAGGAGTTCCCGCGTCCTTGTACCCAAAAGCCATCTTCCCATAGCACAAAGGCCTGAGGCTAGACAGAGAATGAACTTCCTCACAGTTCTGGGCAAAGCCAGCCCAACAGGCCATGTGGTTTCTCTGGCTGGCCCAAAATGGCCAGATTGCCCCCAGAATGAAGTCTGCCAGGAGGAAGCCGAGGCAATTCCATTTTCTACCTCGGTCTCTGTTTCTGTCTTCCTGTTCTCATTCTTTTGATTTCTCAGTCTCTCTCTCTCTTTCATCTCAAATCCCATCTTTTCTATACCTATCCTTTTCCGTGGCTGGCTCTGTCTGTCTGTCTTACCACCTCCGGTCTCTGTCTCTACTGGTCTCCGGCTGGGGTCGATGGGAGGAGGACCGTCTGCTGCCCCCTCCCCTCTGTACAAGGAAGGTGCAGGGGTGTGTGGGGACGACGGGTGGGAGGCTACATGTCGCGGGGTACTGGGCTGGGATCCTGCGAGGAAGCAGCTCTTCCCTCTGCCCCGACCCTGCCTGCTGGTCCAGCCCACCAGTCCAGCGCCATCACCATGGAAACCAGCAGCCGACTTCCTATTGGTGGGCGGGAGAAGACGGGGAGGGGGAGGGGAGGGCTGGCTCTCCCCTGCTCGCCCCCCCATCCTGAGGCTCAGCCCTCTTCTGCGCCCACCATCTCGGGGCTCCTGGGCCATAGGGGATCCCTGCAGTCCCC
The DNA here is from genome assembly GCA_028534135.1 of Potos flavus. Classification (NCBI taxonomy): domain Eukaryota; kingdom Metazoa; phylum Chordata; class Mammalia; order Carnivora; family Procyonidae; genus Potos; species Potos flavus. The sequence continues at coordinate 28,077,335 of CM052891.1, read as the reverse complement.
AGAGCTGAGACCAGGAGGGACAGAGACTATGAGGCAAGCGGCCCACCGACCCAGGCCTCCTTAGGATCAGCCGACTGCCCAGCGAGAGGGAGAGCAGCAGCAGAGAGGGGCAGGAGATAAAGGACCACAGCGGACGGACGGCTGAGGATCATCCCCGCAGCTCCTGCACACCCCAGCCAGGCTGAGGGTCGTGATGGATGGCCAGGCTCGCAGACGCTGACGGACATACAATGACACCGATGCACACAGCTGCACAGCGCTGAGCTGCTCGGATACAACCAGTGACAGCGTCACACGCTGCCACAGCCCTGCAACACAGACACCCACACACACGGAGAAACAACTGGTAACTCCGAAACAGGCACAGTGACACGCAGAACCACTACCCCCGACACACACGGGTGGGGGCATCTGTCCTCCAAGCCCACCCAGGGCAGCGCTGCCCCGGACACACCGAGCTGGAGACACATGCCAACCCTCCCCTGGGCGCTGCTGGTGGTGGCCTCTGCACAGCCTCCCCGCCCCCACGGGGACACCCTCGCTCCTCCACACACCCGCACGCACACACAGCCGCGAGCAAACATAGCTCGCCTACCCCTAGCTTCGGCTCTGGCAGCTCTGACTCCTGCAGCCTCCTTCGTGGGCGAGGAAGAACGGCCAACCTTGGACGGAGCCTCGGTGAAGCCAAGAGCTCAGAGAGGAGGGGGTCTGGCCTGGCATGACCTTCGCCAGCTCCTCTGCCTGGCTGGGTGATGTCCCCCGGCCCGGGTCCTGGGGCCCCTCCACCGTATCATGGAGCAACTGACACCCCTCCCGCGGCTTGGGGACCCCAGAGCCATGGAGCCATGGGCCCTGCCCGCCTGGCAGAGCTGGACTCCGGGCCAGGGGAGCGACCCCGGAGGCGCGACCCCAAGCATTGCCGACACTCCGGCAGCTCTGCAGGGTGGAGAGCTGAGGCCCGAGGAGAGCTCCGAGCCTGAGGGAGCCCAGAGCCCCGGGGCGATGGGGGGCATTGACCCCGAAGGAACCAAAACTGGGCTGCCCGGCCTGAGGCACCAAGCAGCGAGCTCCAGACCCAGCTGCCCGAGGCTGGAGGACGAAGTGGAGGCTCTCCCTAAGGTAAGGGGGCCGGAAGGGCCAGGGTCTACGTGGTGGGGCCTCTCATGATGCCCTCCAGCCTGGGCACTATAGGCCACTGCACGGCCTGCGTCTCCTCTCCTGGCCTGTCTCTGTCTGGGGGTCCTTCTCGGTGACTGTGTGCCATGCTTTCTCTGGGCAGGAATCTCAGGGGCTGCATTTTTTGCCATATGTCTGTCCTTCTGACTCTCTGCCTGTCTGCTCCACCTGGCCCTGCCCCTGCCCCTTCTTTTTCGGAGTCTCTCTCTGACAGTCTGTCTGTCTGTGTCTCCTCCTCTGAGAGTCTCTGTCCTTGGGGGGTGGGAGGGTGGGGGTTGTGGAGGTGTGTGGTGGACTCAGAGTTCAGATGAAGCAGATTCAGGGGATGGGACTCGGTGCTGGGCTGGGCCGGTAGGACAAGGCTTGGGGTAGATGTGAGCAACCTCCTATAGAAGATGGAAGGACCAGGGCTTTGGGGGAAGGAAGGGGACACAGGGCCCATAAGGAGCCTGGAGGGGTGGGGCCAGGAGATTGAGCTGGCATTTCCCAGGAAGAGATGGGCAGAAACGGAAAGAACTGGGGACTAGCAGAGAGGGTCCCAGGGCTGGAGGAGGCCAGTGTGGGCCCCTTCTGGGCCTCCTATGCTCATCTCTGAAAGGCCTGGGACATGGGGGGAGAACCTTTTCATCTCCATGTCTCCCTAGACCGCTGGCGGGCGGGGTGCTTCATACAGAGGGCTTTGGCTAGGGAGGGTGTGTTCCTGAGGTGCCGTGCCCTGTCCTTCCCCCTGCCAGGGCAAGCTGAACATGGGCTGCGGGGACAGGCCTGATCTGGAGCTGCTGAGGGCCCTGGGGGAGCTGCAGCAGCGCTGTGCCATCCTTAAGGAGGAAAATCAGATGCTGGTGAGGCTTGGAAAGCAAGTCCCGAGACCTGGTTGGAGCTGGGGGATGGCAGACTCAGACACCCCAGCCCTCTGCCTCAGCAGCCTCCTCATCCCTAAACTCTCCCTCCAAGTGGGGGCTCCCTGGAGGGGATATGATCCCAAGACCCAGAGAGGGTGAACCCCTATCTAGAGTTGCCAAGGACCCCACTGTGAGCCCAGGGCTCTAACCCAAGTCCTGGACAGTTAGGATTGGGTCCGTGGGGTGCTCCCCACATGCCCCAATTCTGGCTGACCCCTTGTCAGAGGAAGAGCAGCTTCCCTGAGACAGAGGAGAAGGTGCGGAGGCTGAAGCGGAAGAATGCCGAGCTGGCGGTCATTGCCAAGCGCCTGGAGGAGAGGGCCCGGAAGCTGCAGGAGACTAACCTGAAGGTGGTGAGGCTGGGAGACTGCTGGATGGAGGCTGGGTGACCAGGGAGAGAGGGAAGCCAGGCCAGGTCCGAGGGAATGGGCCTTAGGAGGCGTGGATTCGTAACACCCAGGAAAGCAGGAATCCGGGGGGCCAAGGGGTAGGAAGGGCAAACGCTGGCTGGGCTAGGAGGCCGAGGGTTTCTGGAGTTACGGGAGGGAGGGAAGGGCTGGGCGGGGAGTTCCTGAACAGGCAGGGAGCAGGTTTCTGGGTTACCACGTGCTGGTGCTGGCTGCAGCCTCCCGCTGAGCTCATCTCTGGGTGCAGAGCTGGTGGGGGCAGGGATGGAGACCCATGACAGTGGCAGCCCTGAATTAGCAGCATCCTTTGGGCCTTGACTAGGATATGGAGTTAACCCTCTCAGGCCTGTCTGAGCATTTGCCGGGATGGAGTCAAGTGAGGTTAGTGTTTCCCTTAAGCCCCCAATACAGGGGGAAGCACGAAGCCACACTTCCAGGTTTTCATCCTAACCCCTCCGTTGAGAGGAGCTGAGGAGTTGGAGATGTACCCCAATCCTCAGATGACCGTTGGCCTTACCCCTCCTCTGGCCAGGTGAGTGCCCCCGTGCCCCGACCTGGGGCCAGCCTGGAGCTGTGCCGGAAGGCCCTGGCCCACCAGCGAGCCCGGGACCTCAGTGAGACAGCCAGCGCCCTGCTGGCTAAGGACAAGCAGATCGCTGCCTTGCAGCGGGAGTGCAGGGAGCTACAGGCCAGGCTCACCCTGGTTGGCAAGGTGCGAGGCCCCGTCACTCCTTCCCGATCAGCCTTACACGGGGGCCACCTGCCTGGCTTGTGGGATGTGGACGAGATGTTGATGAGATGCAAATGAAGCGGGAAGCTGGAAGCTGCTGGGGAGTAGGTTCCCCTGGCAACGGCCCAGGTGGGAGCGGGGAGAAGGAGCCTGAACTCAAGGGGGTGGAGCCACGAGTCCCAGACCTGGGAATCTCTGTGCTCCAGGCTTCGGGCTGTATGCCAGCGGGTCTGGCTGTATGAATCCACACATACCTCACACTTGCGTGAAGCGATGTTCACAAGGCATTTAGCACAGTGCCGGGCACACCGCGAGTGCCCAGTAAATGAGTTACCGTGACTGCACACGGGCTCGCGGAAGCATGGGGCCGGCTACGCATGCCCGGATAACCAGGCATGTACGCAGGGGAGGGTCTGCACGTGCCCGCGCGTCCGAGCCCCTCCAGCAAGGTGGAGGGCGGGCTCTGCCGGGAATGGCGTGGGGCGGGCCGGGGCTAGGCCTGACTCCGCTCCCTGTCCCCCCAACCCCAGGAGGGCCCTCAGTGGCTCCACGTGCGGGACTTCGACCGGCTGCTGCGCGAATCCCAGCGGGAGGTGCTGCGGCTACAGAGGCAGATCGCTCTGCGCAACCAGCAGGAGCCGCCCCGACCGCCCCGGCCCGCCGGCCCCGCGGCCCCGGCCAGAGCAGGGGCGCCCGCCCCCGGGGCCCCGGGAGAGGTGAGCTCCGGCGCGGGGGCAGGTGTCGGGGCGTCTGTAGGTGGGGGTGGGGGTGGGGGCGGCTCCGGGATCTCCCCCGGCACCGGCGCTCAGAGCCCCGAGGACCCGCTGGTGGCGTGCGCTCTCCGAGGGCCTGGGGGAGCTTTCCGGAACCCGGGGGGGAGGGTCGCCCGTACCTGCGCCGCGCGGACCCTGGCCATTCGGAGTCCGCCCTCCGCAGGCCGGCGCCCCGCCGCCCCTGCCGCGCCGCCAGTGGTACGGCCCGGCCGCAAATCCCCGGTTGCCCTGGCAGCCGCCCGGGGCCCAGCCCGCGCCGCCGCCTCCCGCCGCCGCCCTAGCGCGGGGACGCCCCCTTCAGCGCCCGCCTGGTCCGCCAGGCCCGGCCCCGGCCCCCCGGGGGCGGCGGTGCGTCCGCCTCGGCACCAGGTACGGGCGACCCTCGCTGGGCGCTGGGCTCCCGCAGCTGCTCTCGCGAGGGCTTGGGACCCCACTCCGGACCCCTAGAACTTAGAGGTCTGGCTCCTCTCCATCCTCTCTGTTTGGGCGGCACTTAGGTTCACTGCGTTTTGGCAGGAGGGCTCGGAGAAGGGGCTCCACAGCGACCAAGGCCTCCGGGCGTGGAGTGCTTCTCGCACAGGTGTTGCCCCTCTGCCTGGCCAAGGGACGGAGAGACCCCTCCCCTGGAGTCTGCACAGAGCAATCTCAGGGGCGGTGGGGCGGGCTTGGGGGGAGCTAGGACGAGAGTCTGGCCCGGCCTGCTGTGCTCTAGGCAGAGCCCCGCCGCGGATGGTCCAGGATTCCTAGCTCTGGGAGCACCACATCCCTGGGGGCCCAGGCGGTCTCCTAGCTCTCTGCCAGTCACTGAAGGACACCCGGGACGGTTATTGAGTGCAGAGCAGGGCTGCTGTTTGAAGCTAAAAAGGGAAAGCTTTGGCCTGGATAAGGGACCCAGCTCCCAGGGCACACATGGGTCTCAGGATCTTGAAGCAGTATGTCTGGAGGACACAGGGGTGCCGCCTCTGCCCTCCCATGCCAGCTGGAGATGTGTGCAGGCAGCAGCCCCCCCTCCCCTCTCAGGCAGGGATGGCTTTGCTGACTATGAGGTGGGGTGGGAGCCTGCCACACAGAGGTGGGGGGGGGGAGCTGCCCCGGGGCCCTGTTCTTGGGTGCCAGTCCCCATCCCTGGGCATTTCCAGGCCACGCCCCAGGAGGATGTGGAGAACCCACCCGCCATCCTAGGGGAGCCCGAGAGACAGCAGAGGGTGCAGCAGCTGGTAAGTCCCAGGTCAGGGGCTCGAGGCAACCAGTTGTGGGCAGGTCTGCCTTCCCACATGAGGAGCCCTCGGTTCTGACCCCACAGGAGTCAGAGCTCAGCAAGAAGCGAAAGAAATGCGAGAGCCTGGAACAGGAAGCCCGGAAAAAGCAGAGGCGATGTGAGGAGCTGGTGAGCTCCCAAGGGCCTCCCCGAGGCCAGCCAGGTGGTGGGCTCCCTCTCAGCTCTGCCTTCACCCCTCCTGTCCTTCGGGGCTCTCCTGCCCTGCCTGGCGCAGGGTCCAGGTGGGGGAGGAAGGCCTTGTCTGGGAGGGCCAGGTTTTCTGTGTGGGGAGCAGAGGCGTGTGGGCGCCGAGCCCCCTCCCCAGAGCTCCCCTGGTCTCTCAGGAGCTGCAGCTGAGAGAAGCCCAGAACGAGAATGCCCGCCTCGTGGAGGAGAACTCTCGGCTCAGTGGGAGAGCCACGGAAAAGGAGCAGGTAGCCGCTCTGCCCATGCGCCCTGGGGCCTGGGCTTCTGCTGGAGCCCTGGTCCCTGGGAGAGGGGCCGTCTCCTCTCCCCGCCGCACTGGGCCAGAGTCTGAAGGGCAGGGTTTCCCTGGCGAGGGAGCTGCTGGGACAAGGCCATCACACCTGGCTCCCTGCCCCTGCCCCCCCTCCAGGTGGAGTGGGAGAATGCAGAGCTGAGGGGCCAGCTCCTGGGGGTGACGCAGGAGAGGGACTCAGCCCTTCGCAAGAGCCAGGGCCTGCAGAGCAAGCTGGAGAGCCTGGAGCAGGTGCTGAAGGTGAAGAGGCTGCAGAGGTCGGGGGAGGGTCTCTGTCCCTGGCACAAGGAGAAAGTGGGACGGTCGAATGTGCCCCGTGGGGGGCACTGGGGTCTGAGGTCCAGTCCTGGCACCGTCAACCGCTGCCCTTCTCTGGCCTCGGTTTCTTTTTTAACAGAGGGTATCTGGAACCCATAGGGTCTGAGGCTCTCTGATCGTAGAGCTGCAGGAATGGTGGAGGGGGGCCCTGGCCTTGACCTCTTGTGTTTCAGCACATGCGGGAGGTGGCCCAGCGGAGGCAGCAGCTGGAGGTGGAGCATGAGCAGGCCCGGCTCAGCCTGCAGGAGAAGCAGGAGGAGGTCCGGAGGCTGCAGCAGGTGGGAGCGGGGGGCAGGGAGGGCTGGGAGGCCGCTGGAGCCCTCAGTCCTCCACTCACCCAGTGAGCATTTACTGAGCACCCACTGAGTGCCAGGTTCTGTGCCAGGCGCTGGGCAACAGTGGTGGGGAAAGAACGGGTCCCAGAACAGTCAGCAAATAAGCAGATGCTCGAGTGAGACAACCCTCGTCACTGACGGGCCCAACGGGGACGTGAGCAGGGTGATGTGACAGAGTGACCGGGATAGGGCCGGGGCCACTTTAGAGATGGTGGCAGGGAAGGCCTCTAATACTTAAGGGTGAGAAGGAGCCTGCCAAAGAGCATTCCAGGTGGGAGAATCGATGTGCAAATGCCCTGTGGCAGGAAAGTGTGTGGGGTCCAGACCAGTGTGGCTAGAATAGAACCACAGGAAGAGGCAAGAGCCAGATCACTTGAGCAGCACCACGGACTGGGGGTGTCAGGGGGCAGGTGGTCGGTCAGGCGTCAGGGCTGCCGCAGGTGGGGAGGATATCCGCCTGGACTAGGGTGCAGGCGGGACAGGTGGAAAGGGGGGGGATTTGAAATATGTTTTGGAGCTAGAATTGACAAGACTCCATAGGATTCTAGTAGAGCCCCTGCTCCTTTCAGCCATTTGCTGAGTCACCCCTGAGGGACAGCCCCAAGGAGGCGAAAGATGAAGGGGCAACAAATGTGAGAGTTCGGGAGTCTCGAGTTCAGAGTTTGCTTTCGGCTAAGTTTGGGTTGTGTTAAACATACAAGTGGACGTGTCCATAGACAGTTGGGTCTACGGGTCGGGAATCACGGGGAAGTTGGTCATGAGGATTGTGGAGTCATCAGTGTGTCCAGTCGTGTGACCAGATGGGGCCCCTTGGGAGAGAGTGAGAAGTGTAAGGTGCACCCAGCCCTGTGCCCTGCAGCACCCTAACATTGCAAAAGGGCAAAAGACGGGGGGCAGGTGCAGGAGGCTGGGAAGGGGCGTCCCAAGAGGGAGGAGGGAAACCTAGAGGGTGGGTGTCCCAGAAAGAGAAGCAGTATCAGCCCTCCCTCTCCTGGACGCCGTTACCTTCTGACCTAAGGTATGGTTCCGGGGTGGGAATTTGGTGCTGGGGGGAGAAGAACCCTCAGCCTTCCCTGCCCAGCTCCCCTTTCCTCTTCTTCTCCCCACCACCTTTCCCCCCTTTCTTCCCTCCCTTTGCCCTTGCTGCCCCTCTTTTATCCATCTCCCTTTATCCTCTCCTGTGTTCCTCATCCTTCGCCCCCTACATTTTGCCTCCTCCTCCGTGCAGGCCCAGGCAGAAGCCAAGAGGGAACATGAAGGGGCCGTGCAGCTGCTGGAGGTAAGGGTCCCTGCAGGTGGCCAGCGGCAGCACCAGGGTGGGGGGAGGAGGGAAGTTCAGGGAGAGCTGGAGCGGACTCTGTGGGTGTGGGGGGCGCGGGGTTGCAGGAAGGGGCCTTAAACGCTCCAGAGCCCTGGGAACCCCCTCCACCATTGGCCTACTTCTCAGGCAGGGGCTCCTGGGTCTGGGGGCAGCAGTCTCCCCCACTGCCACCCACCCCCAGAGGCTGCCTTCACCCTGAAATATCCTTCCGTTTAGGAACTGCCCACTCAGTCGAGGGAGCCGACCAGGTAGTGTCCACTTGGGCCCTCTCTCCCTCCCTCCCTCCCTCTCCACGCAGTGACTCGCAGGGTGAGCCATTCTAACCTGTCCTCTGCTTTCCTTTCCTGCCACAGTCGACCCTGGATTCCATGCAGGTACAGCGCCCCCCCCCCCCCCCCCCGGCCGCCGTCCTCCCTGGGCTGTCCCCTCCCCTACACCTCTCCAGGCTGGCTGAGCTGCGTCTCCTTCCTCGGGCCCAAGGGGCCCCAGCTCTCATGGCCAACAGAGGAGGGTGTGAGTGGTAGCCGAGACCCGAGAACGTGTAGACGGGCTGGGGGCCACCTCCTCGACCCAGACCTGCCACAGGGCCTGGCAGACACGGGGCCGTCCCTCCTCTAAAACCTAGCCTCGCAGACCATGAGGAAGTTCATCACCAGTCTAACCCATGATCCTCTTGACCTTGGCCAGGGGAGAGGCCCCAAATGTTGGGACGCTCCTGAAACCTGAGAAAAATTCTTTGAGAATTGGCTTATTCCTGCCACAAAGATGTCCCTAGCTCCCGTGTGGGGTCTCTCTTGAGGGTAGGGATTTGGGTCACTGACTGTGGGAGGGTGACAAGCCGCAGAGCCAAGGAAACTCCTGAGGAGGGACTGGCAGTGGAGCTGGGAGTGGGCGCCATTCCTTTTGGCCTAGAAGCAGCTGGAAGCAGGGAGTGCCACTGCCGGGGGTGTGAGGGTGCGCCGAGTGGGAGGTGGGCCCCCCAACAGGTCTGGCACTTCACCCCCAGCTTAGAACTATTAAGGCAGTGGGGCCACCAGGCTGGAGCCCAGGCCTAGGGCTGGGCAGATATGAGCTGAGGCCTGGCGTGGGCTCCTCCCGTGTGGACATGGCACAGGATGTGACCGGGCAGCTTGGCTGGGCCCGGTGGCTTATGGCAGGTCTTGGCCCAGGTCCGGGTTCGAGAGCTGGAGGAGCAGTGCCGCACCCAAACAGAGCGCTTCAGCCTCCTGGCACAGGAGCTCCAGGCCTTCCGCCTGCACCCCGGGCCCTTGGATCTACTCACCTCTGCCCTGGGCTACGGTACCCTTGGGGACCATCCCCCACCCCCCTGCTGCTGCTCTACTCCCCAGCCCTGCCGTGGGTCTGGCCCCAAAGGTAAGGTGGACCCCAGGGACATTAGTCTGGAATCCCCAGGCCTGGAGCTTTTGTATAGAGCAGAGTGTTCAGAGTCAGAGAAGGCTAGCAACTCACCCGGAGGCACACAGCAAGTTAGAGCCAGGCCTGGCTAGAGCAAGGCTCTGATGGGGGAGAAATGAGCTCCCAGGAGTGGCTCTCCTGGAGTCTGGCCAGGCATCTCGGCCACTGCTCCTCTCCTCCAGCAAGACTCTGCGGTCAAGGCTCGGAGCTGGGCCCTAGGAATCAGCAGCTGGCAGTATGGGCTTGTGAAGAGCTGGGCCGGGCTTCGGTCTGATCCAGGGGCCCCAGCCCCCTCTCACCTGTCAGCCCATGTGATTCTGAGCATGCTGCTAAACCTCTGTGGGCTCTGGTTTCCTAAGCTGTAAGATGGGAAAAATTCAGAGCACCTCATCGAGCTGCTCCGAGAGTCATGTGAAATAATATATGTAAATCGCCTCCATCTCCACATAGTAAGTTTCCCCCAAATATTTCCCTTTTGGAAGGAACCGTGGCTATGGAGGCCCTGACCCCCCTCTCCGAGCGGCCCCGCCCTCGCTCCCTAGTCCCTTCTCAGGCCACAGACCCCACGTGCCATCTTCTCTTTAGACCTCGATCTCCCTCCGGGCTCCCCTGGGCGCTGCACCCCAAAGTCTTCTGAGCCTGCCCCTGCCACGATTACCGGGGTCCCCCGAAGGACGGCCAAGAGGGCAGAGTCCCTCTCCAACTCCTCTCGCTCTGAATCCGTCCACAACAGCCCCAAGTCATGCCCCACGCCCGAGGTCAGTGCTGGGGGGGGTCGGGGGAAAGGGGGGTGGGTGGCCCTATCCTCCTCTGGGGTCCCCAGGAGTGGGGTGGCTGCTGGCCACGGGGGGTCGAAAGTTGGGAAGTGGAGCCAGGCCCTGGGAGAGAAGGGCCTGTGGATTCCTTGATGGGCAAGGAGCTCAGGTGGAGGCTGCCCTGCCCTCTAGGGCTCCCTGCAGGCCCTACTTAGGGGCTGCCCAGCTCCACCCCTCCGGGGCTCAGAGAGGCCCCAGAGTCCCGAGCTGGATGGAGGCAGACGCTTCGGCGCCAGGATCCGTGTAATGAGACTGTTCATGCGAGCGTCTGAGGCAGAAGCAGATGGTTGTGTGGGAAAGAGCACAGGTTCTGGGAGTCCCATCCTAGCTCTCTTTTAGGCGAGTCTCTGACCTTTCCTGGGCTTTGGTTTCCTTGTCGGGATTTGGGATCTAATAAAACCTGCCTTGTGTGTTGTCGTGAGGATTACATGAGAAAATAAATGGAAGAGCACTACTGCAGGGCACACATTCACTACCAAGTACTTAATCACCTTGTCCCTCTCTCTACCTCCCAAACCCCAGAAATGGCGGGGAGGGCGGCAGGTCAGGAGCAGCCCTGCTGTCCATGGTTGGGGGGACATGGTAGAACCCAGCCCCAGCCTCTACTGCCCCCTTGTGGGCCAGGAGGATAGTGCAGTCTTTGGTGGTGTGGTTGGAGGGGCGGCCCTGGCTCTTTGCTCCCGACCTTCCTCTCAGGGACTTTTCTGTGCCTCTGCCTCCTTGCCTCCAGCTCTGCCCAGTTGGAGTGCTTTGCTGTGTTTTTCCCTTGAGACAAACTGCCGTTGGTCGCCCACCGCACACAGGTGTGGGGGGGCTTCTCCTTGGATGGGGAAAGCGATCTTACTGGGCCAGTGCGGTAGACGCTAGGGCCCAGGAGGGAACCAGGTTATTCTCACTCCCCTTTGCCAGGGCAGTGGGGCTCTGCCAGGGCCCGAGGCCTGGGTGCTGATTCAGAAAACATCGGGGATTATTGCTGCTGGCCTTGTCCGGCAGGAGCTCTCTGTCCCTTCTCGAAGCAGTGGGTCCTCTGGCTCATCCTGGAAACCTGCCTGCTTTGCCGTTGGCCCTGGGTCCTGAAGAGGAGTGGCCCCTTCTGTTTGCCCACAGGTGGACACGGCCAGCGAGGTGGAGGAGCTGGAGGCAGACAGTGTCTCTCTGCTCCCAGCGGCACCCGAGGGTGGCCGGGGAGGGGCCAGGATCCAGGTCTTCCTAGCGCGCTACAGGTGGGCGCCTCCCCCTGCTCCCCATTTCCCTAGTGTTTCGGGTGCATGGGGGGAAGGGACCAGGTGACGAAGACAGAGACCTCTGGAGGTGGCGGCAGTGGTACGGGGATGCTGGGGGGACGTGTCCTCTCAGGCTGGTTGGGCCAGGTGGGCATGGCAAACGCTCTCCTTGGCTCGTGGTGGACCACCAAGGGACCAAAAAGGCCTCGTACAGTGGAAGAGAGGAGACGGGACACGGAGGCGGGACATAGGTCACTGTCCTCTTCCTCCTCTGCACCTCCTTCAACAGCTACAACCCGTTCGAGGGTCCCAACGAGAACCCAGAGGCAGAGCTTCCTCTTACTGCCGGCGAGTACATCTACGTCTATGGCAACATGGATGAGGATGGCTTTTTTGAAGGTAGGAAGGTCACAGGGCTGTTGCGTCCATCCCCCTGCTTTTAAGCTCCTCTTCCCAAAGACCTCCACCCTGCACCCCGGACCCTCTCCCCAGCCCGCTCAGTCCACCAGAACTTTTCTGACTCTGCTAAAAGGCAGCCCGTGGGGAAGGGACCTAGGCAAGGGGGCAGCTGGTCTGACCGCAGATCTGCCCCAAGCAGGGAAGGAGAGGGCCTGCTGCCGTCCGCACGATGGATGGCGTCACAGGGAATTCGGGCTCAATTGGCTTTTGTGCTACCGGACAGGCCCGGACGGTGCCTAACGCTAGTGACGGCAGAGTCGGGCATGTGGCATAGAGCTGACCCTGGACTCAGCCGGGGGTGGGGAGGAGGAATCAGGGTCTGGAGCCCGGGAAAGGGGATTAGGAAGTAGTCAGCAGGTGTCCGGGCCCAGGTGGGGCGTGGGCTTCCGGGCGGCTCTCTGGGGCCCTGGGGAGCTCAGGCAACGGAGCGACTGCCCGGTGACTGAGACCCGGCACCGGGGCAGGGCCGGCTGGAGAAACGGTCTCAGGAGACTCCCCAGGTGGCCCTGGCTGCCCGGCAGGGAGAACGACGCCAGGCTGAGCCCGGGTTGTGGTGCAGGCAGGGCCGGGTGAGGGCTATAACCACGGACGGGGACTTAGGGAAGAGGCCAGGTCTGAATCCATAAGGCCGATAGCTTGGGGTTTGGAAGGCCAGGGCCCACTCTGCATGCCTTCCCCGGGCCCGGCAGCTGGTGTCGGAGTGGCTGCTGTGAATGATGGTGAGCAGCCGAACTCTTCAGAGATGTGCATAACAGAAGTGGGATTAAATATTTCCCAGAAAAACCACTTTTTCAATGAAAAAAACCCCCGAGAGCCCACACCTTTTCTTGGAGGGGGGCAGCCAAAACACGAATAGTAACTAACCACAAATTATTAGAATTGGAACTATCCGATCTGGGATGGATTTAAAGGCCTGGAGACAGCTGGGCCCAGGATGCCCTCTCCCCCCGTCAGACTTAGCTAAGCGACGGCTTCGTCTATGTCTGGGGCCGCCCGGACCGCTGTCCGCGTTTCGAGCCTCGGGAACGGGGACCTGGCTCTGGCCGGGGCTGTAGCACCCGCCTTTCTGGGCGGTGGGTCTGCTGGGTGCGAAGCCTCCTACCTTTCCCATCAGTGCTTAGACTGATGTCCTCAGGCTGCCGCAAAACAACAGAAATGCTTTCTCTCACACGCCTGGAGGCCAGACATCTGAAATCAAGGTGTTGGCCTGTTCTCTCTGGAGGCCCTGGGGGAGTCTCCATTCCCTGTCCCTTCCAGCTTCTGGTGGTTCCCTGACTTGTGACCATATCACTTGGTCTCTGCCTCTGTAGTTCCATTGCCTCCTTCTCTTTGCTCAGTGTCTTGCTCTGTGCCACTCCTAGAAGGACACTTGTCATTTGATTTAGGACCCATCCAGGTAATCTAGAACGATCTCTTCTCAAACTGCTGAACTTAATCACATCTGCAAAGATGCTTTTTCCAAATAAGGCCCCAGCCACAGGATCCAGGGATTAGGATGGGGATGTGCTTTGGGGAGGTCACCAGTCGACCCACTCCAAGCACTTACAGTATCAAAGTTGTTGGAAGTCACTGTTGTTTCTTCAAGTTTCCTTACTTTCTCCCGCTCCTAGCGTAAGCGGAGAGCAAGGGTGCTGGGGAAACTCGCCAGCCCTCCCGCTGCTCAGACCCGACTGCCTCCTCCACGCCCTCTTCCTTAAGCCCCGGCCCCTATTTCCCTTTCCTCCTAATAAGGCACAGCAGCCCCCAGCTTGTCTGTCCCCTGGGAACCCTCTCCCTACTCCCGAATTAGCTGTGACATGACATGCTGTGTGCCCAGTTTCTTCCTTCCTGGGCATCCCCCTGTTACCGCGTGTTCAGGGGAATGTGCACAAGGTAACAGAACCTACCTCTGGTCACTGCCCTTACCGGCCGCCAGTCATGTTCCTACACCCTGGCCTGTGGTGGGTCCTCAGCCCTTCTAGAACCCACAGGGGAATCTTCTCTGGCACTTAGGTCTTTTGTCCCTAGAGGTTCCCTCCCTTACCCTGACCAGGTGGTGCTTCCCTCTACCATCGAGGAGGTCAGTTTTCCACGAAGGGAAGTGGAAGGGCGCCCTTCTCCCCACTCCTCCGGCCTTTGTAGTATGAATGTTTTCGAACGCACAGAAAGATGAAAGAATGATATCTATACCCTATATCCTCACCACTGAGATTCGACAGTTGTTAACATGTTGTCATATTTGCTTTCACCGTCTGTAGGTTAAAAAAGAAAAATGGGGTAAAAGTGGGTTGTAGACACGCGGACGTTTTGCCTCGCCATGCTCCGGCGGGCGTCTCCTCAGGACAGGACATTCTCTGACAGCTTAGCATAGCTCAGGCGCGTGTTAGAAGTGCAGACTTGCAGCCGCACCCAGACCTAACTAAGTCAGAATCTGCATTTTAACAAATCTCCAGGCGATTCCGATGCACGTTAAAATTTAAGAAGCGCTGTCTTCTATCACCACAGGGCTACACCCGTGAATATTAGCCATAACTCTCTACTGTTGACTGTTCTTGTCTTTTAAAAAGTGCTCACAGATAAATGTTGATTTGAGTCAAATGCTTAAGATCATGCACGAACCATGGCTAAAATGCATTGATTGGACTGGTTTTTCTCTACCTCCTCTCTGTCTTCCCCTTCCCTGCCCTCCCTCTGCCAGGGGAGCTCATGGATGGCCGAAGGGGCCTGGTCCCTTCCAATTTTGTAGAGCGTGTGTCCGACGATGACCTCCTGACCTCCCTCCCTCCGGAGCTGGCCGATCTGTCCCACAGCTCGGGCCCGGAACTCAGTTTCCTGAGTGGAGGTGGGGGTGGCGGCAGTAGCGGGGGCCAGAGCAGCGGGGGCCGCAGCCAGCCCGGACCTGAGGATGAGGCTGCCGGGGACGAGCGCAGTCTGAGCCCCCAGCCTGAGGGCCTGGGCGGGCCCCCTGCTGTGCCTTACCCCCGCAGCCTGGTGGTCCTCAGGCAGCTGGCCCACAGTGTGGTGCTGGCCTGGGAGCCGCCCCCTGAGCGCGTGGAGCTACGGGGCTACCACATCTGCGTGAATGGGGAGCTGCGTCAGGCCCTGGGGCCAGGGGTGCCCCCCAAGGCTGTGCTTGAGAACCTGGACCTGCGGGCCGGGCCCCTCCGTGTTTCTGTGCAGGCCCTGAGCAGCCAGGGCAGCTCCGACCCTCTGCGCTGTTGCTTGGTGGTGGGTACCCGAGCCGGGGTGGGACCTAGCCAGCTGCGGGTCCACCGACTGACGGCCACGTCTGCCGAGATCACCTGGGTGCCCGGCAACAGCAACTTGGCCCATGCCGTCTACCTCAATGGGGAAGAGTGCCCCCCTGCCCGCCCCAGCACCTACTGGGCCACCTTCTGCCACCTGCGGCCGGGGACCCTCTACCAGACCCGAGTAGAGGCTCAGCTGCCACCTCGAGAGTCCTGGGGACCAGGCTGGGAGAGGCCAGAGCAGCGGGCCGCCACCCTGCAGTTCACCACGCTCCTGGCAGGTAGGCAGGCTGGGGCTCGGACTTGGACTTGGACTGTCCGGAGCACCCAGAAGGCGGGGCCGTGGGTGTTCACCGGGGGACCCGCCAATGAGGCTGCTATCTCGAGATGAGTGTCCTGCATCCCTGGGTCTTGTGCCGTCCTCCCGCCAGGCCCGCCCGATGCCCCCCTGGATGTGCAGATTGAGCCGGGACCCTCCCCTGGCATCATGGTCATCAGCTGGCTCCCAGTAACCATCGACGCTGCTGGCACCTCCAACGGCGTCCGGGTCACAGGCTACGCCGTCTACGCCGATGGGCAGAAGGTACGGCCTGGGGACTCTGCCTCCCCGTGCCCCGGGAACAGGGTGGGGGCCTCTCCTTGCCGCGCTCAGAGGCCGAGTCTGCCCAGCCTGGCACACGGGTGCCCCGCCCCCGGCAGGTGGGCGCCGTGGAGCCAGCAGACTGGTTGAGGGCACGGGTTTTGGTAGCAGGTGACTGCTATTCAAAAAGCACACCACCAACGGGGCTGTGCAGCCCAGGGGGTTAAGTGGGAGGAGACGCGCCAAGGCCACCGGGCGACACCTGGCAGGACGCTCACGGCCGCTGCTGCCCTCGCGTCCTGACACGTGGCCCTCGCAGCCTCCGTTCCCCAGCTGTGTCCCCTCTACCCTGCAGATCATGGAGGTGGCCTCGCCCACGGCGGGCAGCGTGCTGGTGGAGCTGTCCCAGCTGCAGCTGCTGCAGGTGTGCAGCGAGGTGACCGTGCGCACCATGTCGCCCCACGGCGAGTCGGCCGACTCCATTCCAGCTCCTGTTCCCCCGGCCCTGGTGGCAGCCTCGCCACGGCCAGGCTCCGAGGCCAGACCACCGCTTGCTCCGGCCTCCCCCGGGCCTGGAGACCCCAGTTCTCCCCTCCGGCGCCCTGACCCCCGTGGAACTCGCGAGCCCCCTGGGGGCCCCCCTGCCAGAGAGACACCAAAAGGATCCCACGAGGAGCCCGTGGCACCTTGCTCTCAGGTACCCTGCCGGGAGGAACAGGTGGAAGCTGGGAGAAAGGCCTAGGGCTCGGGCCCTTTCTCAGTGCCTGCCATTCCAGGAGGAGGCCGGGGTAGCTGCGCTGAGGGCCTCAGAGGATGGGAGGGCCAGCGAGCCAGTGGGCGAGAGAGCTCCTGACCCTGCAGCTTCGCCGCTGGCCAAGGAAGAGGCTCTCCTGGCACCCTCCACCGCCCAAGGAGCACTAGCCCAGCAGGTGACCTGTGCTGAGGCCTGCGTCGGAGGGGACACAGGCTCTGGGCTGAGGCCCAGGGCTGAGGTACGGGGTTGGGGAAGCTCTGGGCCATCTCACAGAATGGGGGCCTGCCTCCCTGCCTCTGCCAGCCCAAATCTGGGGGGTCCTCTCCATTTATTTTCTGCTCTGGTCTGCGCTCCGAGTTTGCTGCTTTGTCACTTCTCCTTCCCAGATGTCTCTTTTCCTTTTGGCTACTGTCCTTCTTTCCCCCACACCTCCCTGCCCCCACCCTGTGCACACCTCCCGTTTGGGACATGACCCTCTCTCCCTCCGTCTCCCTCCGCCAAGAGACCCCTGTCATTCCGGCTGGGGCCGACCCTTCCCGAGCCCCCTGCACCTCCTCAGACTCTTCCCTCTCCCCCTTGTCTCACCTCTCGCAGAGGGAGGACGGAGCAGAGCTCGGGGGCCGTCTGGTGAACTCGCTTGTGGACCACGGCCGCAACTCCGATCTCTCAGACATTCAAGAGGAAGAGGAAGAGGAGGAGGAAGAGGAGCTGGGTTCCACGACTTGTTCTTTCCAGAAGCAGGTTGTTGGCCACAGCATCAGGGAGAATGGGGCCAAGGTAATGGGGGGAGGAGGGGCTGGTGGGCCCTAGACCTCGGGTTCCGGGGCCTCTTACCCCGCCCCGTGCCCGCAGCCGCTCCAGCCACCACTGAGTGCCAGCAACATTCTAGGTGTGTGGCTGGGGCCCTGTGCCTCGCAGTCGATAGGAAATTGCTCAGGACTGGCCTCTGCCCTCCTGGGAAGAAAGGAGGGGATGAGGAGCTCTTTTCTGCTCCTTCTCCTGCTCCAGCCCAGCACGCGCAGAGCCCCGGCCATCTGAGATCCCTGCTGGGAGCTTCCAGGGAGGGCTGGGGAGGCCTTTCTGCTGTCACAGGCGCAGTCTGCTCCCTGTCGCTCCTGTCCCTCTGGGCCCCAGCATCCGGGCAGCCCGCTCCTTGGGTGTGTTCCCCAGTCCCTCTGGCTGTGCTCTGGCTGTGCTGCGGGGCTTCGCGCCAGCCCCCTCTCTGGTCTTTCCTCTTGGAGGAAGCTGAGGGAGGGTTATGGGGTTGCCCGCAACCCCTGCCCTCATTGGAGCACAAAGGTCACAGCTCTCTCCTCTTCCCACGGACTTCTCTTCCCTGCTGCCCTTCCCCACCCCCCCAGCCCCAGCCCCAGCCTGAGCCCTTCTGTGAGACTGACAGCGACGAGGAGATCTTGGAGCAGATCCTGGAGCTGCCCCTCCAGCAGTTCTGCAGTAAGAAGCTTTTTAGCATCCCCGAGGAGGAGGAAGAGGAAGACGAGGAAGACGAGGAGGAGGAGGAAGATGAGGAGAGGCCAGGGGCAGGCTGTTCTTCCCAAGACCCAGGCCCACCTGAGCCGGCGCCGCTGGGGCTGGGCTGTGACAGCAATCAGCCTCGAGGACCTAGCCCGTGTCCCTTGTCTACAGAGCCCTGCAGGGCTGGGGACCACCTGGAAGACATGCCTGGACTAGTGGGCGGAAGCAGCCGGAGGCGAGGAAGTGGCTCCCCCGAGAAGCCCCCAAACCGCAGGCGGTCCCCAGATCCCCGTGAACACTGCAGCCGACTTCTCAGCAACGGCGGGCCCCAGGCCTCCGGACGACCGGGCCCCACTCGGGAGAGGGGCAGCCCCCCTGTGGGCGAGGGGACCAAGGGTGCGCCAGAGGCTGGTGGGAGAGGGCGGCCGCCCCCTTCCTGGAGGTGCTCCCGTGGCCGGGCCCCAGAATCTAGCTTGGCCAGCTGCCTCTCCCCCAAGTGCTTGGAAATCAGCATCGAATATGATTCTGAGGATGAGCAGGAGGCAGGCAGCGGGGGCATCAGCATCGCCAGCTCCTGCTACCTCGGAGATGGGGAGGCCTGGGGCACAGCCCCCATAGGAAGGTCCAGGGGGCCTCTGAAGGCTCATTTGGGCCCCAACCCCTACCCACGCCTTTCGGCCTGGGAGAAGGGGGAGCCAGAGCGGAGAGGCCGCAGTGCGACTGGCAGAGCCAAGGAGCCGCCCTCCCGGGTCCGTGCCCACTCCCCACCCTGGCAGCCCCCTGCCTGCTGCCTCCCGGTGGCTCTGCTTGCTGCCCACCAGCCGCTCCCATTCCACGCTGCCGCCTCCATCCACAGAGGTGGGGCTGGGCCTCTGGGCTCCCTCCCCTCCCTCCTCCCACCCGCATTCCACTGCTTTGCTGCTTCTGCTGATCCAGAACTGGGAGGCACAATATTCTGAGACCACTGGTCGCCATCTGCCGTCAGCCAGCCCCCCACCTGTGGGCAGGGTGGCCCTTTCGTCTGCTTAGCTAGTTACGTCTCCGGGACACTGGCCCTGAGAAGAGGTTCTCCTCTCCCACGCGCCTCTGCCAGCTCTCAGAGCTGACCTTAGTCCCCTCTACTGCACTCATCTGCTGGGTGGCCGGAGCCGGGATCTCCCCTCCCGCCTTCCTCCCACCACGGGGGGGTGTCCGATGTCTCCGCGAGACGGGGCCAAGGCTCCGGGAGAGGAATGTTGTGCCGCTGCTCGGCTGTGCTGCTTGTGCTGTTGGGGCAGAGCTGGGGAGCGCCCGCGGGGGCCTGCCCCTGCTGCGGTGCCCACCAGTGGGCCGGTGGCTCACCTCTGCCGTCTGTTGCCCTCTCTTTGCAGGCAGCAGAAACTGGGGAGCCCAGAGGGCAGGACGGCCCTGGGCGGAGGGGCCCCCCGCGGAGAGGGGCCCACGCCCCCAGGACGTGCGCCACCGAGTTGGGTGAGCCCCTGACGGGGGCTAGGCTGGGCTGAGGGGGCCTCCCCTACCCCGACCCTTTGGCCAGAGCTTATGGTCACTGCTCTCTTCGCAGCCCCTTTGAGGAGCCCCCCAGAGGAAGCGCTGCTTTACCAGGACCTGCCTGTCAGGGTCTTCGTGGCTCTGTTTGACTATGACCCTGTGTCAATGTCGCCCAACCCTGATGCTGGGGAAGAGGAGCTCCCATTCCGGGAGGGCCAGATCCTGAAGGTGACTGACTCACTGCGGGCCCCGGTCCCCTCTCCTCTCCTGTCCTGGAGGTATCCTAGCCTGCATGGGTGAGAACACAGCTTCCAGAGCCAAATGATGACTCTGCTGCTTGTAGCTGTGCAACCTTGGGTAGATGAACTAGCTGCTCTGGGCCTCGGTTTCCTCAATGGTAAAGCGGGGATAACGGTCACGTGTGCCTCACAGAGGCGGTTGAGGGTCAGGTTCAGTACACGCAGAGGACGTCAGCTGCCCGGCACACAGCACAGGCTGATAACTGAGGCTGTTAACACTGCAGTTTCTTCTGAGTCTCCAAATATTTGTTGAAGGCTTTCTGCCGTTGCTCTGAGGTTCCAGAGACCTAGTCCGGGTTGGGCTGGGGGAATGGCCGTGCGGACAGCGAGTGACGAGCATGTGTAAAGGGCCATCTTCTCTCATCCGTCTGATCCTTATTGTTAGCCCCTTCCCCCAGTTTCCCGGTTCGCGGCCTGCAGAAGGGAGAGCGTTCTTCTGCAATCCTGAGTGGGGCGCTGCGGGGCTCGGGGCCTGGGCCCCAGGGAGCGAGCTGCACTGGTCTCCTGGGACAACTGGTCTCTGCCTTCAGGTGTTTGGGGACAAGGATGCCGACGGCTTCTACCGCGGTGAGGGTGACGGTCGTGTGGGCTACGTCCCCTGCAACATGGTGGCTGAGGTGGCCGTGGACAGCCCCATGGAGAGACAGCAGCTGCTCCAGCGTGGTTATTTGTCCCCGGATGTTCTCACTGAAGGCTCAGGTATGACCTGAGGCCGTCCCTTACCTACCTCCCCTCCCCCCCCACCCTACCTCCAACTCAGCCCCTCCTGAGCAATCTGTATGTCCGGGGTGGCCGGGGAGCCTCATCCGTGCAGAGGCCAGCAGAGCCTGCGGCCTTGCAGAGACCGAGGCCGGTGTGGCCCCAGCAGCGGGCTTGCCACGTGGAGCGGGGGCTTGCTGCAGAGGGGATGGGCCATGCGGTTCAGAGGCTGGAGCTTGGGGATGGGAGAGGAATGCCCTTCAGAGACTTGAGCACGAGAACCCAGGCACAGCCCAAAGAGGAGACTCCAGAGTCACTATCCTATCCCCCTTCCCTGCCTCAGTTTCTCTCTTACATATACTTGCCTCTCTGGATCAGGGAACGGTCCCTTTGTGTACTCTACGGCCCGCTCAGCTGGGCCTCCCCCCAAGCCTCGCCGCTCCAAGAAAGGTGGGTGAGACCCCCTTCTGCCTCGGGGCCTGTGGGGATGAGTGGGGGTGGGGGGCGCTGCTGGGCTCTCTGGGGAGATACGAGCAGGCAAAGGGAATTAGGGCAGACCTTCATCCACATCCATTCCCTCCACTGGGGATCCTCCTCTTAATGGGGACGGGGAGCGGTCTGCCGGGACCTCTGCTCCAGATCGCACCTGACTGCAAATTCTATGCGGCCTGGAGCAAGTCATTCACCTTTCCTGGGTCTTAGCCCGCTACCGAACCCAGAGGACTGGGCTCTGTTCTCGGAACCTCTTGTGTGACACTGGGCATCCCGCCTGCCTTGCTCCTCTCCCAGCCTCGATGAGGAGGGCAGCGAGGGTCAGGGCTCACTCGCACATTCTCTCCACAGCTGAGGTGGAAAGCGCTGCCCAGCCCTGCGCAGGTGAGGGGCCGGTCCTGGCCTGGGGACACTGGGAAAGATGTGGGGCTGGGTGGTCTGTCTAGGCTGCCACCGGGGGCTGCAGCTAGTGGAGAGGTGGTGAATAGGGGGGTCAGCAGGTCTCCAGTGTGAGGGACAGCATGGCATGGGGGGCGATCCAGAGAGAGTCCACAGTCCTCTGCCCCTTCCCCTGCAGGCCCCAGCCAGCACGTCTCCTCTCTCAGCCTGAAATCTCCCCGAACCATGGTGGCTGCCTTTGACTACAACCCCCGGGAGAGCTCCCCCAACATGGACGTGGAGGTGAGGACCCACAGAGGGAGCCCAGCCGAGGGGGTGGGGGCAGCGCCTCCCCAGGGCTCACACCTGCGTCTCGGGCTCTCCACAGGCAGAGCTGCCCTTCCAGGCGGGGGACATCATTACTGTGTTCGGGGACATGGACGATGATGGTTTCTACTACGTGAGAACATTGGGATGGGGAGTGTGCCATACCCCCCTCAGCCGCCTTTCAGGAAGGGCCTTCCCAGAGCCAGGGAGGGGGATGAGCTGGGGTCCCTGAAGGAAGCCCGGAGGAATGGGCCGAGTCATTGCCCGTGACAGTGATATTGATCTCTGGTTGTTCTCCCAGGGGCTCCGGGGCCAAGGGGGTGGGGCTGAGGCCTCTTTCCTGGGCTCAGTCTCACTAGCATCTCCTCCCCAGGGGGAACTCAATGGTCAGAGGGGCCTGGTTCCATCCAACTTCCTGGAGGGCCCTGGGCCTGAGGCGAGCGGCTCCGACAGAGAGCCCGGGACACCCCAGGCTGAGAGCCAGGTCAGTGAGGGGCTGGGCCCCCGGCTCAGCAGTTGGGGTTATACCCTGCCGGAATGGTGGGGTCGGGGGACCAGGACAGTGTTGTGGGAGCCAGTGAGCACTGTGCCCAGGCTGGTACTGCCAAGGAGAGCCCAGCCAGGGCCAGCTCCCTCCCAGTATGTGCCCCTCTCTGCAGAGGGATGATGGCCGTGACCCTGATTCCCGGCCCATCTGACCCAGCTGCCCACACCCCCTGGCTGATGTAGGTGAGGGGACCTCGTGGAAAAGGACCCCCGGACCCCCACACCTCTAGCTAGTCGTAGCCTGGGTTTCCGGGAGCCTCCCGCCCTGTCAGGTCTGTCTGCCTCCCAAGTGCCTTTCAAAGCCAATTCCCCAGCAAGGCCCAGCGTCCCGGGTCCTTGTTCTTAGAGCCTGCTTCTCCTTGCGGTGGGTGGGATACAGTCACGTTCCAGCCTCACAGGGCAGGGAGAGGGGGAGGAGGCCAGGGCCCAGCGGGAAACCTCGTGCTCCCCGGAAACCGTGCAGGATTTCCGAAGGCAGAGGCTGTGCAGAGTTCCAGTTCATGTGAGCTGGGTGATCTGGTGCCCGGGCAGGGAGCATGTGAGTCAGTCTGTAACCCATCTCCTCTCTTTGTTCCCTGTTCTTCAGAGAACGAGGAGGAGACGAGTCCAGTGCTAGATGGAGATAGATATGTAGAGAGAGAGCAACATGTAAGTGGGGGACTGGCCCCCTCTGTTGGTGTGAGTCCCCGCCCCTTACATCACCCTTGTCAGGTAGCGCTCTTTCGTCTTGCGTCCCTGAGCCAGCCTGGCTCTTCTCTCTCCCGGCGAATGCGGGAGGGAGATCCTGCCGCGAGCTAGATCGCGGTGCGGGATCGTCCCCTCCCCTTGCCTTTACTCCGGGCAGTGCCAGCTGTTGCAGGAATGCATGTCATTTCAGTATTTCATGCCCCGTGTTAGCGGACTGCTCATATTCTATAGCTCCTGCAGCTTATAGAAGATTGTGTCATAGCCATAGCATGATCCCTCAGTATATTGTGATACCGTATGACTATGGTATTATAATATTGTGATTATTATTGGTGACCGAAGCATGATACAGCAATGCCACCAGTAATAATAGTCTCCCCCCACCCCCACCTTGTCCTCTGCATCATGTCCTGTTGGGGGATCAGATGCATGATTTTACTTTTAATTCTCAATTATCTCTGTTGGAGGGAATAAAAGGCGGGGAGGGGGGTTCTTAAACAAAATCCATAGATAACCCCAAACCACTCATCTCTAGGGTTCAGAGACCCCCTTCAGTTGTTTCCCCAGCAGCCCCTCCCTTCTGGGATGTTACGGAAGGAGCCTTGGGAAGGAGAGGGAAGAACGCGGGGCTCCCTGGTTGGCCACCAGCCCTGGTTGGTTAGCAGTAGACGCTTAGACCTCTAGGTGCCAAGAGACCTCTTTGTGGGCCGGCCCTGCCACGTCATCAGATTGGAGTTGTACCCTGGGCAGCCAGCCCCCTTGCCTCTGGGCTCCAGTGGCTGGCTCTGGCGAGTAGGGGGAGGGGTTTGAGGAAGGGGATGGGGGGCAGGGGTGGGGAACACGTGGGCTGGCCAAGACACAGGAGGTCACGGTAGGGATGTGGGAATGGGGACCAGAGGTAGGGAGGCATCCTGGCCGCTGCCCTGTTTACTCAGCCCCTGTCCTTTAGGCCGCTAACGGTGCGGTCCGGGTGGGCCCGGAGCAAGGGGAGCCCCTCACGGTTGCCGGTGGAGCTCGGAGGAGCTTCACAAGGGAGAAATGCTAACAGAGGCGGCACGGGAGCCTCTAGAGCTCCTGGGGGGCCCTGAGTGATGCCCTCTGGCCCAGGCCCCCAGCAGCCCTCTCAGAGGCCATTTAAGGAAGAGTCACGATCTCCTCCTCGGGGACTGGGCACTGCCTCCACTCCCTGAAGGGGCCGTGAGGCGGCGCGAGAACCGCCTTCCGTGGGGCGGGCGGCTGTCCCTAAGTGGTCCTGGTCCTTGCTCTCCCTTTGCTGCGAGGGGTGGACGTGGGGAAATGGGGGCGCCCATCCCAAGGGGCAGGTCCAAGGACTCCGGAGCTCTGTCGGCCCCGTACCCTATGGAGATGACCCAGAGAAGAGGAGGGGCTTGCCCAGGTTCTGGAAGCAGAACTGGATTTTGTCCTTTCCGACTCCCAGCTCAGCGCTCCCTCAGCATCACATGCGTTCGCCTCTCTGAGCTCTGCTGGGGGGGCAGGGGTGGGCTGGTGGGGGTTGTGGTTCTTGACCATGGTCTGTGTGACCCGGAGGACGCAGCAAGCACCCGAGGCTGCTGGGCGAAGGAGTCGGGTCGGGGCAGGGAGTCCGGCCCTGACTCTGCCCCTTTTCTCTCGTATTCCAGGACTGGGCCCGCTCAACGCAAGGGCCCCCGGTGCCCAGAGGCTGGCCCTGGGCCCCTGGCCCTGGTAGCTTCCCCACGATTCAACTTGGGGGGGCACAGGGCACCAGCGAGAAGGTGTGGGGTCTCCTCTCCAAGGGAAAGCAGCTCCTGAGGAAACTGGGCTCTGGGAAGAAGGAGTGATGCTGTGGCCCTGCCTGCAGACAGAAGCAGCACCCTGAGGCCCCCAGATCACTGGGTGGGGAAGGCCCCGGACGCCCGATCTTCCGAGTTGACACTGTGGCACTTGGACAGCAATCAGTGACTCAGTGAAGGTCAGAGCTAGTTCTCAAGGATGCATCCTCTGGATGCAGGAGGGGAAACTGAGCCACAGAATGAGGAAGTAACTTGGTCAAGGTGGCCGAGCACCTCAGTCACAGCCAGGACCCGTGACTCCCAGTCTCCGCACCTCAGCCTAGTTTCCCGCCACACTCCGCTAGTCCCTTCTTTGGTCCTCCCCACTCCTGATGGCACTGGCTATCCTGTTAAGTCTTCCTTCCCCTGAAGGCAAGTTTGCACTGGATTCCCCGGAGCCCCACCTCCCCGGGGGGCCGACGGGGCAGAACCCTGTATATATGTACATACTTAGTGCCTCGGTCCAGCCTCGTCTCTGTCGCTTCCACCGCACAGGCCCCGGAAGGAGAAAGGCCATGCCAAAGCGGGCCTTACCCCGCTCCATAGTGTTCCACCCCTCCTCCCTGCCCGCCCGGCCTCCTGGCCCCTGTGTGCCCCACCCCCCAAAGACCTGGGGGCCAGCGGGGCGGAAAGCAGGAGTTGGGTTTGCCTTATTTTGCTCATCGGATTCAACTTCTCTTTTGCATCATTTTCCTCTGGTCCCTGTCGGAGTCTGGGGGCTGGGGAAGAGGACAGATTTATGCAGCTATTTTCATACATCTCCTGTTCAGAGTGGGGTAGACAGCTCTCCACTCTGACCCGCCCAACCCCTCTAGCCCTGTGGCCGGGTGAGTGTCTCTGCATGTTTCCTTCACTGTGGTGGGAGATCGTTTGACTGAACCCCCACCCCCCTCCTTGGTCTCCAGGGGTGTGGAATGGTGGGGGCATTTGTTTAAAAAGACATTTTATTATAATAAAGTCTATTTTCACAAAACCCATGCTGGGCTCTACCTGGGGCAAAGGACAGCTGGAGGGGTGGGTCGTGCCGAGCTTTGGACTTGACCTTAGAACCTGGAAGTTACATCCGAGGGCGACTGGGGCAAAACCAACCAACACCAAGATGCCCAAGCAGCTCTTGAGTTTCTTTTCTGAAGACGACGGTTTGGCAGCCTCCTGAGTCCCTGGTGGCAGGGCCAGGTGTTTGGAGCTGGGGCAGGGTCCTGGTGGGGGATAGAGACCTGGCTGGGGGACGGGGAAACCCAAGAGGAGGCTCCGGTCCCAGGGCAGTGCGCTGACCAGATCCTGCCATGTTGACTTTCCTGTGGCAAATGCATAGCCGCGATAGATGGAAGAAAAACAAGCCGGATAAGCAAGCCAACCATCGAGTTCCGCTTGAAAGCTGGAGGGGGGCGCTCTTAGTAGACTAGAACAGCAAGAGTCCAGAGAGGACCAAAAACAAACCTCACAGCAGGGTGTGCGTGGGAGACCTGCACGTCGCTCCTTGCCTAGAGGCGGTGCAGACGGAGCTGCAGGACCCCCAGGCGCTGCTGACGGCTAGCGGAGTCCAGATTCCAGGTGGGGAGCAACCAGGTTCAATGGAGTGTTGCACGTTCTTCCCCCCCAGGGGCGCAGGGGCAAAGGTGAGGGTGTCTGCCCTTAGCTAGAACAGTGGGGGGAGGGGGGAGGCAGCGTGGGTCAGAGGCCAGGTGGTGCTCTGGGTGGCTGGCAGCAAGAAGGGTCACTGCCCGGGTGAGGAGGCCCCGAAGTGTGGCGCCTCGGGCCCCCTCCCCCTCTCCCCAAAGCCCTCCTGCTCACCAGCAGCCTGACCCACCCTGCCTGGGAGGGACTCTCAACTCCGAAGGCCAGGATACCATTGAGACTCAACAAACGATTGGGACAATGTGAACAGCGTCCAATCTTCCAACTTATGAACAAAGTACATCTCTCCATTTCTTTCGGTCTTCGATCTCCCTCAGTCATGTTTTGTTGGTAGATCTTGCACATCTGTCCGATTTATCCCTAATCATTTCATATTTTCGATGTTATTATAAATGGCATTATTATTTAAAATTTTAATTTCTGATTCTTTGTCATTAGTATATAGAAACACAACTGATTTTTATGTTTTTGGCCTTGTCTGCTGCAACCTCACCAAACTTACTTCTTAGTTCTACTAGTGTTTTTTTGTAGGTTCTTTAGAATTTTCTACATATGTGATGATACCACATATAAACAAAGACGGTTTTACTTTGTCATTTCATATTTCGATGCCTTTAATTTCTTTCTTTTTTTTTCTTGCCCCACTGCATTGGACAGTACCTCCAGTACAGTGCTAAATAGAATTTGCAGGAGTGGACACACTTGCCTTGCTCCTGGTCTTAGGGAAAAACATTCAGTCGTTCACCATGAATAATGATGTTAGTGACATATCTTTTTTTTTCTTTTTTTTTTTAGATACCCTTTATCAGGCTTCAGGAAGTTCTCTTCTAGTTTGCAGAGAGTTGGGGTTTTCGGGTTTTGTTTTGTTTTGTTTTAAAATAATCAGTAATAGATGTTGGATTTTGTCGAACAATCTTTCTGCATCTGATGGGAAATCATATGGTTTTTTCTTTCTTAGTTATGGCGAATTTTGTTGGTTTTTTGGTGTTACACCAGCCTTACTTTCCTGGGATAAATTCCACTTGGTCCTGACCTGGGAAGAGGATGGAGGGTGAAAGCCTACCCATTAGCATGTGTCAAGCTCATTAAGAATTGAGCTTGAGGAGTGGGTACAAGACACAGATAAGAGCGTTAGGGTTGGGGGTAAGATCGAGACCCACAGCCTAGAGTAGAGAGACTCCGAGGTTCTGATTTGGGCTCATCCACTCTGTTTCCTCCCTGTCCTCACCCCGAGGACCTCACTCATTAGGGAATCTCCATGTACTTCTGCCAAAGCAAGAACTTCCCATTAGGTCATAATAGTCTAGTCCTCCGGGCAGAGGAAAGGATCTGTGGTTTCCACTCCCTAACCTGGCCAGGGTCCAGCATCGCCATGTAATGTCCCCTTTCACAAGCTTTTGCTGGACTTGAGGAGCTGTTCTCCTGCCTTACTCTCACTACAGGGTGGGCACAGAGCTGATGAGGGCTAGGAGGCCGGAGGAGGCAGACTGGAATGCGCCCCCCCACCCTGCCATCCTCTGCTGGAGACTCCTGCCCCTGTCCCCCTCCCCTCTCAGCGTGTGCACCTCTCCCCAGCCTTTGCCATTTTCTGCTCTCCAACAATTTCACTTTTTAAAAAAAATTTTTTTTTAAGATTTTATGTATTTATTTGACAGAGAGAGAGAGATCACAAGTAGGCAGAGAGGCAGGCAGAGAGAGAAGGAGAAGCAGGCTCTCCGCTGAGCAGAGAGCCCGATGTGGGGCTTGATCACAGCACCCTGAGATCATGACCTGAGCCGAAGGCAGAGGCCTTAAACCACTGAGCCACCCAGGTGCCCTGAGGACCATTGGTTTTAAAGTAACTGCCAGCCCCCCTTTCAGTTCCATTTCCCAAAGGTAACCACTGTTAATAGGCTTCTGTGCCTGCTTCCAGGATTTCCACGCATATTTAAATATGTATGTACATGCCCCTGGCATGTATGCGTGTCTGTGTGTTTTGCATGAATTTTATCACGTAGCATACGTTTTGGAACCACCTCTTTTCTTTTGGCAACATATCTTTCTATATTGCTACATATAAACCTCCCTCATTAGTTTTAAGGCTGCAGGAAACACCATTATGTGCAAGTACCACAGTGGCAAATATTTTTTGATGGATATTCAGCTTGTTTGTAGTCTTTTGGTTGTTGCAAATGAGGCTGAAATGAACCCTCTTGGGCAGGGAAGGGTACATTCCTTCTTGGAGGTAGAATTGCTGAGTCAGAGGAAATGTACATGTTGGATTTTGACTGACATTGCCAAATTGCCATCCCATGGCATGGGGCCAATCTGCTCTTATTTTTTTCCCCATGCTGACTGGTTCTGGCTTTATCAGCCTTTTTACATTTTAACTAATCTGATTGGTAAAGATACTGTTGAATTCTTTGACTTCGAGTTTAATGCTTCATAATTTTAGTGTTTTTTTGTAGAACTTTGTCTCCTGGACACTTACCCTATTCCCACCACCAATAACCACAGGTATAAAGGCGGTTAATTGAATAACCATTAGACACTTGTATTACTGTATAATTTGACTTGTCTTTACCTTTACAATAGTACCTGAAACAAATTTGGGAACTATTATTTGAAACGAACAAAAACTTGAATATTCACTTAAATTTAAAAAAGTCTTGTTCATTAGAGAGTGCAACCTTTCTAGAATGGTGGGTTAAAAATATCCAATGTTTTTCAGATCCATGAATCTGCCTTCTAAAGAGAACTAAAAGGAGCATACTAAAATTGTTATCCTAAGGAGAGAGAATACTTACAAGATTACAAGTTCTGTGGAGAAACTTAATGACAAAGTTTATATACCTATTTCCAAAAGGAGGTACTTAGGAACAAACCTGACAAGAAGGTAAAACAATAACATTTCAATGAAGAATATAAAAGTAGACTTAAATAAAATGATATACTGTGTTACTCAAGAGCATAAGTTCTCTGAGAGTAATTTGGGGATTGCTGTACCCCCAGTACCCAGGACAGTTCTGGTGCACAGGCACTCAGAAATACGTGTTGAATGAATGAAATGAATAGGAAGACAAGATTAAAAAAAAAAAAAAGATTTTATTCATTTATTTTAATGAGAGAGAGAGTGTGCATGCACAGGCAGGAGTGAGCGCAGGTGGGGGAGGGGGAGAGGGAGAGAGAATCTCAAGCCGACTCTGTGCTGAGCCCAGAGCCCTACATGGGGCTCGATCTCACAACCCTGAGATCATGACCTGAGCTGGAACCAAGAGTCTGATGCTTAACTGACTGAGCCACCTAGGCGCCCCAGGATGACAATATCTTAAAGATGACAATTGTCACCAGACTTATGTATAAATTAAGTACAATATCAATAAAAATCTCAGTAGGATTTCTCATGGAACTAGACACTCAAAAATTCGTAAGAAAGAGTAAATATGTTGAATGTTGAAGATTCTTTTGAAAAAGAAGAATGAGGAAGGATAATTTATTTTAATAGAAATCAAAACATACTAAAAAGTTATGGTAATTGCAATGATAAGGCATTGACACAGGAATTGATAGACTAGGAGACCAGGAGAATAGAATACTCTAGAAAAACACACATTTATGGTAAGTGAGAAAAGATAGTATCTCATTTCAGTGGAGAAACAACAGATTATTCAACTAAAGGCATTGGGGCAATTGGTTATCCATTTGGAAGTGAATGAAAGTAGCTCACTATTACACTGTACACTTACACTATTCACACACAAAAATTCCAGATGCTTTAGTGATCTCAATGTGAAAAATCAAAATATTAACCTATTAGAAGAATATACAGGAGAATATGTTTATGATCTTTTTTTAAAAAATTTTTTTAAATTTATTTTGACAGAGAGATCACAAGCAGGCAGAGAGGCAGGCAGAGAGGGGGAAGCAGACTCCCCACTGAGCAGAGAGCCTGATGCGGGGCTTGATTCCAGGACCCCGAGATCATGACCTGAGCCGAAGGCAGAGGCTTTAACCCACTGAGCCACCCAGGCGCCTCTGTTTATGATCTTTAAAAAGGGAAGATCATTTTAAACAAGTCTGAAAAGGAAAACCCATAAAGGAAAAGACCGATAAATTTGACCACTTCAAAATTAAGACCCTATATTAGGGGCGCCTGGGTGGCTCAGTCAGTTAAACATCCAACTCTTGAGTCTGGCTCCGGTCATGATCTCAGGGTTGCAGGGTTGTGAGATCGAGCCCCAAGCGTCGGGCTCTTCACTGGGCGTGGAGCCTGCTTAAGTCTCTCTCCCTCAGCCCCTCCCGCCTCCTTCTCTCCCTAAGGGGAAAAAAAATTAAGACCCTATAAAAACCATAAATAATGACAGACTGGAAGAATGTTAACAATGTGCATAATAGCTGACAGATTAGCATTATTCAGAATATATGGTAGCTTTTACAAATCAATAAAAAGAATGACAATCGGGTAGAAAAATAGTGTGACACGACCAAACACAGGAAATTTATAGAAGAGCTAACAAATAAAAAGATGTTGGCTATTAATTAAAGAAATAAAAATTGAACCAACAGTGTGAGTCCAATCTTTGCCCTTGAGAATTTTGATAAGTCTGGAGGACAGATTGGTAATAGCTATTTATTACAAATTCTAAATGCACAAAACCTGTGGCTCACTTCTCAGTCTTTACCCTGGAGAACAAGGGGTGGGTGTGTGTGTGTGTGTGTGTGTGTGTGTGTGTGTGTGTGTGTACAGAGGCCTCTCGCTGCATTGTTTTTAATAGTGAAAAAAACGGGAAAATGTCAGCTTCCATCAAGAGAAGAATGGTCACGTAATGGAGGTAGAGCTCAACTAAAGCATATATGTAAAAGTTAAAGAAAGTTGACTGTTGGGGCGCCTGGGTGGCTCAGTGGGTTAAAGCCTCTGCCTTCGGCTCAGGTCATGATCTCAGGGTCCTGGGATGGAGTCGAGTATCCGGCTGTCTGCTCTGCAGGGAGCCTGCTTCCCCCTCTCTTTCTGCTTGCCTTTCTGCCTACTTGTGATCTGTCAAATAAATAAATTAAATCTTTAAAAAAAAAAAAGTCGACTGTTTTCTAGATGGCACACGATAGGTCTGCAAGATGTCGCTGAGTGGGAAAAGCACATTGCCCAGCAAAATGTGCAATGTGATATCATTTATGGAAAAATAAAGGCAGAAGAATGTTCCCCCACAGATCCAGACATAGGAATGAACAGAAAGTAAAAGGTCTGGAAGGACCAACGCGAGGATGACCGCGGTGTGCTTCTGTGAGGAGCGGAGGAATGAGACTGGAGTCAGGCACCAGCTCCGGACTTAACCTAACCCGAGGGGAGCGTTGGCAGGATTGGCGGCATTTTCATTGTATTCAAAATATATCCAAGCATTACCTGTGTCATTCAAAACCAATTCTTAAGAACGTAAAGAGCAAGGAAAGAAGGTCTCTGGGCCGGGTGCCGGGGCTGGCCCTGAGGAGTCCTTGCGCCCGGCGCCTCCCCCAGCTCCCAAAGCCTCCTTCCCTCCAACCACAGACACACAGGAAATCTGGCGGCAATCCCAACTGAACTGTTTCCTAAACAGCATGAAGAAAGAACACGCTGTTTTGCAAGCAGTAGCAGAGGGCCCGTTACCCCACAGGCTGTTGGACTTCACCCTAGGGGTGGGGGTGTTTGGGGACGGTACGTGGGGAGAAGGGAGGGGGCGCTCCCTCAAAGGACTATAGTCTGGGGATGTAGGAGTGGCAGCAGCGCCCTCCAGAGGCCACCCCCGGCATGGCGACCAGGGGTAAGCGATGGGACAAGACTTGTCTAGAATATCTCCTCGGGCAGACAGGTTCTCCTTCGGGTTACTCGTCATGCTGAGGAGCCCTCCGAGCCTCACATACCCCTGGGCCCATGTGAGGGATCCCCCATGGGCAGCCTTCAGTAAACCCGGCTGCGTCATTATTAATTGGTTGGAAACCTCGTAAAGTCACGGAGCCTCTCAAGCCTCTGCCCATAAACGCAAGCCCACAGCCCCAGGCCTGAGGTGGTTCGGGGATGGTTGAGAATCCTCCCACCTCCACATGGGTAGAGAGTGAAGGGCTTTTTAACATCATTCTTTGACAAGGCTTTAGTTTTTCAAACATTTGTTGCCTCATTGCCCCCTGTGAGAAAACAGGGCCGGCTCTCACCTCTGCCTCTGAATCCCCGACGGCCATGCCTCCTGCCCAGCTTTTAGCCTCTGGGCCTGGAGCCCAGGGCACCCTCCACTCTGCTGAGTCAGCTTTCTAAAATGTACCTCTGTGTCCTTCACGGCCTTTACACCTCCCTGGAGCCTTCAGGACAAGGACCTCTCAACAGGTCAGCAAGACTGTTAGGTTCCAGGCCTATCCGCCTTACCGACGTCACCCTGCCTCATCCTTGCCCCAGGTTGGAACTGTCTAAATGAAGCCCACTCGTGTCCAGGCCTTTGCTAGGTCGTTCTCTGGGCCCACAATGCTCCTCCCTCTGTCTACTTGGTCAACTTCTTTCTTTTTTTTTAAGATTTTATTTATTTATTTATTTATTTGACAGAGAGAGAGAGAAACAAGCAGGGGGAGCAGCAGGCAGAGGGAGAGGGAGAAGCAGGCTTCCCGCTGAGGAAGGAGCCCCAAATGGGACTTGATCCTGGGACCCTGAGATCATGATCCGAGCCGAAGGCAGAAGCTTAACCGACTGAGCCGCCCAGGTGTTCCCTACTTGGTTGACTTCTAAACATTCTTCAAGATAGTCTCAAGCACCAACTCCTCAAGAAACCTTTCCTCGGTACCGGTTGGTCCAAGTGCTGCTCTTCAATGCTCCCAAAGAACCCTGCACGAGGCTCTTAGGTTCTGTTACTGTGCCGTCTGTATCCTCCTGTGCACTCCTTGAGGATAAGGCCTTCGC
The DNA here is from genome assembly GCA_028534135.1 of Potos flavus. NCBI lineage: Eukaryota > Metazoa > Chordata > Mammalia > Carnivora > Procyonidae > Potos > Potos flavus. The sequence goes on along the minus strand of CM052891.1, from coordinate 28,044,412 downwards.
TCGGCAGGGTATGCCCAGTGGTCAGCACAGGGCAGGCAGCAGATGCAAGGGCCCGGTAAATACTTGTTGGATAAGTGCCCCAAAGAAAGGTCACAAATAAGCATGCAGAGGCTGCTGGGCGAAGAGTGCTGGTGTGGGAGGCAGGCAAACCATAAGAGATGCTAAACTCTAGGAAACAAAGAGGGTTACTGGAGGGGAGGGAGGTGGGATTGGGGGTCACTGGCTGATGGGCATTAAGGAGGGCACATGATGTGATGCAGTTAGATGCAACTGATGAATCACTAAATTCTACCCCTGAAACTAATCATACACTATCTTTTCACTACATTGAATTTAAATAATTTTTTTTTAAAGACTGCTGATGTGGAAGTCAGGAGACCTAACAGCCAGATTATCCTGAACTATGCCACACGGTCACCTTTGGCATAGGCACTTCCTTCCCTGTCTCTGTCTTTCTTATCTGTGCTGCAAGGGGCTTGTGTTAAACGTCTCTTTCCTCTTGAGCCTTGACAATCCCCCTAAAAGAGTAAGAGGATGCTAATTGTCGAGTTGATGAGGGCAATGGGGAACAGGTGGTCCATGCATGTCTCAAGGGAGGGTGAGATGCAATCTGCATGAGGCCATTTGAAGATTTTTTTTAATGTACCCCTATGTTTTATTGCAGCACTACTTATAATAGCCAAACTATGGAAGCAATCACAGTGTCCATCAATAAATGAATGGACAAAGAAGATATGCAATGGATGAATAAAGATATATACAAAATGGAATGCTAGGCAGCCCCCCAAAATAAAATCTTGCCATTTTGCCACGCCACTGATGGACCTGGAGGGTAAAATCCCAAGTGATTAAGTCAGAGGAAAACGAATGATTCCACTCATATGTGGACTTGAAGAAACAAAGCAAATAACAAAGAAAAAAAGAGACGAACAAAAACCCAAACTCTTAAATACAGAGAACAAACTGATAGTTACCAGAGGGGAGGTGGATGGAAGGATGGGTTAGACAGGTGAAGGGGATTAAAAGTCCACATATGGTGATTGTCACCGAGTAATGTATAGGGTTGCTGAATCACTCCACTGTACCTCTGAAACTACTATAACACGGTGAATTATACTGAAATTAAAACATAAAATAAAACTAAGCTGTTAGGAAAACAGTAGATGCTATATGGATTACAAAAGATATAGTTCTCCAAATATTTTATAAATACTTAACATATGTTTAATTCAAATATCAAAAGAGAAACATTAAAGTGGGATAGTTGACAATTTTTTTAAAGCCTTAAAAATATTGATACCTAAATATGCAGCAATTTTACTTCTAGGCCTAAGGAAATAATTGAAGCTGTGACAAGAGATTTTACCCCCCAGATGTTGACCCTAGTACTGTTTATAACACTGAAAATAGGAAACAACCCAAGGATCTAACAAGAGAGGATTAGTGAGTAAATCCTAGTACTTAATGCAAAATATTATGCAGATATATAAATGAACTAAGTCTATTTATCGACATAGAGAGAATCCAGGCTAAATTGTTAAGTACTAAAACTAGGTTGTAAAGCAATATTTAAAGTATATTTTTATCACCATTTAAAAATACATATTATATCTACATATGGCATCAAATGATTAAATGGGGTTATTTATGAGTAGTGGGGTTATGAGAAATTATTTTTTTCCTGCTTCTTATTTGTATGAAAAATGACAAGCCTGGAAAGAAAAAAATTTACCTTTAACCTCACTCGATTAGAAGTAATTTTGGCTTATTTTTATTTTTTCTTGTGTCCTCTAACTTTTCATGAATAAAATATATTACTTGTAGGATTAAAAAACTATTTTCTTTTTTAAAAATTTTATTTATTTGAGCGAGAGAGAGCACAAGCAGGGGGTGCGGTCAGAGGGAGAGGCAGACCCGTCACTGAGCAGGGAGCCTAACGCAGGCCTTGATCCCAGGACCCCAAGATCATGATCTGAGCTGAAGGCAGACACTTAACCGACTGAGCCACCCAGGCACCCCTAAAAAGGCATTTTATTTATTTATTTTTTTTAAGATTTTACTTATTTATTTGAGAGAGAGAGAGAGATCACAAGTAGGCAGAGACAGGCAGAGAGAGAGGGGAAGCAGGCTCCCCACTGAGCAGAGAGCCTGATATGGGGCTCGATCCCAGGACCCTGAGATCATGACCTGAGCTGAAGTCAGAGGCTTTAACCCACTGAGCCACCCAGGTGCCCCCAAAAAGGCATTTTCAAAAGTATAAAATTCTAGACCTGGTTCACAAGGAGCCACTTGTCCAAGCTCACACAGAGCAAGTCACTGAGAGAGCAAGGCTGGAAGAATGGGCTCCTCTCTCACGGGCTCCACGGGGCTCCACTGGTGACAGGATGTGCGGGCACACCCGGAAGGTGTTCTGGACGTGCTGCTGTCCCTTGGTCCTCAGCCAAGATGTGGTCTGGGCATAAAAGACAAGAGGGAGGGCAGGAAGGTGGTTGGAGCGGGAGACATGGCTGGATCACACGTCATGGGAGCCCGACAAGGGCCCAGGGAGGTGGACAAGCACAGCCATTAGTCAGAGGGGACCTGTCCTGCCTGCGGATGGCAGCTGCTTTGCCAGTGTTAAGGGGAGACACCTCCCCCTCTTCTAATTCGGACCCATCCTGAAAGTTAACCCCAGTCCTCTTAACTGCACTGAACTTGTCCCAGAGAGGCCCTGGGCTGTGTCACCCAACTGACCACTAACCACATCCAGCTCTGTTCTTTCCTGGTTCCTGAAATCCAGGGGCAGATGGCAGGAGTGCTGAAGATAGCCTGTGACCTGAAGCCTAGAAGAAAGGGGAGGAGGAGAGGGAGGGAGGAAGTTACCTTGGTCCCGAGCCTGTAGCCCCCAGGCTTTCCTATGAAACCCAACGGTCTCCCGTCAGGTTTCCTGTCCCTTTAGCCTTTGTCAAGAATGGGGGTGCTGCCAGGGGCCAGCATACTGTTGGGGGTGGGGGACATCCCCCCCACACCAAGGCTGTTTGATCATTACTCCAGATGTCCCCTACACCTTCCCTCCTCCTCTGGGGTCACTCCATGTCCCACAGTTCCTTAGGCTGTTGGTTCCTGACTTTTGTCCCTTTCAAAGGATCCCCGGATACTCAGTTTAACCAGAATTTTGGAGGGGCATTAATTGTCCCCCTTAGGGACAGCACTGGTCTAAGCACACGATGGGAGCTAAGAAGCTCTGGGGTGGGATGCTAAGTTCAAAGGCTGAGCACAGCTCTGGTCTCTCCTTTCCTGTCCCTCTCTCCCATATGAGGGACCACCTTTTGGGCACCCCAACCCCAGTGGGGGAAGAGAGAGCATTTAGTCTCCCAGGGCGGGGTTTTGTCTGCCCCGCCCCCTCCCTCAGTGCGGAAGATATAAAAGCCTAGATTCAGGTGAGCCTCGTGGCCGGTACCCGGTGAACTTTGGAGGGGAGGTACCGGGGGCTGAGAGACTGAAGCTAGCAAACGAGGGGCGCCGTGGACCCCTTCCCTGAGGAGGTAGGTAGGACCCACTGAGGTTGGACTGGAGTATGAAGGTGGGAGTGAGGGGTCAGGGGAGAGGGCTGGTGGGGCTCTCTTCTGCCAGATGCACTAGGCCCTCTGGACTTCCTGGGCTCGGGGTCTCATTGCAGGGATGAAGCTGCTGCCAGCCCTCGCAGGGCTCCTGGCCATTCTGGCTGTGCCCCAGCGCTCTGAGGCTGCCGGTCCAGGTAACGGTACAGAAAGAAGGGGGAAAGTGGTGTGTTAGGGGTGGTTCTGAGTCTCCCGGACTCGGTGCAGGCCGCCCTGGCTCTGGGGCCCATTCCTGACCGTGTGACCCCTGTTCTGGGCAGCGGTCCCGGCGGAGGTGGAGACCTCAGTGGTACTGACCTGCATGGAGGAAGCCAAGCGACTAGTGGACACGGCCTACAAGGAGCGGCGGGAGAGGTGCGGTGCGGGCACTTCCCAGCTCTGGGCACGGCTGCCCCAGGTCTTTCAGAGAAGCAACTTGGCATGGGGACTTCGTGGGTGGGGATGGACCCCCCCGTCTGCCTGTCGGTCTTTGTGTCTTTGGGTTTGAGAACACCTTCAAAACCATCCTTCCCCATGGTCTTGCCTCTCTCTGGACACCCAGATCCACACTCTGTTTATAAAGAGAAACCTTCTTCCTGTCTGTGGGTCTGTCTGCACTGTCCTGCGTGCTGGCCTGGGGCTAGGGCTCTGCGGAGTGTCCCCGTCCCTACTGTCTCTGGCCTCACTCCTCCCTTCTCCAAGCAGCATCAAGCAGCGGCTTCAAAGTGGCTTGGCCAGCCCCATGGAACTCCTGTCCTACTTCAAGCAGCCGGTGGCAGCCACCAGGACGGCTGTTCGGGCTGCCGACTACCTGCACGTGGCCCTAAGCCTGCTGGAGGGGAAGCTGCGGCCTCTGTGGCCAGGGCCCTTCAACGTAACTGGTACTTTCGCCCCTGCAACCCCTGTCACCTGCTCCGCTAGTGACCTCGGTCATCTTCCAGTGACCCCCACTCTTCCGGGGAGTCTCAGGTGCCCCGGGATCTGCTTTCCGTGTCCCCAACCAAGGCTCCCTAGCTTAGGATAGGAAATGGGAGGACTCGGCAACCACGCCCTCTTTCCCGGCCCCAGACGTGCTGACGCGGGCCCAGCTGAATCTGCTGTCCAAGTCGAGTGGCTGCGCCTACCAGGACGTGCAGGTGACGTGCCCGGAGAACGACAAGTACCGCACCATCACTGGCCACTGCAACAACAGGTGCGGCCGGCTGCGGGCGGCCCCTGGGCGGGCGGGCGACTCCCCGCGGGGCCACCTCACGTCAGCGCCGGGTCCTTCCCCTGCAGACGCAGCCCCACGCTGGGGGCCTCCAACCGCGCCTTCGCGCGCTGGCTGCCGGCCGAGTATGAGGACGGCTCCTCGCTGCCCTACGGCTGGACGCCCGGGGTCAAGCGCGGCGGCTTCCCGGTGCCCCTGGTGAGCGCCGGCCGGCGGTGAGGGGGGGGGGAGATGCGGGGCGCGGCCCGATCCGGCCCCGGAGGCGCGCGGGGTCCCGGGCGGCCCCTGACGCTCCGTGTCCCGCAGGCACGCGCCGTCTCCAACGCCATCGTGCGCTTCCCCACGGAGCAGCTGACCCCGGACCAGGAGCGCTCGCTTCTGTTCATGCAGTGGGGCCAGCTGATCGACCACGACCTCGACCTGAGCCCGGAGCCGGCCGCCCGGGTCTCCTTCGTCACTAGTGTCAACTGCGAGACCAGCTGCCTGCAGCAGCCGCCCTGCTTCCCGCTTAAGGTGCGCCCTTCTTCCCGCCCCGCCGCTGCCTGTCTGGTGGAGAGAGGGGGAATCCTTCCTGGAAGCGGCCATCTCCCTCTGTGCCCAGAGTTCCCTCCCCAGCAACTAGGGCCCTGCCTACCCACTAGCCTCCGCCTCCGGGCCGAGGACCTTCCCGCCTCCCTCCAACCTCCTCGTGCAGGTGCCGGGTACTCAGTCCCCTTTCCTCCGCACAGAGGGGCACCTTCCCACCCACCCCCCTCCCCGCCAACCCTTGGCGCACATTGCACAGAGCCTGGGCTGTCCGTTGCAGGAGGCTAGAGGAGACTGGATGGTTGGGGCACAGTAGGGAAAGGAGTAGAGAAAGGAAGGAGAACGGCAGAGAGGGAGAGAGTGAGAGGAGAGAAAGGCAGGGGCCAGAGTGAAAGACAGGAAAGGGAAGGGAAGGAGGGGAGCAGGAAAGGAAAAGCAAGAGGAAGCTAACTGAGAGTTAGAGACCGCAGCCAGAAAACAGGGGAGGGAGAGGCAGACACTCTGGAGAAAGGAGGGAGAGAAAGGCAGTTTAGGCGAGGACTGGCCGGCCCTCCTCCAGGGGGCCGCACATCCCCCATTCCAGAGTTCTGGTCATCACCCCGAAAGCTGGTAGCTGGGAGGAACTCCGCTGGTGCACCCTCAGGCAGTGAGCCTCTGTGGGCCTTGAGAGGCCCCCCTCCAGACCAAGGGAGCCAGAAGTCCTGAAGAGCCCTCCTTTCGGTGTCTGGGTTTCCACCTCTGGTCCTGGGTTCCAGGCTGCTTTGGAGGTGGGATCAAGGGCTTGGGGTAGAGGGCAGACAGGCAGAGAGCCAACCGGCCCTGTCTGTGTCACAGATCCCGCCAGATGACCCCCGCATCAAGAACCAACGTGACTGCATCCCCTTCTTCCGCTCCTCGCCGGCCTGCACAGACAGCAACATCACCATCCGCAATCAGATCAACGCGCTCACCGCCTTCGTGGACGCCAGCATGGTGTACGGCAGCGAGGAGCCTCTGGCCACCAGGCTGCGAAACACGTCCAATGAGCTGGGGCTGCTCAAGGTCAACACCCGCTTCAGCGACAACGGCCGGGCCCTGCTGCCCTTCGACAACCTGCATGACGACCCCTGCCTGCTCACCAACCGCTCGGTCGACATCCCCTGCTTCCTGGCAGGTCAGCCCCGAGAGGGAACCGGGGGCGGGGGCTGGGCGCGGGGCGCAGCGCTGGGGCCACAGGGGGCCTGCTTGTGAGCAGCCTGTGGGTTTGCCCTTAGACGGATTCGGTCCTCACCAACTTCACATTAATCCAGTTGCCGTGGTGACAAGTTGGATGGAGCCAGGAAGGCAAACAAACCAAAAACAAACAAACCAAAAAAACAAAAACAAACCAAAAAACCAAACTGAAACTAACAAAAACCCAAAAAGCCAAACCTAAGAAGGAGACTCAGGGATGGCTGAGGAGCCTCTGGCCATCTGTCCGTCCCTTTCTCCACCTCTCCTTTTCCTTCGGGACTCTGGCAGAGAGTTGAGTCCTCGGGGACAGGGAATGGACAGAGAGCAAGGCAGCGTCCTCACTCTCTAGGACCGCATCATCCACCTCGGTAGCCCTGAGCCACACCTGGCAATTTTCATTTAAATTTAAACGAATTCAAATTAACTTAAAATTCCGTTCCTCTGCCACACTAGCCACATTTCAAGTGTTCAGTAGCCTCCTAGGTCCGTGGTGCCCATATCGGGCAGCACAGATGTAGAACATTCTCATCAATCCGGAAAGTTCTATGGGATGGTGCAGCTGCAGAGTATGGACTCCCGCTGGCTCCATTCCCTGTAATAAGAGAGGGCGAGATTTTAAGTTTAGACACCTGGCAGCTCCGGGGGTGTGGTTGGGGCAGTAATGGTGCTCACGCCCAGAAATTTTCCAATGGTTTTTTTTCTTTTAAAAAATATTTAATTTTTAAAAAAGATTTATTTATGTATTTGAGAGAGAGCGAGAGAGCAGGGGGAGGGGCAGAGGGAGAGGGAGAAGCACTCTGGAGCATGACACTGGGCTTGATCTCAGGACACTGAGATCATGACCTGAGCCGAAATCAAGAGTTGGACATTCAACTGACTGAGCCACGCAGGCGCCCCAAGATGTTATTTTTAAGTAATCCCTACACCCAACCTGGGGCTCGAACTTATAACCCCCAAATCAAGAGTCACTTGTCCCACCAACTGAGCAGCCAGGCACCCGTCCGATATTTTTTTTTTTTAAAGATTTTATTTATTTATTTGACAGAGAGAGAGATCACAAGTAAGCAGAGAGGCAGGCAGAGAGAGAAGGGGAAGCAGGCTCCCCGCTGAGCAGAGAGCCTGATGCGGGGCTCAATCCCAGGACCCTGAGATCATGACCTGAGCCGAAGCAGAGGCTTTAACCCACTGAACCACCCAGGCGCCCCCGATATTTTTTAACGTAAATCCAGTAGTGGTCCGGAGACCCTTCTGTTCACATCTGGCCTCCCAGCCTCTCCTCCTGTTGGCTTCCGGCGGTCTCTCCTCTGGCTAGGCCCTGGGGAGGAGAGCCAAAGTCAGCTCTGGTCCACATGGGACCCCATACTTTTCTGGGCTAGTGAGGGAAGAGAAAGGCTCCTCAGCCAGTTACGGCCGCCCCCATCCTGGCGTCAAGCTGCGTGTCCTGGGCCTGGATCATCGTGACCCCTGGCCGCTCATGGGTTAGTAAAACCCGCTCTCAAACAATTTCTTTCCCACCAGCATCTGGAGCTGATAAAGACTGGCCCCAGTGTCCTGCTCAAAGGGCCTGGCCCCAATTCTCTGGCCTTCCAGAGAAGAGGTGGGGAGGGCTAGAGGGATTAGAGTTCTCACTTGGTTTTTGTTTTTTTTGAACAGTCTTGGACATGGACTATGAGCATTCTGCGCCCTAGGCCCCCTGTCCCCCCCACTCCCGGGAGCCTGAGCAGGCTGCAAATTAGCATGTAATAAGGATAGGGATGGCCACTCTGATCACATGGTAGTGGCTTTCTAGAGTCCTGTGTTGAGAAAGATTCTGAGGTTGCATCCAGTTTGAGCAGGAGAGAGTGCTATGATCATTAGCTGTGGAGCACGGGCATGGAAATAGGGAGCGCCAATGAGCGTGCTACTTTTTTGGCCTTCCCTGCATCAAGAGAATAAGTCAACCAGGCAGTTCACGGATCACCTACTTTGTAGCAGGCGCTGTGTTAAACTCCACATGTCTCTGTGTGAGTTGGGTGGAGGGTCAGATACAGAAAGGCACAAGCCATGGTCCTCGTCCTCCAGGAGCCCCCAGTCTCAGCTACCAGAATGTGGCAAGTCATGTGTCAGCTCTGATGCCTACTGAATGAGCATGTCCAACCAGCAGGGCCCCTACACAGAGGAGGAAGTTATCGTGGTGGACCAGGGCATCAAGGGAGGACCTCCTAGAGGAGGTGGAAACTGAACATGGTGTGGAAAGATGGACAGAGAGCAAGTCTGGGTTTCAGACCTTGGCTGGGGAGGGAGTTTGAAGGGAGCAAGCGCTTTCTGATGGGATCTTAGGAATGACAGCAGTTTTTGTGTCCCCAAGGGGACACCCGCTCAAGCGAGATGCCGGAGCTCACCTCCATGCACACGCTCTTCCTGCGGGAGCACAACCGGCTGGCCACGGAGCTCAACCGCCTGAACCCCCGCTGGGATGGAGAGAGGCTCTACCAGGAAGCCCGCAAGATCGTGGGAGCCATGATCCAGGTAGGCAGGTCTGAGCATGGGCGCTGCCAGGGGTCCAGCCGGCTTGGGATCCAGACGTGCCTCCACCACATCCTAGCTGTGTGACCTGGGGCAAGTTAACTCCTAGGAGCCTCAGTGTGGCACCCACGCTGCTGTAAAGATTAAATGGTAAAGGTGAAAACACCTAGCAGATACTAAGCGCCTGACAAAGGTTACTTGGCTTCCATCCCCTCCTTCCTAGGCTGACTCCCCTTTGTGCAGTCCTGTCCATCCGGAGTGGTTTCGGGAGGGTTAAAGGGATGGGTCTGCAGTGCCCGGTGCAGGGTAGCTGGTCAGTAAATGCCTCTCCTTTCCTCATCTCCTCATGCCTCCTGGCTCCTTTACCCACTCGCCTTTTCTCTTGGCTCTATCCTAGCTCACCCAGTCTCCTCACCCTTGTTTATCCCTGGGATGTGCTCCTGGTTTTCTCTGCCAGCTTCCAATGCTTCAGCCTTCCCGTCCTCTTCCCAAGACACACAGACACACACACGCACGCATGCACGCATGTGCTTGCACACCGTTTTCATACCCTTAGACACCGGAGGGGGAGAGAGTTGCAGGTGCGGAGGTTAAGTTTTTGCTTTGCACTAAGAACGTAAGTGAGATTCATTCAAGCCTCGCAGAAGATTCCAGACTCTAGAAACTATGTCTTTTCTTTGCCCCGGGGGAAATCATCTAGGGTGGCCCTTTTCCTTTTTGCCTCCCCTTCTCCGCAAAGGCAAAGGCCTACTGAACCCTACCGTGAGACAAGTGCTTGCTGGGCATGGAGTAATTTCGAGAGAAAGGAGATACAAACCCTGCCCTCAGGAGCTTATAAATTAGGAGAAAAAAAGACAGGAGTAACTCCAGGACAAGGAGCTGTTGACTAACAAAGCTCTTTGTTATTTAAACCTTTTAAGGCAGAGAGCAGCGGGATTATCCTTAATTTACATTTGAGTAACTGGGGCTCCCAGAGGTTCATGACTGGCCCAGGGTCACACAGCAGGCAGGCGGCGGTGGAGCTCTAGGTCTGCCCCTCGGTGTCATCCTGTTGGACCCAGACCCAGCGCTGTGGGAGACAACTCCCTGGCCCCGGACAGTGGAGGGACCCCCCCCCAATGTCCCTCCCCTTCAAGCTAAGAGTCGACAAAGACTGCACAGAGGGTGAGTGGGGAGGCCACCCTGAGCACACTCTTCTTCAGATCATCACTTACCGGGACTACCTGCCCCTGGTGCTGGGGCCGCGGGCCATGAGGAAGTACCTGCCGAGCTACCGCGCCTACAATGACTCGGTGGACCCCCGCATCGCCAACGTCTTCACCAATGCCTTCCGCTATGGCCACACCCTCATCCAGCCTTTCATGTTCCGCCTGGATAACCAGTACCAGCCCATGGAGCCCAACCCCCGCGTTCCACTCAGCAGAGTCTTCTTTGCTACCTGGAGGGTGGTGCTGGAAGGTGAGAGGGACCTCAGCCAGGAGACGGTGGGCTGGCAGCTGAGGACGTGGTGGGGGTGGCCTTGGCTGCAGGGAGCTGGGGCAGGAGACATCCTCTTCCTTCCATCTTTGGCTGGCTTTCCAGCCTAGGTTCACCTGACTGCTCCTGTATATAATACCAAAGGCGGGGGGTGGAGAGGGCTTGCAGGGAGCCGGGTCCTTCCTGTGTATTATGATTCTTAGTGACCCAGGAGCCCAGGGGCTGGCTGCACCCCGACTGGCAAGTCTGAATGGCATTATCCCCTGAGACCTCGATCCCCCAACCAAGACCTGCCCACCGAGGCCACCTTGGCACCAAGAGCCGTGTGTGCCCAGCCCTCTTCTGCCATGCCCTGATGGCGCCTGGGACTTTTCCCTAACTCCAGTCTGAGCTCTGGCTCCTGAGCCAGATCCTTCCCCAAGCTCGTTCCTCTTGTCCCAGGTGGCATCGACCCCATCCTGCGGGGCCTCATGGCCACCCCTGCCAAGCTGAATCGCCAGAACCAAATCGTGGTGGACGAGATCCGGGATCGCTTGTTTGAGCAGGTCATGAGGATCGGGCTGGACCTGCCCGCCCTGAACATGCAGCGCAGCCGGGACCACGGCCTCCCAGGTGAGGGGCTGCAAGAGCCCCCCTGGCTCCCCACCTCCCACTCTGGGGCCCTGCCCTCTGCAGTGCCCCCAGCTGCCCAGGTGGGCCGGAAACCTGGCTCGATCACATTTCATGTGGCTTTGTTTTACATGAACTTTGAGGGGGAAGAGATTATTATCGCTTCCATTTTACAGATGAGCAAACCGAGGCTTGTAGAGATTCAGAACCTGCCCAGGTTCTTCTCCAGCCAAGTCAGTGACCAAGCCCAGATCAGCCTAACCCCAAAGCCTGTGCCTACATTATGGGACAGCTGATTGGGCCGAACCTCCTAGACACACCTCATCCCTCACGGGTCTGAGATCTTCAGAGGGAGACAGCGAGATGTTCCTATTCTCAGAGGCTGTAGGAGTTATGGCAGTTTAGGATCTGCCTTACAGTGGGGGGGGGGGGCAGAGGAAAGAGAGAGGGGGTTGGCCCCTCAGTTTGGGGTTCCCTGGGGGCTTATAGCCTGGGAGAAACCCCTCTGTGTCCTCCTCTCCCTCATGTCCCTCGGTAGACAGCCACGGTCATGGGGTGTTGGGAGGTGGGCTTTGTGGGACCCTCCTCCAGCCGCCGCTCCCCCCGCCCCGCAGGGTACAATGCCTGGAGGCGCTTCTGCGGGCTCCCCGAGCCCAGCACGGTGGGCGAGCTGGGCACGGTGCTGAAGAACCTGCAGCTGGCGGAGAAGCTGATACAGCAGTATGGCACGCCCGACAACATCGACATCTGGATGGGCGGCGTGGCCGAGCCCCTGGAGCCCTTCGGCCGCGTGGGCCCGCTCCTCGCCTGCCTCATCGGGACCCAGTTCAGGAAGCTCCGCGACGGTGACCGGTAAGGGGCGGCGAGCGGCTCAGGCCTGTTCTCCAACCTCTGGGGGGGGGGGGGACTTCCGCCTGTGAAGTGAGGGGCAGGAAGGGATCGGTGATTTTCCAGGGTGTTCCGGGGCCTCGAGGTCATCCCTCATGTGCTCTGAACCTACCGGGGGTGCAGGCAGGAGGGACCTGGATCCCCCATCGTGAAGGAGGGAAGACAGACAGTGCAGCTCTTACCTACTCCTTCTCCGGTTTTGGGGTGCTTGCTGTTGGACAGTCCCCAAGGCTCTGCTAGTGTCACGTCACCTGTCATGCCCAGTTCCTACCTGGTCCATATTGCACCCTTGGGAAACTAGAGAAATGTGTCCCTCTCCGGGTGGACCCATTATAAACCCACCGCAAGGTTCTCTGCGCCGCCCTGGACAAGGCCCGGGGCCCAGGGTGTTGTGAGGGAGCGCGGGCCCAGCTCCCCGTGCAGCGTGAGTGGGGCGTCGGGGGCCTCCGGGGTGCAGGCCGTGCAGAGCCACCGGGCAGGGCGCTCCCGTCCCCCCCCCCCAGCCCCGCACCATGAGGAGGGCACCCCTCCTGTGGAAGCCCCTGGGCTGCAGGAGGACCCGGAGCCCTCCCGGGCGGTGCCGATGTCTGCGGTGCTGTCTCACATCCAGGGAGCGGCTCGGCCAGCGGAGGCGCTCCCAGCTGAGGACAGCCTGGGCGCAATGTCCACGGGTGTCCCCACGCAGGTTTTGGTGGGAGAACACGGGCGTGTTCAGCAGGCAGCAGCAGCAGGCGCTGACCAGGGTCTCCCTGCCCCGCATCATCTGTGACAACACGGGCATCACTACCGTCTCCAAGAACAACATCTTCATGTCCAACATGTTCCCTCGGGACTTCGTCAACTGTAGCACACTCCCCGCACTGGACCTGACCTCCTGGAGGGACAGTGACTAGAGGCTGGGTAAGGGGGTGTGCTGGTGAGGTCACGCCTGGGAAGTGCCTGGGCTGGCCCCCTGGGGGCCCCTTCCTGAGGAGAGCGTCTCCCCGTTCCGGCTGAGAAAACGAGTGACCAGACATTTATTTGTGTGTGTGTGTGTACGCGCGTGTGCGCAGTGTACAGAAATTGCATTTCCTCCAGGTGAGTTTTCTGTGACTGTGGGTCGTGTTTTGTGTGCTGTGTATACGTGTCGCTTATGTGAGTGTGTGCTTGCTGTTTGCGCGAGCGCTCGCATACGGAGGAGAGTAGCGTGCATGGGCGAGGAGCGCGAGCTCAGGGCCAGTTCGCTTGGGTTCGAATCCTGACTCTGCAGCTCTCCCGCTGTGTGACCTCAAACAAATGACTCAACCTCACTTTTCTTGAGAAAACCTTGAGTTTTCTTCTTTGCAAATAAAAGCTGTCGTGGTTCCTTAGAGGCTCCGTTTACACCATCTCTGCCCCCCAGGGAACATATACGTGACAGTGTCCGGGCTAGCAGAGGTGACCCAGTGACCCCTGGGGGAATGGCCATGAGCAGTTAGGCTGTGTGTGGTGGTTGAGCCGTGGGCTCAGGGGAGCAAGGCTCGGCCAGTGGCTCCCCTTTTGCTTCCTTATGCTGTTCTCTTGCTTGTTCCTAGGAGACCCCCTTGGAGAGGAAGTGGGGCCCATTGGCCCTTTTGTGCCCTGTTTGTACCTGACGTCTGTGATAATAAAGCACCACTGATGGGGATCTTCGCTCTGTCCTGGTCTGCTATGGGGCTGGGCCCTCGGCATGAGGCTTGCTCTGGCTTCTGAACTTGAACCAGTGTGATCCATGCCTCCAAAATGGGGGAAAGGGTATCTGGGAGTCATCCTCTGATGCACACACGGCAGGCAGTCCTTAGAAGCCTCCCGGCCTGGTCACACCGAGCAGACCATTCTGACTCACCTTGCACCCACACCGCCCCGGGGAACAGACACGGGGTCACCAAGCCCTTACGCTCCTTCACTGCTCTAGCCAACATCGGCCGTGTGCTTGGTCTGGGCTAGGCCTGTGTCAGGGGCTGGGAGGTGGAGGGGACACAACGCCGTCGTGCAGGAGAGAAAGAACAGAGGTGTGATGGGGAGGTGGGCCCTTCCCAGCTGACAGGGAGCCTCTGGCTTGGGCACCCCTGCAGCCTGGCACGGTGGCTCGGAGACCCTCGAGACAGCAGACTCCTCAGTCCTGGCTTCATGCAGCCAGTTTCCTAGAGCGGGGACAACAGATGGCGGGGCCCAGGAGGACAGGGCCAGAGCTGAGGGAAGGGAAGGAGGGTATTTCCCAAATAATCTTGCCTGGAGCTTGACCCCTATGTCTGAGACTGGTGGATTTCCCCCTGCCCCCCTTGCTCCCCGTCCCCCGCCCCTCCCCAGCTGGGAGCCTGAAGGGGTTCAGGACACCGAGGCTTGTGCACCCATAGGAGCCGCAGGCCGCATTAAGACCTCCCGTAACAGGATACTTTCCATCTCACTGATGATGAGAGGGTAGCCGGAGAGGGGACGGGACTCATCTGAGGCTCGAAGACGTAGGTGCGAGAGCCAGGACAACAGCCCAGATCTTCGGGCTCCTCGGCTCTTCCCACGGGATGGCTAAGTGCCTCCTCCCCCCCCACTCACTCCACCCGTCAGGGGCCCCGGAGGGGCTGGCTAGGCCGACCTTACCCGGAGGGTCATTTTAAAAGAACACATGAGTATGTATTGGGTAGCAGTGCAAGGAATATTCTAGAGATGCCCCTTCAAAGGTCTCATAGGCTCCAAGGATTGCCATCAAAAAGAGGGTAGTTCGGGGTGCCTGGGTGGCTCAGTGGGTTAAAGCCTCTGCCTTTAGCTCAGGTCATGATCTCGGGGTCCTGGGATCGAGCCCCGCATCGGGCTCTCTGCTCAGCAGGGAGCCTGCTAAAAAAAAAAAAAGTAGTTCCCAGAAGGGTTTCTGGAGGGGAAATTTTAGCTATAGGGGAATCCAAGCCCAGACATCCTGTTTGATCCCCAGACAGCACCCCAAACCCTCTCCCTTGTCTCTCTATGGCCACTGTTTCTTTCCCCGGGAGCCCCTTGCCTCCTCCTTTTCTCTGAGAACTGAAATCTCACCACACCATACCTTCTTACCCCACAGACCCATGCACACGGCATCCTAGTGGTAAGACATGTCTGCACTGGGAACATCTAGTTACTTATTTGGCCGTGGTTCCAAGGTCTGCCTTCCAGAAGGGAACAGTGTCATTGCCACCACCTTCAGTCAATCATCAG
This sequence comes from Potos flavus, assembly GCA_028534135.1. NCBI lineage: Eukaryota > Metazoa > Chordata > Mammalia > Carnivora > Procyonidae > Potos > Potos flavus. The sequence goes on along the minus strand of CM052891.1, from coordinate 28,029,229 downwards.
AGGTTTATTGAGCCCGTGCTGTTTGCTGAGCGTCATGCTGGTTGGCACAGGGGACACTCAGAAGCAGACTGAAGTCTCTGGCTCGAGGGGCTTACAATCTAGTTTGAAAGGAGAGGTGGAAAGATGAGAGCCTGATGGCCATGGCCTTAGATGAGACATGTTGCAGGGAGAGGGTAGGTGACATCCCAGGGACAGAGGGGATGGTGTGGCAGCAGCGGGATTCAGGCGGAGGAGCTGGGAAGGCTGAGGTGCTGGCCTTGGGCTTGAGCGAGGTGTGTATCTGGCAAGTAGAGACAAACCTGCTGAAAAGAAGGGCCGGGAGGGGGTGTGGAGCTCTAAGGGACTGGGTCACCGAACTTGCTTGAAATGGCATCAACAAGGACCAAAGGGAACGCTACTGCACAGTGCGGCAGGCTGGGAAGTCTGGGCCCCTAATTCTCCTCTGAGGCCCAGGGTGAAAGGTCCAGCTTGTCAATGGCTGAGCAATGCACAAAGCCTCGGGGGTAGCTGTTGGCCTGGAATGGGTCCCGTGGGACCTTGGTGATGTGAGTGTTGTCACAGACGAAGCGCGAGAAGGACATTTTCTGGAGAGAGTCCCGCTGCTTCTCAGTGAAGACCCCAGGGTTCTCCCACCAGAATCTGGAGAGACAGAAGCAGGGTCTGTCCACACAGAAGGGGAAGGAAGGAGGCGGCTGGGAACACACGGAGGTCTGTGTGTTCCCAGACCACGCAGGACTTTGGGACCCCCACAGAGAAGGGGGGGCTGCTCTCCCCTGCCCTCCCCACAAGATCTCACTTGCCTGTCTCCATCACGGATCTGCCGGAACTGCTTCCCCAGGAGGCAGGCCAGGAGAGACCCCACCCGGCCCCTCTCCACCAGGGGCTCAGCAACGCCCCCAACCCAGATGTCGATGTTGTCAGGGGTTCCGTAGAGATCCAGTAAGTTCTTAGCCAGCCTCCTGTTCTTCAGTACAGCATTCAGCTCCTTCAGGGTCTGGGGCTGCGGGAGGTCACAGAAGCGTCTCCAGGAGTTGTACCCTAGAATGGAGGGGCCGAGGCTGTCTCATCCCAGGGGCTTCTCCCCCACGACTCCCCTCGGGGACATACCTGCTCCAGCTCCATCGGCCCCAGAAAGCCTGGCCTCATGGCCTCCGGGGCGGGGTGGGGGGTGGGCAGGGCTCCGTTGTTTCATACTTGTGGTACTTCAGGCTCGAGAAGGCTAGCAGGTTACATGGGACTTACTGTGGGGCCAGGCACTATTCTAAGCCCTGTACAAATATGTCAACTGAAGAACAGAGATGCTAAGTAACTTGCCTAAGGTCACGTCCTCAGAAATGGCACAGCTGGGATTTGAACCCCGGGCCATCTGGCTCCTAATTACTACATTAAATTGCCTTTCGTGGGTACAAAAGAAAGGTCCAAAAGTCATTGCTTTGTCTCTATTCTCCTTTCTTAATGTGTTTCTGGGCTTTTCAACCAGCTCTGATAAGTCAGTCGTTGGCCTCCTGTTCATCTGAGGAGCTCTGGGACGGTACTAGGTATGTTCTTATCTCTGCATTAGGGAGAATGGAAGACTCCATTTCACAGATGAACAAAACACATCTTTTAAAAACTGGCATCTCTGCTTTCTGTTTTAGAATTGGCCAGATCCCCTGGGTTATAGAAGAGAGTCCCCAGGAACCTCAGAAAGTAACGGAAAGTTCCCTGGCCCGGCAGGACCCCAGGCCCGCTCACCGGGCATCCCATGGTCTCGGCCCCGCTGTATGTTGATGGCGGCCAGGTCAAAGCCGTGGATCTTGTGGGTGGGCTGGAAAAGCTTGTTGCGCAGCTCTCTCGTCATCATTTTATTCTGATCCAGCAGCTTGGACTTCTTGGCCAGCAGGCCCCTGACCAGGGGGTCGATTCCGCCTGCAAGGGAGACCCAGAGGCCATCCTGGGGACGGGGGTAGGGCGAGGCCGTCTTCCACTGCCAGCCCCTCCCTCCACCGGACGTTTCCTTTCAGGTAAAAAGTAAGACCAGCTGACTATCTCAGGCTGGCAGCTGGGAGAGGAGAGCAAGGTGAAGCCTGCAGGGCGTGCTGGGCTGAGGGCATCTAGACTGCCTGCCGGGGGTGCGGAGGGGGGTGAGGAACGGGATGGTCCTGGGATGATGGCAGGAGTATAAGCATCAGGAGGTTTTTGAGCTTTGGCTCAGAGAGTCGGCTCCTCCTTCCACGTGTTCCCCCGAGGAACTCTGAAGCATGGGGAGAGGGAGCAGGAGGCTACAAAGAATGGCCCTGACTTGTCAGGCCTTAAGCAAAGCCACGTTCAATGCGGCCTGGCCCAGGATAAAGGGGAGCTGGGCCCAACTTTTGGCACTTGATGGAGGTGGAAAGTCCTAGCGGAGAGCAGAAAAGAGCAATTTATTTACCAAACCCATGAATTCTTTCTGCAGGGAAGCCTGAGGCAGGGAAAGCCCAGACACCTTGGAGGCCAGAGGAGGAGAGAAAGAATAATAACGCATTTATTGACCGCCTCCTGTGTGTCAGAAACCATTGTAGGGTGCGCCTCACATCTATGCCACATCATTTTTGTATATCCTACTGCCGTGGGTACCGTTGTTGTCCCCGTTTTACAAATGAGGAAACTGAGGCTCAATGAGGCGGATTCACTTGCCCAGGGTCACGCAGGAAGGAAGTTCCTGGAGTCTGACCTCTAAGCCAGGCTTCCCTAGAAGCAGGGCACAGCGCGAGACCGCCGGGAGACAGTGCTTCCCTAAAAGGACGCACCGTCTTTGACTATCCTCCAGGTGTTGAAGAAGAGGGTGTGCAGGGGGAGCTCTGCCTCTGAACCCCACGGCTGATAGTTCTCATCCAGGCGGGACACGGTGGAGGGGACCTCCAAGTGTCCAAAGCGGAAGGCAAAGGTGAAGACGTTGGAAATTCGGGGGTCGGCGGATTTGTCGTAGCCTTGGTATGGGGGGATCCACTTCTGCATCTCCTCACCGAGCACAATGGGTAGGTAGTCCCTAAAGGTGATAATCTGAGGGCAGGGGGGAGAAGCATGTCATGAGCCAAGGGTGGGAGAACACTGTGACCTCTGCAGAGTGAGGTTGGAGGAAGCTGCAATCAAGAGGGACGAGTGGCCAAAAATCTAGGAGGGCAAATGGATAGCACACGTGCCCATTTCCCTTCCTGTGGCCATGGCTGACAGATGCTAATTGATCATGACATTCTTTCTGCTGGTCGCTCGTCGTTTGCCTCAACACGGGCCCTACTGATCAGTCCTTTGAATTGGCACTAGACATGTACTCTCTCTGTCACCTCTGCTCCAGGTCTGTGGCCTTGAAGTTAAAGTGACAGTCCTCGTGTGTCACTGGAACATAACGATGTCACATCATCCAACTTTTCCCCGTAGGGCCAGAGCAAAAGGAATGATGACCCACAGGAAGGGTTCACAGGGCAAGTTCAACTCATCTCCAATTCTGAGACAAATGGTGCGCCGTGGAGAGAGCAGCCCGGGGGCTTGTTTTACTCAAGGCAATGAGCTAACACACAGAGAGAAAATTCTGAAAACCGAGAAAATCATGACACTACCTAATGCAATAATTCTATTTTTTCTTTTTTCTAATCTTTGTCTATACGATATATATTTTTACACACTTGCACTCCTAGAGAATACATACTTTTACATTCTGCTTTTTAAACTTCAAGCTTCTCATGTTTCTACCTAGCTCACCATTATTCTGTAATTCAACGTGCATAATATTCTCTTGCATCCATGGATCCTTCTCTTATTGTTTTACTTTTGGGTTGCGTCCAGTTTGTTCAGCAGCATAGGCTGTGGGGATTTCATCCTCGGAGCAGGCAGTCTGCTTCTCAGACTCTGCGAGGTAGCAAGCGACAGGCACTTGCCTCTGGCCACAGAGGACCGTCCCAGCTGTGGCGCCAGACCCAGCTGGTTAGTCAGACTCTCGCTCTCAGGAATTTAGATTTCGGATGCCGCCATCCTAGACTGCTCGCAGCAGCTTCATTCATAATAGCCCCAAACTGGAAACCATTCCAATGTCCTTCAATGGGTGAATGGTTAAGTCAACCATGGAACACTACTCAGCAACGGAAAGGAAGGGATTTTATACCTGCAACAGCCCCGAGGGACCTCAGGGCCATTACGCTGAATGTAAAGAGCTGATCTCAAAAGGACACATCCTGCATGGTTTCATCTATGTAACATTCATGAAATAACATAACTGTACAGACGGAGGGCAGATTAGTGATTGCCAGGGGATGGGGGTGGGTGTCTGTGGCTCTCAGAGGGTAAGCAGGAGGGAGTCTTGTGATGGCAGAGTGAGGTCTCTTTATTGTGGTGGCGATGACATGAGACTACCCATGGGATAAAATTGCACAGACACACACACATGCACACCCAATTGCATTTCTAACTGGTGAAATCTGAATAAGACCTTTGGTTTGTGTCAATGTTAATGTCCTGCTTTTGATGTTGTACCATGGGCATGCAAAACATCAGCCCTGGGGGAGGCTGGGTGCATGCACTGTTTGTTTACGACTTCCTAAGAATCTGTAGTTATTTCAGGAAAAAAAAAATGCTTGAATACGTGCCCAGTTATTCTAGCTAGTCAACCAGCCAATCTCCTATAGCAGTGGACGGTGCCTGGGACCCGTGGCTTGGATGTGGAGAATTTAAAAAGAAGAGCATCCAGCTGAGATAACCCACCTAGCTGCTGTTCAGCAGTCCCAGGGGTGACGGAGACTTTGGTCCCAGGGATGACACCTGACTGACCAACATACAGATGACTCTCAGACACTCTGAATCCAGGGATTTATTTTGGTGCAAAGAAGGTAAAGAAACGAAAGGGAGGGTGAAAAGCATGAGACAGTGGGAAAGAAGCAGCAGAGCGGGAGGAGGGGAAGCGGAGGGGCGGGAAACAGAGAAGGTGGCAGAGCCAGAGGCGGAAGCCGGGTGGGCGCGGGAGGCAGTGCTCCTGGGCTTTTGTACCTGCACGAAGGCTCCCAGGATCTTCCGGGCTTCCTGGTAGACCTTCTCTCCGTCCCACTGAGGGTTGAGTCTCTTTAGCTCGATTGCCAGCCGGTTGTGCTCTCGGACAAAGAGGGTGTGGGAAGTGGCCAGCAAGATCTGCTCTGAAGCTCGGGAATCTCCTGAAAGCCCAGAAGGCAGGAAGGCTGGTTCCCCCAGAGCAGCCCCAGAACCCAGTAACCTGCACAAAGAAATAGATGACAGTGCCCCTGAGGGACCCTCTCTAAGCCCCTCCTTCTAGTTAACCTAAAGGAAGTCAAGTGGAACGGGATCAGGGCAGGGGTTCACAGGTTTGAATGTCAGCTTCACACACACGGTTTTTAGCTGAGTCACTTTGGACAAGTTACTGGGCACTTCCAAGCATCAGCCTCTGGGAGAATGGGGATAATAACGCCGACTGCACAAGACTGTGCTAAAAACTACAGATGACATTAAAAAGTAAAATTTTGCCAATTACAATCCCAACTGCCCTCTAAAATGGGGCAGTAGAAATTAACAGGGGCTTTTTGTGCAGAGCAACTTGGAAAGTTTTAAGAATGCCAGTTTGAGGCCTGGAACGTGGGTAGGGTCGAATTTCTCCGTGCAGTAACGGGAGAAGACTCTAGAGATGGGGGCCGTTGGGAGAAAGGAAAGAAGGGAGGAACGGGGGCGGGGGCTTAGTTAACTGGCAGAAGAGCAGGTGTTTCACAAGGGGACATTTTGTGTCCTCTAATCTTCAGGAAAAGTCTATTAAATTCACAAATGCTTGGTCTTAGCGGGTATTTTTGTGGAAAACAGGAAAGGATTCGGTTTTGTATCTGGATTGATGTGAGATATGTGTGAACATGGGATCCAAGAGGCTTACCCAAGAGATCTGGGCCTTTGGACTGGTTTTCTGCCATGTCTGGGTGGGCAGGGGGGTTTGTCCTTCAGAGTGGGTTTTTGGAAGAGGAGAGGTCTCCAGGAGCCCAAGGCAGAGGGCCTGAGGGCAGATCAGGAGGGCACGAGCCCCCAGAATGAACAGAATTGGGGGGCTTTGGTTGTGCACAGGTTGTATGGAGTGGGGGCTTTGTGCTGAGTGTATAAAAAGCCTTAAAAATAGGCATTCCTCTTGGGGCGCCTGGGTGGCTCAGTGGTTAAAGCCTCTGCCTTTGGCTCAGGTCATGATCTCAGGGTCCTGCTCTCTGCTCAGCGGGGAGCCTGCTTCCCTCTTTCTCTGCCTGCCTCTCTGCCTATTTGTGATCTCTCTCTGTCAAATAAGTAAATAAAATTTTTAAAAAATAGGCATTCCTCTTAATCCAGAACTTCCTCCTCTAGCAAGTTATCTTAATAAAATTATTAAAAATGAGGGGCACCTGGGTGGCTCAGTCGTTAAGCATCTGCCTTCAGCTCAGGTCATGATCCTGGGGTCCTGGGATCGAGCCCTGCATCAAGCTCCCTGCTCAGTGGGGAGTCTGCTTCTCCCTTTGTCCCTTTCCTCCTCTTGTGCTCTCTCTGTCTCTCTCTAATAAATAAATAAAATTTTCAAAAAAGTAAAAATAAATAAAAAATTAAAAAATAGAATTATTAAAAATGAGTACAAAGATTCATCAACAAGGATGTTCATGACCTAAAAAACAGCAATAAATCACAGAAAATCTAGAAATTATTTAAATGCTCCCAAGTAGGGTTGATAAAATTAATTATAATATATGTCATGGAATACCAGGCACCCAGTAAAAATCATGTTGTAGAAGAATGATTAATGATGTGATATGTTAAATGAAGACATCAGGTTATAGAACATAACTGATAGTATATCCCCAACTATGTAAAACAGTGTAGCACTCTAAGATTTTTTTAAAAACCTGAAAACCTCGGCATTAAAAATGTTAACAATCGTTACCTGTGGGTGGTGGGGTTTTGTGGATTTTCTTATGTGTGCTTCTCTGGACTGAATTTTTTCATAGTGAACACATGTTCTTAGATTTTGTCTTCATCTGGGCCCTTCTGCCAGTCCTGGACCAGAGCCAGAGGCAGTGGGGACTTGGTGTGCGTTTTTTTCCAGAAGGCAAAGGAGAAGAGGCAGTGGCAAAGCCTCTTTGGAAGTGCCTAGTAGCCTCCTGAAGCTTTTTGGTCTCTCTCTGCTCCCAGTCCTTGGGTCTCTCTGTTTCCAGCCGAGACTCACCTGCCAGGAAGCAGGGCACTCGGGCGGTGGTGTTGATGAACTCACAGGGGCTTGGCTTCTTGATGTCGAAGGGCAGGTAAGGCAGCCCGTGGTCGCAGAACTCCTGGTTCACAGCCATGAGGCCTAGTGGGCTGCTGAGGTTGCGAAGGCGGCTGGCCAGGCTGGGCTCGGGGCCGTATACCAAGCTGGCATCCAGGAAGGAGGTCAGAGCGTTGATCTGATCTCGAGCCAGGGACTGGTAAGGTGGAGTGGGGCAGACGAACCCAGCTCGGAAGAAAGGCATGCACTTGCCTTGAGTCCTCAACTTGGGGTCATTGGGAGGGAACTGCAGAGAGATTGGGGGGGGTAGGTGACTGGGCAGAGGTGGCACAGCTGGGACCTGACAACCTCCCCCCAGGGCAGGTCTGGATGCGGCTGGCAAAGATGCTGATGGAGCCCTCCTGGGACCCTGGGACTAGACACTGACTCCAGATACCTCCTGCTGTCGTTGTACATCCTGGGCCACAGTGCCCTGAAGTTCATTACATCCCACTGTGTAAAAAAGGCTGAGGGGAATCATTCAATCTTTCATAGCAAAGGTTTTACGTTTTTCTTGGGGGAGGGAGTCCTGAGATCCCTGGACAGGGAAGCAGGACATGATCTAGGAAAGGCTCTGTTACTAATTATTACTAACAACAGCTACCCTTTATTTATTTTGGACCTAACATGTGCTATGCATAATGCATTCCTTTTCTCACTTCGGGCCTCAAAAAAGGTAAGGCAGATAATTCAGTCTCATTTTACAGGTGAGAAAATTGAGGCTCAGAAAGGTTAATTAATTTGCCTAGGAACTTAGAAACTGGAAGGGAAATATATGGGATTTAGATCTAGATTGACCTCAGTCCACAGCTCATGTTCTTTATATCACAGAACATAGCCTTGATTTGTTTGAGTGAATAAATCACTCTCTAACTGTGAAATCATGAATAAGAAGAAAATGCGGCACCATGGCAAGTTCCTCTGTCTTCTTGCTGGAAAGCCCCACAAATCCTGGCCCTCGCTCTGATTCATCCATCAAATCGCAGCTCTTTCTGGGAGTGGCCCTCCCAGACCCCACGGCGACTTGCGTCAGTGCTCTACACACTTGACTGTGTATAAAAACAATCTCCTGGGGATCCTGGTATAATGTAGATTTTGTTTCCCCACATCTGGGATGAGGCTTGAGCTTTAACATTCCTAATAAGTCCCCAAGTGCTGCCAGTGCTTCCAGGCCAGGCATGGAGACAACCCTCCCCAGAGCTCCCCCAATTTTGCCATTAGCGGTTACTTGTCCATTTCCCACCCAGGCTCTCAGTCCTTGAGGAAAGGAGCCGTGTTTGAATCCCCAGTGCTTAGCATACTGCTTGGCACGGAGTCGATAATTAACGCCTATTCATGGAATAAACGGATGGGTGAATGAACGGACGTGTGAGGTTTGGGAAGCCGTCAGATCAGCATTGGAGATCTATCTGGAGCCCCTGACTGACCAGCCGGGAATGTCTGCTCCGTCGTCGGGGAGGCGGGGGCTTGTCACCAACAGCTGCAGGGGCCTACCATGATGGGGAAGCAGTTGTCTCCCTGGATACAATACTTGTCACACTGTGCTTTGGAGTACTCGCTGCTCCCCAGCTCAGTGTCGGGGGCAAAGTCAAGGTCATGGTCCACGATTTGACCCCACTGCATGAAGAGCAAGGATCTGTTTTGGTCCAGAACACCTTCCTCATTCAGGTAGTCTGCAATCCGGTTGGATACGTCGCGGGCCTGAGGACAGAGAGCGGACGGAGAGAGAAGGGGAGGAAGGATTGGAGGGAGAAGTGCTTGGAGGAGTCTGACTGAGCCGTTTACTGTGTCCCTTGGGTGTAACAGGTACCTGTTTATGGGGTGGGTGGCGTCACACCTATCCTGTAGGGGACGACACCCAGTCCGGGAGAGGCCAGGCCAATCCCCAGCAGTCCTGCAGCTACAAAGGGGTAGGGATGGGACCGCACACTGGTCTGCGTGACTTGATGGCTTGCAAGGCCACTGCCCTTTCCACGACGGAAGGGGAAAACAAAGGCTCCTGAAGTCAGTGTCCCGGGAGGTGCCAGGTGTCTGGCAATAGGAGAGGGGCTCTGGGGAGGGGCTGCCAACTCAGATGAGGCCAACAGATAGGACCTCCAGGCAGACAACAGCTGATGCACCCCAGGGGCGGGGGCGGGGTAAGCGCGGGCAGGATGGGACAGGGAGGCCATCTGCCTGGGACACCACAGGGTATCTGGCCTGTGGGCCGCCGGGCCGCGACCACCGCGTGGCTGTCCTCGGGCTCTAGGCTCTGCTGCCCTCTAGTGGCATTTTTGGGGAACACGGTCGGGGAGCCCGTCCAAATGTCCATCTCCGCCGCCGCGGCCCCGCCTCGCACCCTCTGCCCTCCCACCTCTTTCTCTGGCCTTCTTCCCACGTGTGTTTGGGGGCGCATCCCCTCCCCTCTGGCTGCCCTCCCGCCTCCTCCGGCTCCCGGCTCGCGCCCACCCCGGGCCCGCCCTCACCAGCGGGAGGGGGAAGCCGTTCCGCGTCCTGCCCGGCGTCCACCCGAAGGGCAGGGAGAGCCCGTCCTCGTACTCGGCGGGCAGCCAGCGCGCCAGCGCCCTGTTGGAGGCGCCCAGCGCGGGGTATCTCCTGAAACCGAGCAAGACCCGCGCTCAGTCCGTGAGGACCGGTGGGGGAGCGGCAGGAGCCTCCGCCCGCAGGAAAGGGGGCGCGGAGGAGACGCCTGTCACACGTGGGGTTTCGGAACGGCGTCCACCCCGAAGGCGCGGGGCTGCGCTGCGGGTGGGATACAGTGGTCTCTTCGGGGAGGCTTCCAATAGAACGGGTTCCGGTGGCCGCAAGCCCAGGCGGGTAGGGCACTGGGGGTTCTGCCTGGACCGCCCCAGCGGCCAAGCCCCCGGCCGGGCTGGGTTGGGCAGGGCAGGCGGGCAGGGTGGAGCGGGTGGGCTGGGCATGGCCATTGGGACGGGCCGCCCCCCACCCCGGCCCATGCCCGCTCACCTGTTATTACAGTCTCCTGTAATGGTTCGGTAAGGACTGCCCTCGTCACATTTCACCACGGGAACAGGGGCGTCACAGCCCACCTCTCCAGACAGGGCAGTCAAGTCCAGACTGGGGTCTGAAACAGAAGGCGCGCCAAAGCTGCTGAGTTCTTTCTCCATTCTGGGGCACGGGGGGGGGGGGGGTCGGGGGGGGGGAGGTGGGGACACTGAAACCAGAGGTCAACTTACATTTCTTGGAATACATGTCTATGTTCTAGGGAAGCAATTCTCTGGTGGTTTCTTGTTCAACCCTGACAACTCATTAAAGTAGAATTTTCATTCCCATTTTACAGATAAGAAACTGAGATCACAGTGCTCAAGAGAATTTCCTGAGGCCACACAGATAGTAACTGTGAAAGTTCCCAGAATTGTTAATGATTCTTTGTTTTTATCAGGTCACTAGAATCAATAGATCTTTCTTTTAGAATGAAAACGCCCCGGGAGTAGAGCACCTGTTAGTCTGAATTAGTTTGTTAAGACTGCTTTTCTTCTAAAGCTTCACTGACACCTGAAGTACCAAACAAGCAGGAATCTAGATAAGGAAGACGTGGGGAAGTGAGAAGCATGGTGGTCTTGGGAGGAGTAACATGGTGGGGGGCTTCAGGCATCCGAGGCGCAGAATGGAGGGAACTGCTGACCTCCTGATGCAGCCTGAGACGCACCCCGGTGCCTGTGTGGAAGGGAGGCAAGGGAACCTGGTTCTGTGGGGGCTTCGTCAGGGGACCGTCTGTGAAGGATGGTGGGGGCTGGGGTTCAACCTTCTTCTCCTTTGGAATCTCAGAGTCTCAAAGTGATCCCTACTTCTCCCCACCTTGTCCCAGTTGCCTTCTTTCAGACCTTTGGACTTTGGCCAAGTCCTAGGCCAGTTATCTTCCCAGACTCGATGTTTTCCCAGGGAGAACCTGCAGCCTCTTCCTCCAGTCAGGACCAAACCCCTTCCTCCATGACCCTCCAGGAACTGTGACATTTGGTGGGGCGGGGTGGTGGTGGAGGGGTTGGAGGAGGGCATGATCAATCCATTACCTCATTGTTTCAGCTTCACCTTACCCAAAACTAGATGGATATCTCATCTCCTGTGACATAATCCCAGTAAATCCCCTGATCGGGTGGCTTAAATGTCTCCTTTACAGGCCGTAGTGGTGGCATTGTGGTTTGGGACAGGGAGCCCATGTTTATTGACTTTAGTACTTCCTCTGGACAGAGAATTACAGATGGCATTTTACAAAGAGCATGAATGTCCCGTCATTTGGAGTTGGCAACGTGACCGTGCTGCAAAACACGTCCCACACTGGCATAGCTGTCCTCTCTGTCCCTCCTCGCTCTGCAGGTCCACGGCTCTGAGAAGGGAGAGCCGGGAGGGCCCTTCTCAGGAGGTGCTCCTAATAGAGGACGCAGCTTTTGGTGGCTCCTGTTCTCTCCTACAGAGGGACGGCCCCTTCCTGCCATCAGAGGGTTAGTGGGTTTTCTGTACCTGTGGCATTGGTCAAGGCCGCTTTCTGCCTCAGTCTCTTTAAGGACTCCTCCCACACCTGCCCGATGCGGATGGCTGTGCGCGCCCGGCCTTTGGCGTGCTTGAGGTACTCTGAGAGCTGCCGAGTGGTGGGCGCCTCGGAGCTCATGGCCGTCTTCAGCCTACAGCAGAGAGCAATGGAGAGTCACGACCGGGCCCCTGTAGAAGGGGAGCGAGGGGATGTGTGTCTGGGGAGGAGCCACAGGGGGTGTGGACAGCACGCAGGAGACAAGCCATCCCTGCGCTCTTTTCTCGTTTCCCTTCGGATGCCTCTGGAAAATGTCTTCTGGGAGGAGGAAGCTACAGTGTGCCTGGTTCTGAGAAAGGGCAGACAGCTGGAGGTGAGCACTTCCTGAATTAGAATCAGAGGGTTGTGGCTGTGCTGGCCGGGTCAGAATCAACTGGGTGAAACTTAAACCAAATCCACGATATACGAGTTCAGACTGAGGAACTCCTGCCATGTAGCTGTGCGGAGCGAGAATTCTAGAACTAACAAGCCTGTGGGCCTGTAGTTCTTCCCATGGAAACACCCTCAATTGCATGTGGCCCTGGAGTCAGCGTGGAGTTTGTTTCGATGTGGGCTGTAGCATCCCGCCCCTTGTGGACCATTTTTGGGGCAAGATGTTCAGCCTCTTATTCTTAATTTCCCGTGTGTAAAACGAGAAGCCCAAATCCCTGCTCCTAAGAAATTCGTGACAACACAGAGGTGACCGAGTGCAAGGTGGGGTCAGAAAAGTCCCTCCGTGAGAATCCACCATCCCCTTCCTGTGCCTCAGTCTCCTCAGGTGGGAGAGGAAGGGTTCTGGGAGAGGATGTCTGTGGCTGTAAGACTGAAATATTGGACGTGGCTCACATCCTTACAAAAGACAGCTCTGCTTTTCGGGGACGGCTCAGTGGCTCCAATAACTAGGCTGTCACCATGGATCAGGTTCTTCGCTGTTTCAAGAGTGAGGGGCATGGTGTCTCCGCTGAGGGACTTCCTGGGCGAGTGGGACAGGCACAAGGACAGCTGTGATGACTGGGCTCTCATCAGCAGGCCTACCCCCGACCAGCCCCCCCAGCCTCAGTAAAATAGGACCCAAGAAAAGAAACCAGGCTGTCTTGTGGCTGCTGTCGCAGACACGGCATGGCCCAGTGGCCCAGAGTGCTGCCCTGGCCGACATGGTAACCGCTAGCCACGTGTGGCTCTTTAAATGGAATTTCATCAAAATCAAGTTGAGTTCAGTTCCTCCCTGGCACTAGCCACATTTTAAGTGCTCAGTAGCCACGTGTGGTTAGTGGCTCCTGTACTGGATGGCACAGATATAGAACATTTCATCATCACAGAAAGTTCTAGCAGCCAGCCCTGGCCTAGAGTTTGAGCTTAGGAAACAAGATTTGAACCCTTGGCTGTTTGGACTCTATTTTGATGCCTGCCACTTACTAGCTATGTGCCTCTGGGCAAGTTACTCAACCTCTCTGTACCCAGCTTCCTTAGCCATAAATGAGGATAATGACAGTAGCCTTTGGTTGAACCGTGCTGTTTAATCATGTTGACCTCAACAAGCTACTTGACATCAGTTGAGTTAGCACTGCATAGGATTGTGGGGAGGAGGGAACGTAAAGCTGGCATAGAATAAACCCTCATGTGTGTTAGTATCAGCACCATGTCCTTGTGAGCCAGGACCCAAAGGGACCCCTGTACCCCAGAAACAAGGTGGGGTGCTGGGCCTTGAAGGGCTCTGCCTAGAAGGTCCCACGCAAGGTTCTCCGTGCTCCTTCCCACTTCCTCTGCCCTGAGCTCTGTGTGGCTCTCCTGCCTGAAGGCTGACCCCCCCTAAGGGACTTACCCCCTACTTGGCTCAGGGCTGGGCTCCGTGAGAGCAGTCAGGGTTTGGGAAGAAGTCTAGCCATCTCCATGCCTGCACCCTCACTCTAGCCACCATCCTCTCCCATCCGGACGGCTGCAGCAGCCTCCTGACGGCGCTTCTGCCCCCGCTCCCATCCCTCTTCCTGTCTCCTGTCCATTCCCCACACAGCTGCGGCAGGGAACTTTTTAGAAGGAAAAGCGGACCATGCCACCCTGCATGGCAAAGCCCTTCATCGGCTCACCCCGGGACATGGATGAATCCGTGTGCTCACTGCACACGTGCTCCTAACCTTGCAGAACATCTTCATCTCCCCCAAAGGAGACGCTGTACCCATTAAGCAGTCACTTCCAGTTCTCCCCTGCTCCCCCCTCCCCACCGCACCCCCCCCACCAGCAACCACTAATCTGCTTTCTGACTCTGTGGCCCTCAGGACCCACCTCTCTATCTCACCGGTATGTGCTCGTGCTTGCCTACTGCCTCCATCAGCATTGGCCTTCTTCGCCCCCGAAGCCTCTTTCCTGCCTTAGCACCTTTGCCGTTGCCCCTCCCAGACCCTGGGATGCTCTCCCCCCAGCTCTCTACACGGCTGGCTGCTTCTCATCCTCCATCAGGCTTCCCCGATCCCTGACCTTGAGTAGCAACCATTGGTCTATTTTCCTCGTCCTTTTCCCAAATCATGACTCGTTGGATTGTTTGTGTTCGTGTAAGGTGAGGTTTCTGTGTGATTCTTTATATCTGCATGAGGAAGTGAGGAACCCTGGTTTTCCGGGTTTTACTCTATCCCCCCCTTGGGGCTATACAAGGATGGAAGTTCAGGGGGGAGAGAGAATGTTCGTTTGGAGATGGGTGCTGAAGTCCCAGGCACTGCCCTGCTGTCACCACGGGGCTTCTTCTGTGCTTTCATTCAGGTGACAAGGACCTCAAGAGGAGGGCCTGCTTGTGTGTCCTAGAGTCATGGCCAGTGGTTGGCACCTGCCCAAAGAGCCCCACGGGGTGGGGGCTGTCACTATGCACCTGATAGCTAGCGAGCCAGAAAGGGTAGCCTTGGGCAAAGTCCACACAGCCTCTGGCGGCGGGGCAGAGCCTTTCGTCTTCTAGAGCCTGCTTAAAAGGTACCTGGCTCAAGAGGGGGCGGGGAGGTGAGAGAGTGAGCGAGATGCTTCTGGACTGAGGGTTGGAGCTGTAAGCTACTGGCCAGAGACTTCTCTGACTCCCTCAAGGCACTACGCTGTGAGGTGACTTAGACTTTGACCTTTGGTATCTCTCCCTCCTTCCCCGGCGTAACCCTAAGGAGTCAGAAACTTGTGCTCGGGGGAGAGGGAGGAGCCCAGGAAAGAGAGGGCTGAGCAGACTGTGCTCCCTTTCTCACTATAAGCCTAACACAGCTCTGAGCTGAGGGAGGTGAGATGCTCTGGGCTTGTTCTCCTTACGCTGACATAGGAATTCCTGAAAGGACACTATTCTTGGGACTAGAAGTGACCATAGCACGTACTTTCATCTAAAAGTCAGCAGACCAGTTATGGGACTGCTTAAGAGTTCATTCAAAGGCCAAGGAGGAAGGAAGCCCCAATTCTAGTGCAAAGAGACAGCAAGAGGAAGGAATAAGGTTGCTTTCTACTCAACACAATGGTTATTGTTCGTCCGTCTTTAGTTGGATGGGCTTCCTGAGGGCAGGGAGCCCGTCTGCACGGCTTATTTCGGGGATCCCAGCCCCTACACGTAGTTGGAGGCTGGCTCGCTCTGCTGGCACCCTGTGGGGTCCCCAAGCACCCCCGGATCTTTTTATGGGGCTGGGGTGCTGTGCCCGTGGCCACCCTGGGTGCAGCTGCTGAAGGCTCACACCTGAACCCTTCTGGTGGGATTACTGAGCCAATCCTTGCTTAATTTCCTCCTCTGACCTCCCCAGCTCGCCCCCTCACTTCAATCACAGCTCTCCCGAGAGCAAGCCTTAGTAAGTCCACCTGCGAATGAACCCACGTGTCAGATTCTGCTTCCGGGGAACCGGACTTGAGTCAGTCAGTGTTAGCTGACCGCATGGAGAAATTCTACCTACAAGCTTTCTGAGACTCTGGAATGCATGACCCAAGGAAACACTGGGCCACGCGGAAGAAAGTACTTACAGGGTGAGTGAGATCAGACATTCTCTTCAAGGTGGTTTACGGGCTGAGGATTTTTAAGACTCGTGGGCTATTACTCCTACTTGCCACACGCTACAGGCCAAGGAGGTGGGGTGGGGGTAGCACAGCTTGTAAAAGGCTTTGCTTGCTGGCTTGTCAGGGCTGGCCCAGAGGCGCTTGTCATTAACCGGAAGCCTAGAAGGGGAGGTAGGCTGTGCGTGCATCTCACGTACCTGGTCCGGGATTCCAGGAAGGCCTTGTCGACTTGGACCTTGACCTGACTCACAGCATCAGAGATGGCAGCAGTCGTGGTGGTCTGTGCTTGGAGGGGAGGGGCAAGGAGCCGAGTATCTGACACCATTCCTTCGAGATACCCTCTGCTTCTGTCTCCTTCTTTCTCAGCTGTTACCCCCACCCCTCAAATCTGAGCAGGCAGAAGATCGAGATTAGGAAACATTCACAAGAATCCTCAAAGAGAAAAAGCACAGAATGGGACGGATACTCTCTGAGCCTCGCTAAGGTGTCAAAGTTGCTCTTCAGGAGTCCACTAGAATACTGAGATAGGACTAAGGTGGGTGACCATTCAGGTTGGCGTGGGCTACTGGGCTATGGGGATTTTTCTGGTTCTTGGTAAGACAGATGCTTAAGCAAGTCCATCAAAGGGCTTAGCTGATCAGGGCCCTGAGGTAGAGAAGGGGATGGCGTAGGGTAGAGGTAGGATTTCTTCTTGTTTTCACTTGTATTGTAGTCTGGTGCATGGGGGGGGGGAGGGGAAGGATGCATTTTCTGAACAAGGAAAGCCTGGTGGGTTAAATGGTGTCCCCCCAAAATACATGTCTAGCCAGAACCTCAGAAGGTGACCCTATTTGGAAATAGGGTCTTCGCAGATGTAATGAATTCAGATGAGGTCATAAAGGTACAGGATTAGGGTAGGCTCTAAATCCAATGACTGGTGGTCTTACAGCAAGGGGAGAGGACACACATAGAGAAGTATGTGAAGACGGGCAGAGACTGGACTGAAGCAGCTCTAGGCCAAGGAGTACCAAGACTTGCTGAGCCACCAGCAGCTAAGAGGGAAGGAAGGATTCTTCTCTAGAGGCTTCGGAAGATTAGGACTCTGCTGACACCTTGAGTTTGAATTTCTAACCTCCCGAACTGTGGGAAAATAAATTTCTATTGTCTTTTTTTTTTTTTAAGATTGATTTATTTATTCCAGAGGTGGGGGGACAGGCAAAGAGAGAGGGAGAGAGAATCCTGAAGCAGACTCCCCGTTGAGCGTGGATCCTGGTGTAGGGCTCAATCCCAGGACCCCGAGATCATGACCTGAGCCAAAATCAAGAGTCAGCCACTTAACCAACTGAGCCACCCAGGCGCCCCTAAATTTCTGTTGTCTTATGCCACCCAGGTAGTGGTCCTTTGTTCCAGCCGCCCGAGGACCCCCATACAGGGAGACACTTACCATCTGCGGCCAACGCTGCAGCCTGGGGCAAGATCAGGGAGGCTAGAAGGGCTGGGAGATGTAGAAGGACCTGCATCGCTGAAACGAGACCCAGGATCGTGTGTGAGCCTTGCAGAGCTCCCACGGGAGGGACTGAGTCACAGGAAGGGGATGGTAAAGCGGAGAAGGCCCAGGGAACAGCAGATGCCCTCACAGTGGAGCAGAGAAGGGGAAACTACAGTAACTAACTCAACATCTACCATCCGTGAGACCCTCGCCAGGTACTGGCAGACATGGAAAGAGGCGGGACTGGAAGGGAAAGAACTCAGGCTTCGGGGTCAGGAGGTCCTGAGTTGTACTTCTGCATTTGCTATAACTAGCTCTGTGACATCGGGCAGGTTACCTAACATCTCTGGGCCCCTGGCCTTCCAAGTGACCCAGGATGTCTGATTCTGCCCTGACAGCCTGTGACCTGAGATCCTGCACCTGTCTTGTCACAGCTGTGAGGAATGCTGTTACCAAACCTGGAACACGGCTTTGGAGTTCCCCTCCCTCTCTCCCTCCCTCGAGGATGTATTGCATCAGGGGAGTGTGACTGAGAAGCAGGCCCTCAGCTCCTCCCTTCAGGAATGATCAGGGGCTGCCCCCCTTCCTGAACCCACAGCTGGTCCCAGGCTGCCTGGAGAGACTCCAGCTCTTAGAGTAACCCCTTCATTGTGAGCTTTAACCCTGAGCCTAAGTCATCAGACTAAAATTCATGCAGCCTTGTTTGCTGATGAGGGGCTCCGGGGCTTACTTAGAGTCTTCATGAGGTTTGGTGGAATAGAACCAAAATACCTTTCGAGGAGATTCTAGCTGCAGCCCAGGGAAGAGCCCATGGCACGCCAATGGAATGGTGCCGTGTTTAGACCATACTCCCGACAGGCCCCTTCGGTTTCACAGGCGGGCACCGGTTCTCCCCTCCGTGTGCATTCACTGGTCGGACTCCAGAAACACACCGGGGAGAACATCTCAGATTGGCCGCCGCCTCCACAGCTACTTGAAGCTCCCTGAGAGAAGCTGTGGTTCTGGAGCCTCGCCTGAGGGGCCACGCCGGTGGTCTCCTGGACGCCCTCCGATACTCTCCCCTTGAATTAGGCCAGCCTGGAAGAGAACTGTGTATCTAGACCAGGTAATTTTGGTCTAACACTCCCTCAATCTTTCCCTCTGTCCTTCTATGATTCCCCTACCAACTTTTATCTTGTTGAATATACTTTTTGTAAGCTAACTCTAGAAAAAAAAAAAAAAAGGCAAGGTCTGAATAAAGACCTTTCTGGCCAAGATTCTCCTTGGCACTTTTATTTTTTTCTAAAAGGAGTTCTCAAATAGCTTGGCCCTCAGTGGGCTCCTGTCTTACACTTCTATGACCCCAAGTAGAACCGTAGTCCTCCTCTTTGTGATTCGAGGGGACCACTGAGCCAGCAGAAATCTGTCCTTTTGGGCACACAAAGATGATGGTTTGGGAGTAAAAAAAAGTATCATATATTTTTTAAAATTCTGGTAAAAACACATAGCATAACGTTTAGTATCATAACCATTTTTAACCATCCAGTACAGTAGTGGCAAGTATATTCATACTGCCGTACAACAGATCTCTAGAACTATTTTATTTTGCAAAACTGAAACTCTATACCCACTGAAAACCAATTCCCTTTTCCCTCTTCCCTAGCCCCTGGCAACAGCCATATCATTAAATTTTAAAGAGGGCTGATGGCCACAAAAGTATTCATTACACTACTCTTTCAATGACTAGTAATAAATTAAAAACAAAAAGTAAAAGCTTAGTCTATGAAAAAGGGCATCATCTGAGATAGACTGAGGAAGAAAAATATCATAGCTGAAGACATGACAGCTGAGAAATCTGAACAAGAAAAAACAACTTCAGTGCTCGTTTCTCTTTTCCTTTCCTTGGAACCCCCTTTATGCTCCCCTCACTGGGAAGTAGGGAAGGGACCTTGAGGCCAAAGTCAAATTATTTTCCAGGTCTTGGCCATCTTCCCTGGTGCATGTGAAGGAAGGATGCAGGGCAGAAAGCAGACCCAGACAAATGCAAGTTCATGCCACTGCCCTGGAAAAAAGGTGTGCTAGAAGATCCTGAAGGATCTTTGGCCACCTGGAGGGACACTGTCTACAGCCGGGGCCAAGCAGGGCAGAGGGAGGAGGACATGGGGCTTCAGAGTGTAAGAGGCCAACAAGAGGCTTCTGTGATGTTTGGATATTTGCCCACATTCTTATCATCACGCTCAGTGAAGAAATGATTTCCCAAGTCCTTCGGAAGCCTGGAGCCTTCCCTGTGACATGAAGCATTAGCCGGAGACAGAGTCACAGCCTCTGCCTCTCGAGTGGCAGGCTGGTCCACCATTCCTTGCCTCTACCCACACTCTCTTATGCAGAGCCCTCTCTGCCCGATGAACTATTCATTCTTCAACAGGCGGGCCTAATGCCACCTCTATGAAGTGTAGCAGACTTCTCCAGGCAAAGTTAAGTCGTTCATCTTCCTGTCCTCCCATAGTCCTCTACTCATATCACATATCACTGTTTTCATGTCTGTTTCCCCTATCGGACCATGAGCTCCTCAAGGGCTATGTCTTATTTACTTTTGTTTTTTCCCATGCCCAAGCATACTGTTGGTACATAGTAGGTGTTGGGTACATGCGGAATGAATGAAACTCCTAGGGCAGAGAAGTTGAGCATTTAGAGGGTGCAGAGAGTGAGGGTGATCATGGTCCCTTAGCCCCCACCTTAATGCGCCTACTAATCACCTGGGGACCTTGTTGAATGCAAATTCTAACCCAGAAGGTCACAGAAAGGGCCCGAGAGCCTGTACTTCCACCAGGATCCCAGGTGATGCCGATGCTGCTGGTCTGCAGACCACACGCTGCGTACCAAGGCCTTCCAGAGACGGACTTTTGGATTTGCTGAGAAGTCACTGAGAGGGGCTGCAGGAAAGCCTGAGAAGGGCAGGAATTAGCGGGATTCATTTCCATGAATGACAAGAGCTCTGTTGAGGGTGGTGGGTTGAGCCAATAGGAAAACCAACAAACATACCACCTCTCCTTGAGCAGCTCCAGGATCAAGAGGAAAATAGTGAGGAAAAAGTTCTTCTCAAGATCTCTTTAGAAGAAGCGATCCCACACCTCAGCCGCAGGGTTTGGGACATCCAATCCCACAAAACACAGTAAAATCCAACCACTCCATTCTCCCAAAGTGAAGCCCATTTAATATTGCTGCAATTCATACGTCTGATTAAGATGCAGGGGTACGCAAGGGCAGTGAAGACACCTGGGACTAGACATTCAGGGATAACTAGATGTTCAGAGAGGCTAGAAATAGCAGGCCTACGATGCTGGAAACAAGACAAAGACCCGAGAGCTCCGACTTAGGGAACCCTTAAAACACTACAAAATGTTCACTCTAGTTTAGAATGTCACAGGATATCACATTAGTCTCAAGAATGCCATACAGGGCGTCATTCTGTTACTATCTATCCCCAACTCTCTCTGTTATCTCTTAGGCTTCAGTTTCTAAAGAGGATGGATGAGAGGTCTATGGTATCTTCCAGACCTAAAAGTTTATGATTCTGTGACTGTTTTCAGACTCAGAAAAGCTGCCTTGCTCCACAATGGATTTAGTCGCGTTCTCCCTTATACCAAATAGGGACGAACAGCCATGGCGGCAGCCAAATCTGGCACCAGAAAATACCCAAGGAAGGCAAGTGCCAATGCAGTACCAAGCTTTCTGAGAAGCCTTGAGGAAATTTCATCATCGACTTTGTAGAAATCAGGAAAGATGAAAGTTAATGAGGCTTACCTGCCAAGCGCCTTGGCCTCTGGTGGCAGCCACAGAGTTGTTCTGCTTGGAGGAGCTGATGTTTTATAGCTTCCACCAAGAACTCATTTCTGGGAAAGGCCCAGAAGGAAAGGTTTTGAGGGGCCGATGTGACTGGGAGGAGACACTCAGGTTCAGCAGGAAACACTCTGTGACTCCAGGCAGACGCACGAGGAAACTGCAGTGATTGGTTGATGCCGTATCACTGACCCGGTAAAGCAGAACCTCTTCTTCCCATTTTCGAGGTTAAATACACGGTCCTGCTGCAGCCACAGAAGGCAAAACTCCAAACTCCGAGCTCTCTGTGGGATCTGAACAGCTCTTAAGATTAGGAACAACTGAATCACTCGCTTCCCCATTCATTTATTCACAGTCTTTGATCCCTCCCTTACCTTTCCCTCTTCTTTGTAGAAGCAGGTAGATGTGTCTTTTGGATTTAAAGCAATTAAAAAATGCTGACTTCTTTTTTTTTCTGGTCTAAATTTCAAAATACTGCCCCCGTTTTGGCCACCAGAGAGGTGAGAACTCTGGACTTGTTGCCAGAGTAGTAGATTATGTCCCTGCTTCTGTCATTATATGGCTCTGAGTGTGTCATTTCACCTTCTGGTATGTCACATTCTCTAGTTACAAAATTGATAGTTGGTTTAGATAATTTTTAGGATTCTATGGCTTCATGCCTTCCATAGGGTGGCCCATTAAAAAACACCAACATCTGGAAACGTATTGACTTAAAGCCCAAATATAATATTATATACCACCCCTACCTCAACGAGTTTGAAATTTCAAGTTCATTAGATCCACACAGGAAGGAAAAAGAAAGGTTCCGAGAAAATGAAATTTCATCCAAATGTATTTTACAGACAGACAGTTTAAAACATAAGCTCTTTATGAAATTGTACCTTGGGTTGAAAATACTCTGGGAGATTGTCAGAAATTCAACAACCAAACATCAAACCCCTGGGTTTACCTTCCAAAAAGTGATATCCCTTTTCTCCAGCTGATGGAATGTAGTTAAAAGCTGCTTCCCTTGTGATTTGCAGGCAAATGAGCTGGGCATCTCAGAAAAGGGCCGCTGTCCAGGAAACATGAGTGAGGGACGTCAGGCTCTTCTTGTTTTCTGTGAAAGACATTTCTGTTCCTCAGACAAGCATTGTTTTTCTTTGTCTGACCATTTCCTCAACTTTGGAGCATGCTTCTCAAGGCTCTCTCTTCTGAGTTTCATGCTTTATGGGTTAACAAAGCTGTGTCTTTATATGAATCTTGACCTAGTTGGTTTTGATTGATTTCGAGATGGAACTTTCTTCTAGAAGACCTATGGGATAACACCACTTTCCTAGGTGCAATATACAGTGAACTGCTGGAGTCGGGGTCACAGCAAAAGGCAGATCTGACTGTCCCTGGCTCTCGATCATCTTATAACAAGATGTGATATGTCCTAGACCTGACCATTTTTGTAATGGGCAAGGATGCGGCAGTGTCCACTCCAGACCTCTATGATCCTTCCTTTGTTCTCGGTATAAAGTGTACCTGGAGGCAGTCACAGGGACATATAACTGTCCTGTGCTTAATTTGTATTTTCAGAACTTTGCTGACATGTGATGACATGTTTTCACGGAGTTACAACAGTCTAGTTAAATCTGTTTAGCACAGTTAGATGTCTCCCTATTAGGGAATGGCAAACTGGCCGAGAAATGGAGACAGGAGGACAGAAAGCCCAGTAGAGGGGCGCCTGGGTGGCTCAGTCGTTAAGTGTCTGCCTTTGGCTCAGGTCATGATCCCAGGGTCCTGGGATCGAGCCCTGTGTTGGGCTCCCTGCTTGGTAGGAAGCCTGCTTCTCCCTCTCCCACTCCCCCTGCTTGTGTGCTCTCTCTCTCGCCATGTCTCTCTTTCTGTCAAATAAATAAATAAAATCTTAAAACAAAACAAAAAAGAAAGTCCAGTAGAAAGCTAAAAAGGCCAAACTATCTCATTTATAAGCACAGAATTCCAAGATATTTTAGTAATAGAGCAGCAGCGTCTGGGAGTACCAATGAAGATAGAGTCCATCCGACGTCAGACATGGCTGGCTCTCCTTTATCACCTTCCAGAATTAGAATTCTGAATGCTGCACACAAAACCTCTGGCTGATCAAAGGGACACTCGTGGTCAGTGATAAAGTGGCCACTCTCTTTCTATGAGGTGATCGTGGCTCTCGAACTCCCCATGGATCATGGCTTCCTCATATCCCCACCATTTCGGGTGCCATCTTCCTTGGAAGCTTAGCTAGTCCCTTCCTCAGCTGTCTGTTTGCACCCATCTCCCAGTGGCTTGGCTGTCATTCAGAACTGGACGGGTTATTTTTTTCTTTCCTGGCTAAAATGCATTTCCTTTTCTTGTTTCCCAGAACACCAAACAAATAGACTTCTTGTCCCCAGCATGGCTCCATAAGCCAATTTTTTTTTGTTTTTTTTTTTTAAAGATTTATTTATTCATTTTAGAGAGAGAGATAGTGCATGCCATAGGGAAGGGCAGAGGGAAAGGAAGAGAGAGAATCTCAAGCAGACTCCCCACTGAGCACGGAGCCCGACACACAGGCTCTATTTCACAATCCCGAGATCATGACCTGAGTTAAAATCAAGAGTTGGGCTCTTAACCGACTGAATCACCCAGGCGCCCCTCCACAGGCCAATGTTTACCCTGTCTGTACCTCGACCATTTGTTCTGCCTCAGAGAAGGAGGAACCCAGGTGCTCTGGCTGACCATCCTGGTCTCTGGAGTGGGGTGGAGATGACTAGCCTCTCTGAATGCTGTCTCTGGGCAGCATGGGCCCTTGGGAGGGATGGCACATTGCCAGGCAACCCCCTCGGAGCAAGGAGGGATTTGTGGAAGATCAAAATGTCTGGGATAATTTGTGTGCCTCCCTTAGCAGACACGAAGAAACACCATTGTCTTTTCTAAGTATTTTGTGGTGGAAGATTCATTGAACATTTTGCTGGTTTCTGAGATTGGCACAACCTAAGGGTTCTGAGTGGCAAACTTAGTAACAATGAGTTTTTCCAACTAGCCACAGTGTGCTGGGAGCTGAAGGGCTGGGTCTTGCTCAGGGCCTCCCCAGGAACCTTGGTGGAGTGGGAAGAATGTTGTCCCTTCTTTCTCTTCATTAAATGAAAATCCTTTTTTTTGGTCAAGGCTGTTCTCCCATTTCCCGCCAGAGTTCTGTCTCTCCTTCCTTCCTCTCACTCTCTGTCCTTTTGGATATTCACTGAGCACCTGGTCTTTGTCCCATCTTTTTTTTTCTTTTCTTACTCTCAATCCTCTCTTCTAAGCTAACAAATGATGAATTGGTAAGTTTGTTTCAAATGAAAAAGGCATCAGGCCTGTTCCCTGCCTTGGCGGGGTAATGTAGGGATAGGCCTGGGAGGAACAACAGATCTCAGAGTTCGGCCAAGGCAATTTGACCCCAAATAAATCCAGATGTGGTGAGTGTAGAGATGGGGAGATAAGCTAATTATCATATACATCACAAGTAAACTCTGGATTTTCAACAAAAGCAACCTTGAATTATTATCGTTATTATGTAAGGAGTCTGACGAGGTATGCTTTATGGTAAGTCCACAGAGAAAATATCACTCCAATAAATGCCCTCTGGGGCTCAAGCAAGCACACGTGTGCACACACGCACACACACACATGAAACACTAAGCAACCAGCGGAAAAGCAAGGAGTGCTGGAGTAAGATGCAGCAAGCAGCTTCTAGTCTTAGCTTGCTTCTCACTTGTGTGACCTTGGGGAAGTCACTCTTCATTTGCAGGCCTCAGTTTCCTTATCTGAAAAGAAAGTGGATCCACTAAATAACCACGATGCTTCCCTGAGGCCGAGATGTTAGGATTCTGTCATCAGATCCAGTAGGCCCTAGTACCCATCTGCTTTGCCCCCTTGTACAATCCTGTACAAGTCACATCTCCTTGGGTTCTCTTTGCACAAACAGGGGACCAGAATCCCATGTTATTCACTTGCAGGACCAGCCGGGACGGGGTTTTCTTTAGTTCTGAGGGACGATCGAAATAAAAGAATGAGAAGATTCTTGTTGAGAAAGGGGAAGAAAAATTCTGCTGGGAATGTGATCATTCTGTCACCCAAGTTGTCACCCAAGAGTCCTCCTGGATGCTTTTATTCTTCTCCTCCTCCTCTTCCTCCTCCTCCTCCCTTTCTTTCTCTTTTTCTTCCTTCTGTCTCACATCTCAGTCACCAACTCCTATCCATTCGTCCTCCTCTCGCATCTCTCACTTCCTTGCCTTCCTCACATTCTGGTTCTGCTCTGATTACCTCGGCTTTGCCGCAGTGTCACACCTTCTCATTGGTCTCCCTGCCGCCACTTCTCTCCATCCCAGCCCTCCTCTACAATAGAGTTTTCACCACAGAACTCCCACTCCACAAAGCGCAAAGTCTCGAGTTATAGCCAAGTTGCTGTCCTGCCTCCCCTCCTATCTCTCCTAGCCCATCACACATCACCCCCCTACCCAAGCTCTCCATTCCGGCCAAACTCACCTACTCCTTTTCTCCAACATGCTATGCACGTTCCTGCTCTTCTGCCATCTTCCATGCCTAGCTTGTTCTTTCCCTTCTTGTCCAATCCCAATGTTTAGCTCAAGCCCTATCTTCTCTATGAAGCCTTCCCTACCTGCCAAGCTCCAGAGAGCACTGCCCATTGGTTCTTTCTCTCCCCTTTGCCTTTCCTATTTACTATCTCTTTATGCATTTTTCTGTTGTCAAAATTAGATTATCAGGACGCCTGGGTGGTTCAGTTGGTTAAGCAGCTGCCTTTGGCTCGGGTCGTGATCCCAGGGTCCTGGGATCGAGTACCGCATTGAGCTCCTTGCTTGGAGGGGAGCCTGCTTCTGCCTGCCACTCTGCCTGCTTGTGCTCTCTCTCTCTGACAAATAAATGAAATCTTTATTAAAAAAATTAGATTATCAATATCTTAAGAGCTCTAAGTTATATTGGGCAATCACATATTTGTTTTGATTATAAAGATGATGACAGTAGTGTAACCCTTGGCTTAAGTTAGTCATTCAAGTTCAAGTTCTTGACTGTCAGTTCTAAAGCTGTTTCTGGAAACCATTTCCTGGCCTGATTAAAATACTCTGACTCTTTAAGGTGTAGCTGGAGGAAATAATTTCTGGATTTTTCTCTTCTTCCTTCATTCTCCCCAACTTAGAGCCCTACTGCCCATCCTAAGATGCACAGAAATAGAGCCAAGTGATCACCAGGAACGTCTGAGTCTTGGTCCTTTTACAGTTGGGAGAAAACATCAGCTTGAAGCCCTTTCTCAACCTGAAGGTGAAACTTCAATGCCTATTTCTCAGATGGCTGAAGAATCTTTCAGAAGCAGCAGGACCCATGTGCCTCTAATCTTGTAAAGTTGCCTCCGTAGGTCTCTGTGCCGGATGGAGGCCAGAGTCCTGAATGGACCTCCCTGAGAAGGCAGCCTGCTTCCCTGCTGACTAGCCCACCACTCGTGGGTGGGGCCTGCTGCGTGCCACGGGGTGCACTTTCCACACTTCCTGTAAGTGGAGGAGTTCTCACTACTTCTTGCTGGGGCTCCACTGGGTGATTTTGGGGGTGATTCTGGAAAAGTGTCGTAGAGGCTAGACTAGGGTGAGGTGTCTAAGCCAACTCTATAATAGAATCCCTTCTACTCTGGTGGGAACCTGGGGTGGGCTCAGTGCTTCTTTGCCTGTCATTCGTCTCACCGTCCCAAGAAGGGGCAGAGGCCCAGGGAAGGCAGTGAAAGAATCTTTACTGTTCTGCCTTTTTGTTCTCTTACGAAATCCAGACTTTTTAGGAGGCTGTAGAATGTCCTTCTACTCTGCAAACAATAGGGCCTGGGGCGATGCTCTTCAATCACCACCCCTGTGCACCGCTAACAAGATGGGACTGTGGGCAGGTACTCCTGGCAGAACCTGAGATCTCACCATTCCTTTAATGGCTCAGCTGTTTTAATAGAACTTTTACTTCGGAATGCTTCTGGATTTACAGCATTACTGCGAAGACGGTACAAAGCTCCACATACGCACCCCCAGGTTCCAGTATGACGAACATGTCACTGTGGTACGTTTGTCACATTTCATCAACCGACACTGTTACACTATTTTAAGATTTTTAAAAATTTTTTATTTATTTGACAGAGAGAGAGATCACAAGTAGGCAGAGAGGCAGGCGGGGGGGGGAGGGGGAGCAGGCTCCCCGCTGAGCAGAGAGCCTGATGCGGGGCTCGATCCCAGGACGCTGAGATCATGACCCAAGCCGAAGGCAGAGGCTTTAACCCACTGAGCCACCCAGGTGCCCCACTGTTACACTATTATTAACTAGAAGTTTGATGTCTTGCATTTTCACTTTTAAGAGTTAGGCTTTCATGTCCTGCTCCAGAAGTTACCTGTGCTTGTTTTTACACAAAAATTTTAGATTTACTTCACATCCAGCTAAAACAGACACCCCGATATGAACCACGTTCGCCTGTGCTCTGTGTTCTCTGGGCCACTCCCGCTCCCCTGGAGAAGCACCCGGCTAGCCTGGGCAGCGGGAGTCACAGACAGTGAGCTTGGAGGGGGGTCAGAAGGTCTCCCTGGGTCCTAACAACCGTGCTCAGTAGCTGTCACTTGGTCACTTGGGTCTCTGAGCCTCGGCTTCCTCCACTGGCAAAGGGAGTGACAACGGCAGCCTGTCTCACGGGGTGCTGCCGGGGCCCCCCACGATGCCGCATGCAGACATGAAGCGTGGCTCACATGTGTGAGATGGTTACCAGGCGGCATTCCGAGCCACGGGGGCAAGCAGCCGAGGCAGCATGAGCTTGTGCTTAAGACTTCACATTTCGTGTTCCCTCGGCGTCTTTGGAACCTCCAGTTATAGTCCCAAGCAGGGTCTGAAGCTGAAACTAAGAAAGGAACCTGCTTAAATCCCATGTCCTCATTGCCGGGTGGCGTGTCACCGGTGGGAGAGAGGAAAATGGCAAAAAAACTGTTTGGCTTCTGTTGTTGGACTTTCTGTCTTGGTGACTGTGGGACCCCCACACCCCCGTGGCCTGCTTGTTGTCTGATGAGAAAGAGAGAGGTAATGGGAACCATGAGGACCACCCTGTCTCCCGAGGTGTCGGCTTTTGGTTTTAAGCTAGCTGCTCGCCACTCTCAGAAGTCCCTGTGGGTCTGGCTACTGCACAGGGTGGGGGATGTCTGTCCCCCAGAAAGCAGCTTCGCGGGCTTTCCTAGCCTTACATCTTCAAACCAGCCTGCAGTGCTAACAGTAATCTGTGTTTTCTCTTTTCTCTTCTGGCTGCAGACCTTAGGAGGTCCCCCCTTCATCTAAATACCCGGGCCCCTGAGTTGTTAATGGCCTTACTGTTATCCTCTCCTGTCCAAACCCTGGAATCCCCCCCCCACCCTGAACTCTAGCTAACTCCCTGGGGCACTGCTACTCCTCTGATCATTTAATTCTGTTCAGTACAATCCAAATAAGTATGCATTGAGCAATTGTTTGGGTTACCTGAGGATACAAAGATAAATTGAGTCTGGGTTCTTCCTCATAGGAAGCTCATTGGTTAGTGAAGCAGAAAGACTTATAAAAAGATAATTGTTCGAAAAAAAAAAAGATAACTGTTCATTTATTGAACAAGTGCCTACCCTGGGCTGGGCTCTTCTGGGTATGCCTTGGGACGCAAAATCGACGTGATTTCTGTCTTCACGGAACTCAGAGTTGGGAGTAATTTTTTTTTTTAATTACACTTCTAATTGTGTAACCACAACTGTGAGAATGGCAGAAAATAAGGGAACATATGCTCTGCAGGCGTGTGGCAGGGGTCTAACATAGAGAAGGGTAATGGAGGCTACCCTGAGCAAAATGACACTGGAGGGAGGTATGTAGGGATGTGGGCTCAAGTAGGGAAGTAGAGGAGTAGAAGGAAGATGTCAGACAGAGGGGGCCCACAGTGAGAACACCCTTATGTGGTGGCGGGGGGGACGCTGGATGGACACATGATCCTGACTGATGGGACTATGGGCAGGCCACCCAGAAACAGACCCCTATATGCCTGTTTTCTTCCTCCAGGCCCATGGCCACCTGCCAAGGCAATCGCCAGGGCCAACCTTACAGGCCTTCACTACTGCTTGCGTCTTTCCAGGCTATCTCCTGTAGCCCACGGATTTTGCATCCTACCAATTCACTGGCCCTTCTCTGATCCCCTGCCGTGCAGGGAACGTCCAGCCTCTCTCTCCAGCCCCAAGGTCTAGGACCAGGTCTTTGTCATCTCCACGAACCCTTCCGTATGTGACTCTGTCTCGAGAAAGGATAGTGATGATGAGCAGGTAAGAAACAGGAATCACTGTCTGTGATTCTGTCCTCTTGGAATTTATTAAATCTACAAAAATAAAAATCAAAAACAAAATATAAAAAATCAAAGCAAAATATACCCTGAGATTAGGGCTCTGCAACTCTTGGCTTGCAGCCGCTTCTGGAGCAAGAGATCGTGGCTCTAACAAGCCCCATTTGGATTATTCATGTTTATGGGATATTTTCAATGTGTCACACAGGGCTGAGATTTCCTTGCTATTTTTGTCTTTGGAAAAATTCTCCAAGAAACTCATGGTGGAAGTTCCTTTTTTTAACATAATTATGTTATAGCACCATGGCTTGATGGAGCTCAAGAAATCAATAACGTAGCTGTTTTGAGAACACAATGGAAGTCACTCTGCAAAAGGATGGAAAATGCCAAGTTCCTAGGAAAGGGAGTGAGTGTAAATGTAGACTCTTAAAACAGGGAAATGTTTTGACCTTGTGCTGGCTACCATGTAAATACAGTGGGAGAATGACTGTCAACCTGGCTTTGTCCCATCCTGATTGATATTCGTCAGATTCTTGAGAAAAGGAAGCTTAGAGTTTGAAATACATTTAGGAAACTTCTGGTTCAGTGGTTCCCACACACTGACTTAGTGGGAAGCTTGTTAAAAATACGCATGTCTAGGCCTTGTTCCTAATCTACGGAATTTGAATCTCTGCCATTGAGCTAAAGAAGCCTTATTTCTAATAAATCTCCTGGGTGAGTCTGACATGCAGGCAGGTTTGGAAACTAATAATCTAATTGAACTTTCTACCTATCGTAGGCTTTCCCACTGCATCCTGTATACTCAAAGTGCGGTCCAAGGACCTGCAGCATTGTAATCTCTCAGGAGCTGTTCAGAAATACAGAATCCCAAGCCCTATCCCAGATTGCCAATTCAGAATCTGCATTTTTCACAAGACCACCAGGGAATACCTATTTACATCAAAGCTGGAGAAGCACCGCTCTTCCTCATCCTTGACAGATGGCCACCAAGTCACTGCTTACAACCCCCGGGTTGGGGAGCTCATTGCTTTACATAGCAACGTGCTTCTTTGCTGGGTGCTTTTTTTCCTTTTCTTTTTAAAAAAAAATTATTTATTTTTAAAGATTTTATTTATTTATTTGACAGAGGGAGTGAGAGAGCACAAGCAGGGGGAGCAGCAGAGGGACAGGGAGAAGCAGGCTTCCTGCTGATCGGGGAGCCCAATGTGGGGCTCGATCCCAGGACTGGGATCATGATCTGAGCCGACGGCAGACCCTTACCTGACTGAGCCACCCAGGTGCCCCAGAGGAAATTAAAAGAATTATGAGGATACCAAGAAAGAGCGGAGCATGGAAGGTGAATTTTAAAGTCCCTGTATTTCTAAAAATTGAAACTTCTTAGAGGGGGGAGGGGCTGTAGAAGCCAATGTCATCAAGTCCTGCTGTTTAGAATCCTATTGCTCCAAGTCTTGACATGTCACTGAAGACCTGGGCTAACCTGTTGAGACACACTGTAGGGAAAATGGGGCTGCCCAAGATAAAAGCAGTTAATTATCAGAAACGGAGTATATTTCTTGGGAAAAGGCACTTGAGATCTGACTAGGGCATATGAATGAACGTCTTCAGATGCTGAGCTCCTGGGTACTGCTGACCTATTTTATTCTCCTACCAACTCTGGTAATGTCCGTGTGCAAATACTCATGTCATCCCATCTATTCCACCTGTTGGTAACTGCCTGGAAGAGGCGAGGGAAAGGAATGCCCTGAGTAAGTTGGCCTGGGTTGAGCCCCACTCGCATGCCTCAGATGTACTTGTAACAGAGGCTGTTGGTGCCCTGCCCAGGTCCCCTGCCCAGCTGCTCAGCATGCTGGCTATCAACAGCTCATACACGGACCTATCTCAGGGTTGCTCTGGGCTGATGGGTGCTCCCTAGCCCAGAGGTGCCTAAGAGGTTCCATTCTGCTTCTGTCAGGGAATCAATCCTTTTTCCAATGAGCCCTGATGGCTTTGTAATGGAGAATGGTATGGTAGTTAGAAACCAAGGTCTGGGTATGGGGTTAACTAATTGGCCTGTCCTCAAGTTTGCTGATTCGTTCTTTTTTTTTTTTTTTTCTTTTTCTTTTTTTCTGATTCATTCTTCTGCCAGTACTATTGTGCTACTGAGGCTCTCTAGTGACTTTTTAATTTCATTTATTGTTCTCTCCAAGTCCAGAATTTCTATTGTTTCTTTTCAAAAATAAGTTACATTTCTTTACTGATATTCTCCATTTGGTGAGACATCATTCTTATTACATGCCTTTCATTCTTCAGACATAGTTTCCTTTAGTTCTTTGAACATATTTATATAAAAATTCTTTTCATATAAACATTGTATGTATGTAAGCTATCAATTTCTCATATATATAGATAGATATGATAGAGTCACGCATCTCATGTCTTTCCTAGATATACACACCACCCTGTACATGTGTGTGGTCTTCTAGATTTCCAAGATAATGTCAGAGCTTTGGAAAACTCCCATGGGCATATCAGTCCCCAGTTTTTCCTTTCAAGGTTTTGGTTAGTTTCTTGGTTGTTTCAGTTATTAACATCACCTCAAATGGCTGCAGTATTAAGAAACTGCAATATTAAGCAAAAGCAATGTCATTGCTTTTGACATTCCCCTAAGGGGAAAAGGCTATTCACAGTAAGCTTGAGCTGGGGAGAGGAAAGAGGACAATTAAAATGCCACACATCTCATGGTTCCTACTGAAATCTGGCTGTTTTGCTTGAATAAGTGCTCCTTGGATTACTGCATGCCTTTTGTTAACTTCTAAATTTCTGAAAAAGTTGATGTTGATAAGTGTTGCCAGTGTTCTCATTGCTTTTATGAAGAAGTCAGTTTTTGAGATTCTTCCTCCAGCATTCCAGATGTGGCTTTTTTTTTTTTTTTTAATTGTCTTTATGTTTTCTATTTAACTGATTTCTGCTCTTGGGTTTATTGTTCTTTCCCTGATTCTTACTTTGGTTTTAATTTTCTTCCTAGTTTATTAAAACTGAAATTTAGATTACTGGTTTGAGAATTCTTTTCTTATAGAAGCACTTTATTTTATTTTAGCTTTTTTTTTTTAAGATTTTTTATTTATTTGACAGAGAGAGACACAGCGAGAGAGGGAACACAAGCAGGGGGAAGGAGAGCGGGAGAAGCAGGCTTCCCGGCGAGCAGGGAGCCCAATGTGGGGCTCGATCCCAGGACCCTGGGATCATGACCTGAGCCAAAGGCAGACGCTTGACTGAGCCACCCAGGTGCCCCTATAGAAGCATTTTATACTATAAATTTCCCTCTAAGCATACCCAACATTTTGATACATTTTATTTTCCTTTTCATTCAGTTCAAGATATTTCCTAATTTCCATTATGACTTCTTTCTTGAAAAATTGATTATTTAAATGTTAAATACCAAATATTTGGACTGTTCCAGATACATTTCCGCTTTTTTTTTTTTTTTTTTAAGATTATTTATTTATCAGAGAGAGAGAGAGAGGGAACACAAGCAGGGGGGCAGCAGGCTCCCTGCTGAGCAAGGAGCCCAATGCGGGACTCGATCACAGGACCCTGGGATCATGAACTGAGCCAACCAGGTATTTCCCATCCTTTAACTTTTAAACTATTTTATATTTAAAGTGGGTTTCTTGTAGGCAACATATAGTTGGGTTTTTTAATCTCATCTGACAATCTCTGATTTATAATTAGAGTGTTTATTCCTCATGGACCCTTCCTCCATCCTCAAAGCTGGGGAGAGAGAAAGTAAAGCAGAAGTCAATCCTATTATTCCTCATAGGACTGTTTCATTCAGGAGGTCTCTTCCTGGGACCAAGGTAAGTTCAAGGGATATTTAGTAGGCACAAAGCACAGACACTGTGGGACGCAGAAGTTTTCGAAGAACTATAGTGATGTCCCTTTTCTTATGCTTTCCTGAAGTCTTATAGTGAGACAGCCCAAGTGAGCTATAAAGTACCAAATGGGGAAGGGAAAGGAAGCGTGATGGACTATTCCGACGTGGCTCAGAACTGCACTGGTTTAGGAATGAAAAAATTAGGGACGGGACTGGGGTGGGAGTAGATCTAAGGAAGCAGCACAATTCAAAGGCGAGCCCATAGAGCTGAGTCAGAACATCTTAAATATAAGTCCAGGCTCTATGCTTCCTAGTCATGTGAGAAATTTAATTAATGTCTTGGTTTATAAATATGTGAAATGGAGGGGATAATACTTACCCTTCATGATGGCTTGTACAAGTGCTTTCTAAACCAAACAATTTCCCCAAATGATGGTGTTACTTTAGGGAGAACACTGACGTCAACTCTGAACCATCCTGGGTACGGATGAGGGTGGTAGGTTTGCTGGTGATGGTTCAAGAGATTTTGGCTTTTATACTATGTAATCCAAACTTTTGACTCTTAACAAGATGTCAATATATAAGTGTGGTGGGGAGCACATCGTTGTTGATATTACAGTACAAACTCCTTCCAGAATCAGATAAAAGCCATGAACTTGTTCCAGAAAATGCATCCCACAGAATTCTAGGGTAAGAGTTCATAGGCCCCTTGAACCTCACTCATGGACCCCTGTTTTAAGAATCCTGATATGCAGATACCAGTAAACAAAGAGAAAAGATAAAAATCTAGTATATCAGTATAAAAATAATTCAATTATGGTTACTCAAATAATTTATATTTCCATACCATGTGGTACGGTACCTATTTTACTTATAATTATGTCAGACCGACATTGCTATAAGTTTGATCTGGCTATAAACTAAACTCTTGATGCATGCTCCACCTTTGTCATTTGTTGTTCATGTGGCAGAGTGTTGTCTATTTACAATTTTAAAAGGAAAAATTAGACCGTTTCTTAAGAGCTAGTATTCTGAAGCTTCCATAGTTCCATCTGTTGAAATAATTATTTCCCACCTTGGAGATTGTGTGCTCTTACGGAATAAAGAGCTCAGTGGTAGGTGAGAGGCTGCAAGGCAGAGCAGAAGGTGTTCAGGCTTCCAAAGACCGACCTGGATCCCAGCTCCTTCACCATTTATGAGAGTTCAACCTTAGTTAACCCATTAAGCCCTGGCCTTCCCTGACTTCATCCATTAAATGGGAGTAACAGTGCCTACTTAAGGGTTTTCTATGAGGATTAGGGACAATGCAAACAGAGAGCCCAGGCTGTATTAGATACTAAATAAATGGCACTATTATTATGGTGAGTCCTTGGTGTTACACAACAGCAGCTATGCCGCCCAGGACTCCCAATGCCATATAATCAAACTGGCATGAGATTACTGGGTTCAGGGGACAAGTGCTTACTCTCTTGGGGGAGTGGCAAATGTAAAAGGCTGATAACTGTTGACCTACCCCAAGGTGCCAGAGAGCCAGACTCCAGGTTATGATGTGTCCTGCTTTGATAGTCCAATGAAGCATGACTTCTGAATAGCACTTTGTTGACTTTTCAGGAGGCCAGTAGGGCATCTTAAGGTGGCTTAAAAATCCGGAAATAACACATACAGGGGAAAAACCAGTTCAATAATAACAAATTTTCCTTCCTTACTGTCAGCTTCCTTGTTTCTTCTTTCTCCGGCTCAGTGAATACCAACACAAGGACTAATAACTCTTCTGACACTTGTTTTCTTCCAAGAATATATTTTCTTGTCTGAGTAAGTGCCAACGCCTTCCCTGACTCTTTTGGGAAGAATGGGTGCATTCTGTGAGTCACGTCCACCGATTTTCAGGGCAGTTTCCGAGCATTCAGTGGAAGGCAGTGTGGCGTGATGAGGAAAGTCGAATCCAGGACTCAGGTCACCTGGGTCCGGTCCCCATCACCATTTCTTAATCTACATGAAAGGGGCCGATGGCGCTGCCTTGGTTTCCTCATCTGTAAAGTGCATCAAGTCCAGTCTTGGGTGTGAGCGACCTTTGTCGCACACGTGGTAAGCGGTGAACGTGCAGTACCCCAACCTGACCGCGCTCACACGCTCTGCCAGCGGCGCGCCCGGCGCGGGCGCGCGCGGCTTCTGCGCAGTGCCGGGAACCGTAGGTTGCGCGCGCAGCATCTCCACCGCCTCCCGAACCCCGCGTCCCTGTTGCCAGGGGAACTGAGGGAGGTGCGCTTTCCGGCGCTGTCGCGGCGAGTCACAGCTGTCATGGCGGAGACGGTCTGGAGCACTGACACCGGGGAGGCTGTGTATCGCTCCCGGGACCCCGTGCGCAACTTGCGCCTCCGGTAGTCGCATCGTCCCAGAGCCCTGTGCTTTTATGCTCTCAGATAATTCGAGCCTGAACCTCACTTCTTGTTCGCTGAGTCCCCACTTACGCTTTCGATCCTGATCTCTGCCTCCCGGTCTCCCCGCGTCTCCCTCACTACCCTCAATCCGCTCCACTCATGGCTTCTAGACCTACCCAAGCCCTTTCAAGCCTCTGCCCTCCTCAAATTCCTCAGAGCTCTGTACCCAGTACACTTACCGCACTCTCCCTCTTAAGACCCCTGGCCGCGCTCACGCGTACCCAACACACCTTGATAGCCTCACCCTCTTTTTTGTTTTGTTACCCCCATCTTTGCTGTGTTCATCTTCAGGTTGTGTGTCTTGTAATGAGTATTCCGGGCTTTTCTTTCCCTGACAGAGTCCACCTGCAAAGAATCACATCCAGCAACTTCCTCCGTTACCAGCCTGCTGCCCAGCCTGGGAAGGACCTCATAGACTTGGCTACTTTTAGGCCTCACCCGACTGCCAGTGGGTGTATGGTGGTGATGCGGCCCCTTGGGGACCTGAGAAAAGGCCTGGGGGGGGGGGTAGTTGCCTTTTAAGACAGAGTAGGCCCAGATCTGTAGTCTGAGAAAAGGCATAGAGAGGTTGGGTTCCTTGTCCAGGGTCACATGGCTGGTAAATTTTGAAGCAGGGATTTGATCCCAAGCAATTTTAACTACTACTCCATTATGTTGTGTTAAGAAAATTGAGTAAGACATCATTGCCATCAAGAGCTGATCTGAACTGTGGTCAAATGTTGTAAAATAACAAAAGACTATACTTTCGATATGTTAAAAATCTGCCTGGCAAACTAAATACTGATTATGGCATTTTTGCTAAGTGAAAATATGCTCCAAACTCCTAATATATGAGTATACTATACAGACATGTATGTACTATACATATATATACACACACAGTGTATATAGTATATATATATATATATACATGTATATAGTATATAAATGTATACTTTATATGTGTATGTGCATATATATATATGCACACTACTTAAAATAATTTAAAAATTGGGGTCTGCTTGGAAAAGGTACATATTAACATCAACTGTGCTTTTGCAGTTTACTTATTTCAGAAGCCAGAAGAATAAGAAAGAGAGGACAGTGTGTTTGTGTTAAATCACTAGTCTCTCTGCATTTGTTGTATCTGTTCAGATATATTCCCGGGCATGAGTGTGGGCTGGTGTGTTATGAAGCACGTGTCTCAAAAAGGCATACTCAGCCAAGAGTGTATTCAATTTGGTTCTTTAAATAATAATTTATTTGCCTTTCCTCTTCTCTTCCGGTATTTTGTCTCCTAGGGTTGCAGTGCTTGTGGTTCTAGACATATGGCTTCAGGAACAGTAAAGACAAGAACGCCAGGGCTCCTTTCTAGCAAATGTGGACAGTTAGGATTGAGGAAGAGCTATCCAGCCTATATCCTGAGTTTGACTCCTGACACTGCATTAGATTAAATAATTCTTGGGAGCCATGACTTCCTTTTATTCAAATTAGAGTGATAATTAAGACTTCTTGGGTCCCAATGCTGGCATCTGTATATATCCACAGCCTCTCTAACCTTTGTTTAGAGGGAGTGCTTAATAAATCCTCAAACTCCAGCTGGTTTTGTGGCAAATATTAGAGCAGGGACTTGGGTTATAACCAATCACAGAGCAAGAAGTGGTGCTGATTTGACACAAATGTTTGACTCACTCTATGGTCTTTGGAGGTGGACACCGCTCAGAGGAAGAGGAAGAGGAAGAGGTCGTGATTGGGTGGCAGGAGAAGCTCTTTAGCCAGGTGAGCCCATGGCACTTCTCCACTCCATTTACATCTGCCTGCTTCACCTCCCCCCGGCTGGTAGCAGGGAAGCATTCCTGATACATAGCGCCTAACTGATTTCCAGAAAGTTATAGCAGTTTATACTTTCCCCTGTTGTGTTGTTGTTGTTTTTTTAAGATTTTGTCCTTTTATTCGAGGGGGGGAAAAGGGAAAGAGAGAGAGAGAGAACGAGTGGGGGGAGTGGCAGAGGGAGAGGGAGAAACAGACTCTCCGTGGAGCAGGGACATGGGGCTTGATCCCAGGACCCAGAGATCATGACCTGAGCCCAAGGCAGACCTGCTTAACCGACTGAGCCACCCAGGTGCCACTCCCCCCACAGCCCCTCATTGTATTTAAAGGGCAATATTACATAGTGACTGACACTACCCAGTTTTATGATCCCGGGTAAAACACTTTTCATTTCTGGGTGAAATCTGCCATCTGTAACAGGGTCTAGACCTAGACCTAGACCAGTCTAATTGGACTAGACCCTCTCTCTGGTTCCATTTAGCGCTAACATTCTTTGGATCCCCCGCCCTCAGTTAGTTCAGATCAGTAGAAGTTGGCTATGGGAACATGTCAAATTGCATTGGCTCTATAGAACTGATTTGACGAAACAGTTACAGGAACAAAAGTTTGACATATTCTCAGTAGATGTCTGTGTGCTTGTGACCTCAGTTTGAAGTAGATCTGTACCGAAATGAAGCAGCCTGTCAGAGCCCTTTGGATCATCAGTACCGACAAGAGATCCTGAAGCTGGAGGATTCAGGTGGCAGGAAGAACCGACGAATTTTTACCTACACGGACTCTGATAGATACACCAATGTGGAGGAGGTATTGTTTTTCCTGGGGCCCCATGGCTTCCTTCTTTCCCTCCCCTAGCTTTCTGGCCTCACTGGGTTCTGTGTGTTAAACCAGAAGCCTGCTCAGACAGACAGCCTCTCTAGGAACTGCCTTGTGCTGCTGGTAGCCAAGCTGGAGTAGCGTGGGCCCAGTCTTCAGGTGGTGTGGCTCCTGCTCCTTCACCTGCTGGAGGGCCTGGGGGAACGGGCAGTGTTTCTCGTGCTAGGCAGGCTAGAGACCGGGAGACTACTTCCTCCATGCATCATGAGATGAGACAGGTGGGTGGAGTCTCGAGCCATCTAGATGAAACTCATCAGGGAATGCAGCCACAACTCTGAATCTATAGGTCTGAAGAGGGATTCAGTACAGCTGTGGGGGGTGGCTTGGTGCTCCGTGCGCCTGTGCTCACATACCCTCACATTTGCCTCAGTCTCTGTATGACATGTTCCCTCTTCTCAGGGAGATTTTTTAACTCCTTGAGAGTAGAGCCTGTATTTTCTGATTTTTGTCTATGACCTTTGTACCTCTGCAAGGAGCAGGTATTAAATGAGTGATTTTGAAAGACTGATGCTTATGTTAGGAAAGTTCTGGGTTGATAGCATATAAAATTTGGATTTTCTGTTTTAGAAAAGTAAATGAAATTAGTTAGTGCTGAATTACCCATGGGAGGACTTTTCACAGGATACTTTGTATCCCATTTGGCATCTTCCAAGTACCTGGTAACGTCAGCATCTACCAGGCACACTCACCCAACTTTTTGTTGGTGAGTAATCAGAGATTACAGACTTATTTTATTTTTCAAAAAAGATTTATTTATTCGAGAGAGAGAGCACGTGCGTGGTGGGGGAGGTGCAGAGGGAGAGAGAAAATCGCCAGCAGACTCTGGCGCTGAGCGTGGAACCCGATGAGAGACTCGATCCCAGGACCCCAAGATCACGACCTGAGGCAAAACCCAGAGTCAGACATTCAACCGACTGCGCCACCCAGGCGCCCCTGCAGACTCATTTTAATGTTAGCACAAATAAACTCATTTCTGAAGGATGACATGCTCCTAAAATCTTGAAACAAACCAAGGCATGGTAGGAATCTTCTTTGGCTTCTTCGTGCCACTCCCCTGATGTGTGTAACTGTGAGGGGGCTGTACCCATTAGATTCAGGTCCCAGATGAGGTTTCAGAAGGAAGACTTGCCTTCAGTACCTCATCCCACGTGGCCCTGACCAGGTGGGTCACACAGGGCTGCTCTCTTTCCCTAGCACTGTCAGAAAATGACCACCGCAGCCCGGGAGGTGCCATCATTCTTGGTCGAACGAATGGCCAATGTCAGGCGGCGACGGCAGGACAGGCGAGGGATGTGAGTGCAAATAAGTAGGGGGTTGGGGGGGGTGGGGCTTCGTAGTCCTTCCAGGCCAGTGTCTGGGTATGTCTGCCACTTTGAGCTTCCCATTCTGCAGGGGGCCTCCCCCGGGTGTGCTCCCCCACGTGCCTCTTTCGGGCTCTTCAGGGGGTGCCACCTTCCTGTGGTGTCTTCCAGGGAGGGCGGCATCCTCAAGTCACGAATTGTCACCTGGGAACCCTCAGAAGAGTTTGTCAGGAACAACCATGTCATCAACACCCCTCTTCAGACAATGTACATCATGGCAGACCTGGGGCCCTATGGGAAGTGAGTGAAGCCCGCACCGCCCAGCTCAGATCCTCCTCCTCTTCTCGTCTCCCGTCACCTACCTGCTATAGTACCTCTGCGGAATGTGGAAGGGAGGGGCTGTTTCTTCTATTTCTTCCTAGTCGTACTCGGAAGAAGGCACTTGACTATGACGGTTCTCACTACAGCCTCCGTCCCCTCCCCGGACGTGGGCTGACTGCCTCTTCCTCTCTCTGGTTAGTGGGACCAGCAGTCCCGAACCTGGGTGTTGATTCCTGGTTTCTAGGCTTGGCTATAAGAAGCATGAACATGTGCTCTGTACTCTGAAGGTGGACAGCAATGGTGTGATCACAGTAAAACCCGACTTCTCTGGCCTCAAAGGACCCTACAGGTGAGGAGAGGAAGAAAGGGGGCATGGGGACTGGCATTCCTTCCCTTGGCTTCACTCATTGCCCCAAGTTGAGGAGATTCTGAGAAAGTCCTTCATCTGCCCTTGTTTCTAAATTTCCAGCCAATGGTTCATATTCTGTTTTATAAGAGACCCTTAGAATCCTGGGGACCCTGTTCTCAGAAAGTGGGCAGCTATATCAATTTGGAAGGGCTAACTTCAGTGGTGTAGTTAGGTGAAAATAATTCTCTGTGCTGCCACCTGCAGGGACCAGCCAGAGCAGGGCAGGATGAGCTCAGCCAGATCTCTTCCTCTGGCCTGACTCTTGCTACCTCCATGTCTTACAGTAAGAGAACTGTAAATTAGAAATGACCTAAGCCTACCTGTCTGTTTTTCAGGCGAGAGAACTGGGTGCCAGGAACGTTGTGCTTTAGGGTTTCCCCGTGACTTTGACGCAGAAAAGGGCCCCAAACCTATGCTCCATGTGTACTCTAATGCCCTTTCTGCTTTTCCACTTTGTTTTCTTCACCTGCTCATCGTTCTGGCCACTTTTGTCCTCGTTCGCTTCGAGCGAGGCGTGTGGCCAATGATGGCTCATCCCTGGGCTGGATCTGGAGAGATCTCATCTTATTGGAGTTGGCCTTTCTGTGGCTTTGACCTTACAGAATTGAGACCGAGGGGGAGAAGCAGGAGCTGTGGAAGTATACAGTGGACAACGTGTCCTCCCTCGCGCAGCCGGAGGAGGAGGAGCGGGAACAGCGTGTGTTCAAAGATGTAAGAGAGGCTTCCCTCCAAGTGCAGGGATGAGCCTGGGTGCCTGGGAGCTGAGACTCTGTCTGTGGTTCATGTCCACAGTTGCAGGGTCTTTCTTAACTGGTCCTCTCCTGACATAGGAAGCGTTGCTGACATATCAGACCTTTGATCCCACCATAACATAATAATAATAACAATGACCATTTATTTGAGCATGTACCATGCTCTGCGAGGCCTGTCGCATACTTTATTTCCTCACTTTAAGGTGAATACTTTTATTATTACCATTTTATAAATGAGGAAACTGACACTGAAAAGCTAAGAAGTCTGCCCAAGTTCATGGGGCTTGTAAGTGCCAGAGACGAGACTGGGTCCCAGACCAGCAGACTCCAGAGCCTCTGTGCTTTACTTGAAAATGTTGGTGGCTTGGATGCTTCGGCCTGCGGCTCTCGGTGGCATTTCCTGTTACAGCGTCTTTTCTCCCTTCCATTCAGAGCTGACCCCGGTCTCACTGGGGTTGCATCTTGAGTTTGCATGTGGTTTGTTTCCTCAGCTTTATGGCCGGCACAAGGAGTATCTCAGCAGCCTCGTGGGCACGGACTTTGAGATGGTGAGTGGCTTGGCTTCCTGCAGCACCGCGAGCCAGCTTCAGCCAGAGCATTCGGACTGTGGCTGAGTAACAGCCCCTCTCTTAAAGGACATATGCTTTATGCCAGAAGGAAATCAGAGATTAGTATATAGAGCATAATTCTTGTTATGTGTTTTAAAATATAGCAGGGGTGCGTGGGTGGCTCAGTTGGTTAAGTCTCCAACTCTTGATTTCAGCTCAGGTTGTGATCTCAGGGTGATGAGATTGAGCCCCGTGTCAGGCCCCATGCTCAGTGTGGAGTCGGCTTGAGATCCTCTCCCTCTACACCTCCCGCCCACCCCGCCTCACTCGTGCATGCTCTCTCTCTCTAAAAAAATAATAAAATTAAATATAGCATTTGAGAGAGAACTGTTAATGAAAAAGAAAACATCAGTGAGAAAGGTCTAAAAGGGCACACACGTGCTATGGGTGGCTTGCTCTGGGGTGGGGGTGGGGTTGGGAAGGTCGATGGGTGTTGGGTGGTGAGAGGGGTACGTCAGAGATGTTTACTTTTTATTCCCTAAACTTAGTGGTTTTCAATTTTTATCAGTGGTAATGCATTCACATATTACTTTATAATTAATTTTAAAAATTAATATAAAGATGAACAATGTCTTCCTCACTCTTCATGTGGATATTTTTCCTAAGTGCCCCATAGAGAGAGAAGGGGCATCATTTCTGTTTGTCAAGTAGTTTAGCTCTTAAACAAACGAAACAAGATAATTTCTCTCAGTTATTCTGTGGTCCCGTTCTTTGTCTTCTCTTATTCCAGCAGTTCCATTCTAGATCAGGAGCCAAGCTTAGGATTACTCAGTGGTTTCCCTCTCTCTCTCTCTCCCCCTAAAAAAATTCATGATCTTTATATTGCATCAGCAGCAGATGTGCAGTGTTAAAAGTTAGATAAGAAAACACAAGTAATTAAAAGAACAAACTCCCTAGTTCCTTGACCTCCGGCACCTAAAGGGAACAGGGGCCCCAGCGTCCCACTGGATGGTAAAGGGTAGCTGTGCGTGCTTCCCTTGGCTATTCTTGTAAACTCTCCGTGCTTCGTTGCCCTCCTCACGCTTTAAGTTATGTGCTTTCTTTGGTGTCACAAACTTTAGAAATGAAGGAAACAGGTCGGTGGAGAAACGTCAGGAAGGGCGGGGAGGAAGCACAATGGCGGCGCACGCAGATATGGCCGCTGGTGTCAGGCCTTCCGGGGACTGGCGGACTGGCTGGAGGACGGGTGCTGACTCCCCCAGACCTCCTGACTCCTGATCCTGGCCCACTTCTCTCTTCTTTAGACTGTACCAGGTGCCCTCCGGCTCTTCGTAAACGGAGAGGTAGGTAAGTGCCTTGCCATACAGGGATCCCCGATGCTTGGGCAAGCGCCCCAGCAGCTGTGAGGTAATCTGCCCCACCCTGGTGGAGGTGCTGGCTTGTCTTGGGAAACTCAGTCGTGAGCCCTTCCTGGAAGCGCAGGGAGTTCCTGGACCTTAAGGGCCTTGCCTCCCAAAGTGCATAGGTCCTTCAGGACGGGGTTGGGTGCTAAAGGGAAGAGGAGAATAAGCTAAAATTGTTTCTTGTTTTCTTAGTTTCAGCGCAAGGCTATGAGTATGACAATCTCTACGTCCACTTCTTTGTGGAATTGCCAACCACCAGTGAGTAATATTCCTAAGTTTCTTTTATACCCATTCTGACAATTTTCTAGAGGCATTAAGTCAAGCTTCCCCACTTTTTTCAAAGAAACTGTGACTGTCCTTTTCAAGGTCATAGATCACTTTCAAGTTGTCAAATCCTGTGG
Organism: Potos flavus; assembly: GCA_028534135.1. Lineage (NCBI taxonomy): Eukaryota > Metazoa > Chordata > Mammalia > Carnivora > Procyonidae > Potos > Potos flavus. The sequence continues at coordinate 27,985,720 of CM052891.1, read as the reverse complement.
TGACATCTCTGCATTCATGCTACATGACCTCTCAGAAGCACATGGCCCAGCTCACGTTTCCTCGCTTGAACTCTCCTCTGGGCTTCTGGCTCCACGCTCCTCTCTTCGCTCTCATTGGTGGCTCATGAGTCCCCTCGGCTCTTTTCTCATCTGTTGGTCTCAGAGCTGTAGAGTATCCAAGGCTGGGCCTGGGCCTTCTATTACTCCCTCTCTATAGTCTTTCTAGGTTCCATCCGTCTCATGGCTTGAATACTACGTATGTCTCAGACCCCTAGTATTCTCTCTAGCCTTGGCCTTTCCCCTGAACTTCAGGCTCATCTCCACTTGTCATTCCTGCCTAACATGACCCAAAGAACTCTTAATTCTCCCTCCTGCATCAAACTTGCCTTCATGGTCTTCCCTAGGGACATAGCGATGTCATTTACTTACTTGCTGCTGCCAAAAACCTAGGAGACATCCTCATTTTCTCTAGCTCCCTACAGCCAGTCATTCCCTCAGCAGTTCCTGTCGGCTGGATCTTCCAGAGATGTCCCGAACGGCTCCTCTCTCAAGCACCCTAGACCAAGCCCCCTCCGTCTCCTGCCCAGGCCCATGAGTTAACTTTCTAACTTACCCCTTTGCTTCCTTTACAGTTCATTTGCCACAGACACCACTGCCAAATGGAACCTTTGAAAATGTAAATTAGTTATATCTTTCTTGAACTTTAAACCCCACCAGCTTCCCCTCCCATTTAGAGTAAAATCCCAGCTCCAAAGCTGGAACGAGCCAGCCTCCGCCGAACTCTCCCTCACAATATTCCAGTCATACTTTCTGTTTTTGAACATGCCCAGTCCATTTCCACCTTAGGGCCTTTGGGAGATCATTTCCTTTGTCTGAAACCCTCTCTGTCATATCTTTGCACGACTGAGTTCAGTTCTCAGCCCAAGCGTCCCCTCTGAGAGGTCCTCCCTCACCACCCGATCTAAGAGCCTGCTCCATATTTAGTACAGCATCTATCACTACCTGATAGCCTCTTGTTGGTTTGTCGTCTGTGTCCCCTGCCAGCTGGCATGCTAGCTCCTTGAGAGACAGGGATCACTTCTGTTTGCCCACCAAGATATCCCCATGACTGGTCGTAGCACATAGGAGGCACTCAGTAAATGTTAAGTGAATGACGGGGTGTGTGAATGCATGAAGAGGTGAAGGAACTTTGTCCTTTTCTCAACCACTTGCCTCCCTCCCAGGTCAGCTTACTATATATGGTCTTTGGCTTTCAGATTGGTCAAGCCCAGCATTCCAGCAGCTCTCGGGAATAACACAGACCTGTGCCACCAAATCCCTGGGAATGGTACAGAAAACAGGCTCTCTGGCAGGGAGTGGGACTCTGAAGATCGTCGGGCCGCCAGCGGGGGAGCACTCAGAGTTGGGTCCGGCCCTTCTCCGTGGGCTCTGCGGGCTGCTGCCTGGTGCAGGGCTGCCCTCTCTGTCTTTCTGAGGATGGTAGCAGCTTGTATGTGGGTGCCCCGGCCCCTCTCAGCCTCTTACTTCCCCCATGGTGGGGGGGGGGGGAATAGTTGTTCTTTCTCCCTTGTGAAGGTGTCACTGGCCGCAGGGAGAACAGATTCTCAGTGAGGCCTTGCCTACCCCATGACCCTGATTGAAATAACACTTCTCTTTTTTAGGAGAAGGTGGCTTACTTCTCCTACCCATTCACATTTGAGGCCTCCTTCCTCCACGAAGATGAATCTGCTGGTGAGTAGCTCAGTAGATCCTGGGCCCAGGCTCTCCTCTGGTGGCACCCTGTCTGGGGAAGGCCTCCTGTGACCTAGCTGCTTCTCTCACTTCTCCCAGATGCTCTCCCAGAGTGGCCTGTGCTCTACTGTGAGGTCCTCTCTCTGGACTTCTGGCAGAGGTATCGCGTGGAAGGCTACGGCGCTGTGCTGCTGCCCGCCACCCCAGGTGACGTCGCGTCCCTGCCCTCCACGTGGCCCACACGCCCTAGCTCCTGGGACCGAGACTAACACTTCTCAAACGTTCGGCCTCTGCCAGGGAGGAGGAGGGATAATGAGGAATTAGAAGCATTGAACTTGCCGGATTCCTTGCTCCTTTTGAGGCCTTCTCCCGCTCTCTGAGAGCCAGCTGAGCAAGCTTGCGGCTGACTCAAGCCGAGCAGCCCAGGCGTCTGCGGCGTCTGCCCCGAGCGCCTCTGTTTGGACTCGAGGCCCGGAGGGAGGCGCCGGGGCAGGGTGGGCTCTGGGCATCTGTGTATTGAATGGATCGGCATTCGTTTTGAAATAAGGGCCACCGTGTCCTGTTGGGTGCCGGGCATTGTGCTACGTGCTTCTGGGGTAATTCCGCCAGCCACTCAGCGAGGTGCAGGCGTTACTGTCGCCATTTTATAGTGAGGAGAATGGGGCTCAGAGGGGTGAAGAAACTTGTCCTGGGTACACAGGTAATAGCTGGCAGAGCTGAGGTGTGAATTTCTAGCTGACTGATTTCCAAACAGGTGCCCCAGACCGCCAGGATCCCCTCCCCAGAGGTCAGGTGGTCCCCAGACAAGGTGTTCCGGTGGCCGCTAGGCTTGTGTCACTGCCGGGAGCCCCGTGAGGGACCACATGCCGTCTCTGGCTGAGGCCCCACTCTCCCGGCACAGGCTCGCACACCCTGACAGTCCCCACGTGGAGGCCCATGGAGCTTGGCACGCTGGCTGAGCTGAGGCGGTTTTTCATCGGCGGCTCTCTGGAACTGGAGGACCTCTCCTATGTGCGGGTACCAGGAACCTTCAAGGTACCTTTTGTCTCTGGGAAGACTTCATGCTGGGAGCTTAGGTTCCTATCTCTTCTGGAGAAGGTGGGATCAGGGTTAAGACCCCTTTAGTTGCTTCATTATTATTTAGTCCCCTCCTTCTTGTGGCTTCAGCTAGAGGTCATGGCCACATCTTGAACCAGGTATAGACATCTATTCTGCTATGCTGGGAGATCTCAGGAAATGAGTAGACTTAGAGATTGCCCTCGTCCCGTCAGAGTTACTGGCCCCTCCTTCCAGCCTGTCACTGAAGCTTCAGTCATCAAAGGCGGCGAGGTTTGGCAGGGCACTGGTCAGACTGCTTATTCTCAGCCGAGATTGGGGCATCCCCTGATTTACAGTTGGGAGCCCCATGTTAACCTTGAGGTGATGAGTCTGGGTGCTGGAAGGAGGTTCCTCCCAGCAGATCTGTTCTCTAAAAGGGGGAGTAAGAATGGGCCCGCACGGTGCCTGGGGTCTAGAACCCCCAGAAGCCTGACGCTGTCTTAACTGCACACCGCAGGGGGAGCGTCTGAGCCGCTTTGGGTTCCGCACCCAGACCACGGGCAGCGTCACCTTCCGCTTGCACTGCCTGCAGCAGTCCAGGTGAGTGACCCCAGCCCTCTGCCCTGGTGGGCCTTACCCCCGAGGGCTAGGCAGCAGCCGCGGCCATGCGCTGCGTTTCTGTGCAGGGCCTTCATGGAGTCAAGTTCCCTCCGGAAAAGGATGCGGAGCGTGCTGGACCGTCTGGAAGGGTTCAGCCAGCAGAGTTCTGTTCACAACGTGCTGGGTAGGTTTCCCTCTGCCCCGCAGCCGGCTAGCCCGCATCAGCACGAGACCCGTGCCTCCCCACACGGCGGCAGCTGACCCCTGCCCTTGCTCCCCTCACAGAGGCCTTCCGTCGGGCCCGGCGCCGCATGCAGGAGGCCCGAGAGAGCCTTCCCCAGGACCTCGTGAGCCCCTCGGGGACCGTGGTTTCCTAGCTCGCGGCGGCCCTTCCCTCCACCCCGTGCAAGAGGACAGGACGGGTGATGTCTGAGGCTGGTGCCGTCCCGCCTCTTCATCTTTCTCCCCAGTGACCCCACCGGCCTGCCGAGAACCAGAAGAACGGAGAGAGTCCCGGGCAGGCCCCCCTGCCTAGTCTTTGGCAGGGCCTCCCTCTGCCGGGCGGCAGTACCGCTGAAGACCCTATGGTCCCCCTCCACATATTTCAGTTCCTACAGGCGGCTGTCACGCCAGGGCACGCTCGCTGGGTTAGCCCAGTGCGGGGTGACCCCACCATTAGTTCTGTTCTCACACAGCCTCTTTTCTGGCTTGTCTCTCTGTCTCGAGAGCAGAGAGCTGCAGGCGCCTCCTGCTTCACAGGCTGCGTTACCAGTGGAGGCTCAAGAAAGGAAGAGGAGAGAGATCTTGAACGCCTGGCCCAGGAGCCTCAGCCTCCTCTTTCCAGGGTAGCCTCCTCCCACCCCTTGGGGCCTGTTGGGTTTGAGATATGAGGAAATGAAGGCTGAAGGCAGTGCCCAGTCCTTTCTGCTAGCCGGGTAGTATCTTTTATTGTGTTTTTTGTACATAAAAACTTTCTGTACTGACTGACATGTCGGCGGTTTTTCTGCTCAGGTTGCTGGTGTGGCCCGGTGCTGGTGCTCTCCCGAACCTTCCCCTCTCTGTCCTTCCCCATTCCAGAGTGTCCAGAGCCATCCCACAAGAGAGGCTTAGGGGCTAGTGCTGGTGGGGCCCTGGCAGTGCTCCTCTTAAATGTTTGGAGCAAAGCATGGGATTGAGGTTATGCCCTCCCCAGCCTCTCGCAGAAACCAGCTCTTGGCCTCAGCAGTCTTTTCTTGGTCCAAGCGGAGCTCACCGCCCGGCCTGCAGGCTCTGCAGAGGATGGTGGGGCGGCTGGGGCTGGGTGTGCTGCAGTCGTGGGCGGGGGATGGGGACAGGCTGGGAAATGGCAAAAAGAGGCCGGACCCCATCCAGATGACTCTTCTTGCCTGGGCCTCAAGACCTCCTCGCACCCGGAGCCGATGCCTGACCTAAGAGCTAGTAGGCTCCCAGGGTGGGAGGGTTCACCGCTGCCAGGAGCCCTGGCTGTCACTCCCAGCCACAGAACCAGCAATGAGCCAGAGCCAGCAAAAGCATCAGCGGGTAAGGTTGCTCCAGGGGAGAAGGCCGCCTCATGGTCTCTCCCAGGTTCTCTTGCGACTGAGGCCAGAGGCTCGGGGTGGGCTCCTGTGGAAGCAGCACACGTGGACAAGTGAGGAACTTGCTGGGGGTCCAGGCCCGGCCTGTTTTAGGGTGCTGACGACTAAGCTGAGGTTTCCTAATTGTCCCCCAAAGTCCTAGGCCTTGGATTAACTCTCCGTCCAGAAGTTCCGTCCAGAAGCATACCGGAAGCCAGCAGGAAAGACTACCCTGCTTCTGGTGACAGGTTTGGTTGCCTCTGCTTAGAGGTCTAGAAGGACTCAGCCATCTGGTCGGGAAGGATGTTGGAGAAGGGCGCCCCTTACCTGTAGAGGCCTCATGTGCCTCGCCAGGCTGACAGGTTCAACCTCGGGATGCGCGTGCAGCTCACAAAGCCCTGCGGGTAGGTGTTGGCCCTGAAGATGTCCCTTGAAACGGTGGTGATACCAGTATTGTCACACACAATTTGAGACAAGGAAATCTGGTGCAGGGCCTTGCGCTGTCCTCTGGTGAAAACACCCTGTTTTTCCCACCAAAACCTACCAAGACAAGTGGAGAGATGTAGGTGAAGGTCAGGGAGGAATGAACATAACGGGCACCTGCTGTATGCCAGGTACTTCACATTACTTCATTCGATTCTCCAGAATTCCTGCAAAACAGGTATTATTCCCCATTTATAAATGGAGAAACAGGCTCGGGGGTCAAGGAAATCGCTCAGTATTAAGGGCCCCGTAATTTAGGTGGCCAGGGCTGGATTTGAACCTGGGTAAATGCCAAATCCAAATAAGGAGTTGGGTCGTAAATTATAAGCTTTTTTAGAAGGAAACCAGATTCAGCCCTTCCTGCCCATGTTTTCTGGGACCCACCAGCCAAACAGCTCAGGCACCATCAGCCATGCCCGGCCCGTGGTCTCTCTCACTCTGACCAGGCTCTCCGCAGAGGAGCCTCCTGGCCTCAGACCCTGTGAACTTGGGAGAAAAGAATCTAAAAAGGGCACTTTCCCCCTTGCTGAGTCTGACATGCTAGTGCTTTTCTGCCCTGCCTCTGGGGCTGGTCTCTTTAGGGGAGGGTCCCTTACCTGTCCCCGTCTCGGGCTCTTGTGAACTGCTTTTCAAAAAGACAAGCCAGAAGAGGCCCCACTCGGGCCCCTGGCAAAAGCGGCTCTGCGATGGCCCCAACCCAGATGTCAATGTTGTCAGGTGTCCCGTACAGATTCAGGAACTTCCTCGCCAAACCCTGGTTTTGCAGCACCTGGCTGAGCTGTGCCAAGTTCCGGGGCTGGGAGAGCCCACAGAAGTGCCTCCAGGCATTGTACCCTGTAGGGAAAGGGGGCAGAGGCGTGTCGGTCTTACCCTGCTGACTTCCCCTTAGCTTTGCTTCTCCGCAGTCTCTCCCGAGAGAACTCTATCAGGAAATGTCGGGCAGAACAAGATCCCTGCTGACAGAAGAGGCCAAACCTTCCCAAGATCAAATCACTGCCCTCTAGTTTCCAAAGTGAGTAGACAACCATGCTCTGTGAGCATCGAACTGAGGAGTGTGTCCTAATGGAACACCCGATACCACAGGGATATTGGGCTCAAGTGCATCAATTAGGTACAAATGAGACGGACCCAGAACATAAAAGACTCTTGCTCAGGTCTGGAGAAGGAAAGAATGAACAAATACATAGGGGAACAAATGAAGAAATGAAGAGTGTGGTTAAAGTTTACTCAGAAAAGGACCACATGCTGTACGATTCCATTTACAGGAAAGGTCCAGAATAGGCAACCATGTAGAAATAGAAAGATCAGTGATTGCCAAGGGCTGGGGTGGGGACAGGCCATGGCTGTTATTGTAAGGTTTCTTTTGTGAGTGATGAAAATGTTCTGACATTAGCAATGGTGATCAGTGGGCCGAAGACCTTGGCAGACACCAACCCCCAAAAAAGTGATCAATGCACACAACTCTAAATATATTAAAGTCATCAAATCGTATACTTCCTATGGGTGAATTTTATGATGATATGCTAATTATATTCCAATAAAGCCATTTGAAAATTTTTTTCACCTACTCAGAAACTCCCAAAGGCCAGCCTTCTGATTTCTCTGCTATTAGGATCCCACACCAGGACCAAGCCAGATGATGGGGCGGGGACCATGAAGATAGGAGATAGATTTGCCCTAACCTTGAAGAAACGCCTGCCCAATATTGTCCATTGAACTACAACTCACAAACACCATCCTCCAGGTGAGCAAAGGAAGGTGATATAATGCTTTACCTCACTAAGCACTGGTCGTGATGATCTCTTAGGATCTCACAGCACCTCTGTGAGGCACTTTGTAATCTCCATTGTATCAATGGGTATTTGCTGAGCTTGAGCAACTGTGACTTTCTTAAGGTCACCCCACCAGTAAGTGGATTTCAGACAAGCTCTTCCAATTCCAGATTTGGTGTTGGACTTGGGAAGGGATTGGAGGAGACTGTCAGAGGTAGTAACCAGACAATATTTCTGGGACAGCTCTGAGGGCAAGGTGTGGCACCTGTATCGCTGGCAATCTCAGTTCTCCAGCAGGGGGCGCCCAAGTGTAAGGAGGAAAGAACAGGTTCGTGAGCACCCGCCAGGAGTCTACCAGGTGCTGTGGTAGGTGCGGTGGAGATTGCCCCCACTCCGTTACACACGGCCGCAGATGAACCGAGGCAGATGGGGCTTCAGGTTGTAGACAGGAAAATAGGGGAGAGGGTAGGGGGACAAGGTGGTGATCAAAGCCTTTCCCTAACATGGCTTGCACGAGGGGAAGAAAGGAGAAATTCTGAACCTGATTCAAAGTTTACTACTTCCTTGTTATGTGGCCTCGAGAGGATGACTAGCTGTCTCTGAGCTTATTTCCTCCTCCATAATAAAGGCTGTAATAGTTGCTTCTCAAGGTCATTGGCAGAACGAAATGATTAATAGCCATGAAAATTCCTGGCAAAGTCCTTCTTCTTTCCTGGGATACATTTTTCTTCTTTCCTGTGATTTTTGTGTCCTCGGGAAACAGCCAAGGCCATCTTAAGTTTACTCCACCTGGGTTCCTGCCTCTTGGGCTCTTTGCCTTTCTGCACTTAGAGCCAGGAGCCAGTTCCTATGTCCCCGGAACTTGAGTCTTCCTCCCTGGAACTCGCCAGGGTAGCGGGGACGGGACAGTTCTTCCCTGCCCTTTGAACCTACTGTTTTCTCCGCCCGGAAAGTCCTAATCTGCTTTGTCCACACGCAGACTGTGTCCAGGTCATGGCCGTGCTGTGAACCTACAGCCAGAGGCCCTACGGCAGCAGGCAAAGACGTGGCGGGATGGCAAAGGGTGGGCCCAGGGACGCTTTCCTTTCCAAACTTGGCCTCGCGTGCTTCTGAACCACAGCACACGGGGTAGACGGTTGCAGCCAGAAAGGATGCCCCAAGGGTCTCCTCTGAAACCTGCCCCCCGCCCCCAGCAGCAGCCCCGGGCCGAGCAGAGCCCCTCACCTGGGAGGCCGTGGTCCCGGCTGCGCTGCATGTTGAGAGCCGCCAGGTCCAGCCCGATCCTTCGCACCTGCTGAAACAGCCGGTCCCGCAGCTCGTCCACCAACATGGAATCCTGGCGGTTCAGCTTGGCAGGGGTGGCCATGAGGCCTCGGATGATGGGGTCGATGCCACCTGGTGGCGGGAAGTGTGAGCAGCAAGGACTGGACCGGCCTCTGGGGAGCCCCTGGGTCATCACTTGAGGCCAAGCTAGCTCAGAGCTGGACAAGCCAGTGGCTTACATTCCATCATGTTTGTATCAGGAAACAAAGGCCTGGGTAGACTTGAAGGGAGCTGAGGCCGGCAGGGAAAGAAGTCACCCCCACTTCTTAGAGAAGGAGCAGAAGGCAACCTTCTACCAGGCCCACAAGCCCCCCGTCTGACACGAGTCTCCTCCCCTTTGGAAATCCTCTGATCCCTGAGGGGGTGGGAGGCCCAGGCCTGAGGGTCTTGGCGCACCTGCCTTGTACTGCCCTGGGGAGATGGTTAGCAGTGGCCTGAGCAGCAGCCCGGCCTCCTGGCACTAAGCTTGGCCCCACCCCCACTCCCATCCCCTTTCAAGACTTGGTCACCTTCATGCACGATTCGCCAGCTGGCAAAGAAGCTAGTGCTAAGCAGGACGCGCGAGTTGGGTGCTGAGGCCCGGTACTGGCTGTCCAAGCGGAACATGAAGGGCTGGAGCATGGTGTGGCCGAAGCGGAAGGCCAGGGTGAAGACATTGGCCACGCGAGGGTCCACGTTGGAGTTATACCCGCGGTAGGGCCCTATGGTTCTCCTGGCTCGGGCCTCGCCCAGAACCAGGGGCAGAAAGTCTCGGTAGGTGATGATCTACAAGAGAAGGGAGGAGGAACATTACCTTAGTGGCTGCTCACCCCATTCCTTTGCCTTCGGACAAAACTTTTGCTTTCTGAAGGGCTCCTCAGACTACCAATTCTTTATTGCCATCGTGTCAAATGTGGAAATATGCATTTCCTGTTGGCTAATGAAGATCCCAAAGCCCAGAGAGCGGGGGGACAAGGACAGTGTCATACAGCGAGTTAGTAGCAGAATTTGGGGGTATAGGTTAGATCTCAGGTAAACTCCCCATCACCCAGACCCAGCTGATTTGAGGCATAGCCCCAAAGGATGTATTAAGGAAAGTGGGAGCCACTCTCCCAAACGGTGTCTCATGCCAGATTGTCTCCTGGGGGGTGCTGGGCCCAGGGCTCCCTACCTGGACCATGGCGCCCACGATCTTCCGGGCCTCCTGGTAGAGCTTGTCTCCAGTCCACCGGGGATTCAAACGCTTCAGCTCCGTAGCCAGCCGGTTGTGCTCCCGCATAAAGAGGGTGTGCATAGCCGCCAGTATGGGGGTTTCCGATGATCGCGAGTCACCTTGAAAACCCCAAGTTCAGAGTGACCACAACCCTTCCCAGGGAAAAGACTTTCTGCTAAGGCAGACAGATCTCTGGGGACTAGAAGGGGGTGGTAGCACTTTATGACCCAGGCCAAGCTCTGGGCTCTCGCTGGACCTCCATCTCCTCAGCTGGGCTGTGGGGCTCCTCACTGACCGCCACCCTCCACCCCGCACAACAGATCAGGACGGGGGAGACTGCGGATCCCAAAGTTACTGAAACAGGTTCACGCAAGGTGAGAAAGCACAGAGCAGCTGCTGGGCTCGGGCATGATTCCATTCTACCAGTGACCAGGTCCGCAGCTGGTGGAGGAAACCTGATGACTCTAGGAACCTTGACTTTGGGACCGTGAGCCCACCTGTCCCATGAACTGCATCCATCGGCACATGCTCCACCAAGAGCTAGACCTTTCCCCAGCTGTGGACTTGGGAGCAGGCTGCTCTCCCCCAGGAGCCCAGGGGAAAGAGAAAGAGAGAGGGTTGGGCGGAGCCCTTTCCTGTAGCCAGAGCTTCTGGAGGCCCAGAAGGAAAGCAAACTCCTGGGCCTTATAGTCACTTGCTGGCTTGGAACGAAACCCTTTTGTACCAGGTCTTATTTAACCTCCTTTTCAGGCGACCGCCAGGGGCTGACCTGCCAGGAAGCAGGGGACGCGTGCTGTGCGGTTGGTGAGCAGGCAGGGGTCGTCACGCAGGGTGTCAAAGGGCAGCAGGGCCCGACCGTTGTCGCTGAAGCGGGTGTTGACAGCCAGCAGCCCCAGGTAATTGGTCTGGTTGCGGAGCCGCTGGGCGAGGGAGACCTCGCTGCCGTACACCATGCTGGCGTCCACGAAGGAGGTGAGCGCGTTAAGCTGGTTTCGGACTTTGTTCCTGTTTTGGGGGCATACGGGTGCCGAGCGGAAGAAGGGGATGCAGTCACGCTGGTTCCTGATGCGGGGGTCATTCGGTGGGATCTGAGGTGGAAGAGGAGCTGGTGATGAGGGGGGCCCTCAAGAGCAAGCTCACTCCTCTGGATCATTCCTCACCTGCTTCAAAACCTTTCTTGAAACTCTCCTCCTCTAGGAAGCCCTCCTCGACTCACCCAGACTCATGCTGCTCACCAGGTCAATCTGAGCATCCTTAGCACTCTGTATCATAGAGTCATGAAAGGATCCTCGTTTTACAGATGGGGAAACTGAGGCTCAGAGAAAGGAAGTGACAACTCGTTAGCAGGAGAGGAAGGATTAAGACCTAGTTCTCCTGACATGTGGGCTTGTGCTCCTCTCATTCCGTTTAATTCTACAGACATTTCCTAAGCACCCTTCTCTGCTGGGTGCTTTGGAAACCAACAAAGGTCAGCAAAACCCAGCACAGGTTGCAGGAAGCTGGCATTCAGTGAAAACAGGTGCACAGGTAGGGACTGTAAGTCTAAATCGAGGCGCTATTTGCTGTGCTTGATCTAAAAACCAAAACCAAAAGGTGTGCTAGGACAATATAGGAAGATTCCCCCAAGGAGGTGCCCTCGAACCAGAGCTTGAGGAATGGATGAGGTTGCCTCACGAACGTCACCCTACTTGTTAGGGGTGAGTGAATGTGGGAGTGTATGCACGTGTGTCTCCCCTCCACCCCCACCCCCATATCCCCAGAGAGGCTCTGCTTCCTGGAGTCCGTCTTTCCTTCCCTAGTGTTCCACACTGTCCTTGCCTCTCAGCCTGATAGCGCCCTGCTCACACCACCACCCCAGGGACTGGTGAGAGCTGCAGGGCCCTTGGGCCTCTTTGGGAAGGAGAGAAGGGCAAGAGCTCGGAGTCCCTAAAGGCTCTCCAAAGCAGCAGCCCAGAGGCTTCCCCTGTCGGGATCAGACCCACGGGTCAAGGCTAGTCTCCAGTGCTTCCTACTCTCTGAAGCCTGCACTAAACCTGTGGGCAGATTGCCCCACCCCCACCCCCACCCCCAAACACGCACAGAACCCGGGGCATGTGCAGGGCCCGGCTCCTCGCCTTTGTCTGACACTCCAGCACCACAGACAGCTCCTTGAGGATGGTGCTTTAGCCTTACAGACCCCCACCCCCAGCTCTTGGCCTGGGGCCCAGGGGACCAGCAGGGGTACCTTGATGGGGAAGCAGGGGGGCAGCTGGGCACAGGTCTTCTCGCAGTCCACGCCCGCAGTGAAGGCCACTCTGGCTGGGGAATCAGGGGAGAGGTCCAAGTCGTGGTCAATGAATTGGCCCCACTGCATGAACATAAGGGCCCTGCCCCGGTCGGAGGTCAGCCTCTCGCTGGGGAAGCGCACGATCTCGTTGGAGACGGCTCGGACCTGGTGGGGAGAGAGGTCAGCGTGGGGCATCCTGGGCCAGCTCTGCAGATTGCCCCTGCTGGCGTGAACACGGTCTCTCCTCCTCTCCTGCCCTGCCCTCCCCAGCCACACTTTGTCCCACCCGCTGTGTGGCGGTCATGCCTACAAGGATGGCCTCCGGCGTGGCTCCTGAGGATTCCAGGAGTAGAGAAAGGGTCTCTCCAGTTGGCTGGCTGAGACCCCACCAGCTCTTCCAAAGAGGCGAACAGATTGAATGGATAGATCAGTTTATAGACTACCGGGTACCTAGATGACAGAAATGACTGAGAGATGCATGGACCAGTCAGTAGGAGATGGATAATAAATAGAGAAGAAATTGGATAGACAGGTGGAACAAGAATTAATAAATAGATGTTGATAGATGCGTCGTATGGACATATGAATAGAAAATAGATAAACTGATAAATGTGAAATCATTTAGATCAACAGACATAGAATAAGACATGCTGCTCTTTATATTTAGCTAGATACTTTGATACTAATTCTTTCAACACTATTCTGGCTGGCATTACTAGATCACATCCTATGTAGATGTTTATACTAAGGACTTTATAATTCACACACCAGTGATACGAGGTGGATTTTACTGCCATTTTACAGATGGGGAGACTGAGACTCAGCGATATGACTTGCTCAGAGTCACCTAGCCGGCCAGCGGCAGAGCCTGGATTCCAGCTGGCTCGGGGCTGTGCTCTTACTCCCCGTGTTTCAAAGCGGGGGAGCACCCTCCGGACCCGCAGCCCCGACTCACAAGAGGGAGGAGGAAACCATTGCGCCTCCTTTGGGGTGTCCAGCCGAAGGGGAGTGACAGCCTGTCCTCGTACTCGGCTGGCAGCCAGCGGGCCAGCGCCTGGTTGGAGGACCCCAGCAAGGGTCTTTCCCTGCAGCAGAGAGTTGGCTCTAGTCGGCAGGAATTCTGGGCCTAGAGACCACTCACCGTGGGGTGGGGGGCGGCAGAGGGAAGGGAGGCACCCTCGGGTCAGGCGCGGCCCCTGGCACCCACTTGTTGTTGCATCGCCCGGTGATGGTTCGATACTTGTTGCTGCACTTCTCCTCCTGGTCCCGGGGAGCACAGCCACTGGCCTGGGACAGCAGCCGAAGCTGGGGTTCTGTCAGCACATCTGGGGGTGGGACAGAGGGGCAGGGTCCTGGTTCCTTCCTGAGCTGGCCTGTTCCACACCTCCCATCCCCTGAGCCTCTTCCCTCCCAACAGCCCAGGCTGGGTACCCTGCTTTCCCAGGCCAGAGCAGGCCCTGGGGCTCAGTGGGGAGCACAGTACCAGTGACGTTGAAGGAACCGGATCCCTGGAGTTGTAACTTCCCCTCCAGCAGCTCCAAGGCCACGTGTATGTAATCGGCAGCCCGGACCACCGTCCTGGTGGTGGCTAACGGTTGTTTGAAGTAGGACAGGAGGTCCGTGGGGCTGGCCAGGCCACTGCGGAGGCGCTCCGTGATGCTGCGGGAGGAGGCCAAGGGCTGGAGAAAGGAAGCAGAGCCCCCCAGCAGAGCCCCAGCCCGACGGTGGACAGCTAGGGCAGTGTGAGCCGACAGGATGGACGGAAGGCTCTCTACCGACATGGCACTGTCCCAAGATGCCCAGGGGCTGACATGACCGTGGCTGGAGCCCACCCACTTCACTGACCCTCCCAGACCCACCTCCTCTGAGTCCGATTGTAGGCAGCATCCACCAGCAGCTTGGCCTCTGTTATGCAGTCTCGAAGGACCGAGGTCTCCACTTTCATAGGGGAGGCTGTTCAGAGGGAAGGGGACTCAGGGTCCAGGGGAGCCGCGGGCTCCCCCAGACCCAGACCCCCCTCTCCTGTTGCCCTCCTTCTTGGCTGTCCAAAGGGATATTACCTGGGCCAGTGCCCTCACAGGGCAGGGCCAGGACGAGGGTGGCCAGGACCCCTGCTAGGGCCAGGAACAGCTTCTTCTCTGCAGTGAGGCCCCCAGCCACAGTGGGGCAAGGGATCGATGCCCACATCTTGCACACAGGCGGGCCCCCTGCGCCCCTCTCACCAAGCCAACACCTCTTACCTCCTCTTTTCCGGAAGTAGCTGGGAAGGGGACTTTTATATTCTGTCTGAGGATGCGGGAGGGGAAGTCCAGCCTCCTGAGGTGGGGCCCTGGAACTTCCCTCTCATTTTCAGGGGAGGGATGAGACTGAAGCACCCCACCCCCACCCTCTTTACTATTGAGCTCACAGATGTATTTCCCCGAGGCTCAGGGCAGGGCCCGGAACACAGGTGTTGCTCAGTGAGTATTTGCCGGAAGATTGAGGAGCAGCGTGCTTCAGGAGACTGGGCCTGGGCCTGCCATGCGCTAGTTGTATGATCTTGGGCAAGTCACTTCCCCTCTCCAGTCCACATCCCTAAAATGGTACTTGGACCAGATCGCTGGAAAAGTTTCTCTCCTCCCCCTAACTGGGCAGAAACGGGTCTGCCTTGCTCTTGTATCTCCCCAGACGCCTCAGCACAAGGCCGGGCGTTCAGTAGGTGCTCAATAAATGTTTATTGAATGCATGAATGATGTCCGGTCAGTGATTCCAACCCCTCCCCCTTACTCCCTTTCCCTGCCAGTTCTAAGATGCGGGAGAGGACCAGGCGATGGTGGAGGCAGGGCTGAGCCGTGAAAATAAAGGGGCTGCATCAGGGGGCCCCTGGGACGCAGTGAGCTTCACAGGGAAAGCGCCAGCAGAGCGATGGTAGCGGGCCTCCACGCAGGCAGAGGGCGGTCCAGGGCTCCGCGAAGCTGCTCGGGTTTCCTCGGTGCGCCTCACTGACAGGCTTGCGCCTGAGCGGTGGGCCTGGGTCTGGATCGGCTCAGTCACTACCTGTCGGGGCCTCCATTTCCATATCGGAAGGGTGGAAGGCCCCCAAGGGCGGCGCCTTCTCATACCCTTGCCTTTGCTCCCAGGGCGTCCTCCGCTCTGGGCCTCTGGGCCTTGGCTCCGCCCCATCCTCGTCCAACCGCGGGGCAGGTGCCCCGGCTGCTGAGCTCCAGAATCCCCACCCCAGCCCCTCGCCTCCCACCCCCGGCGCCGCACAGCCTGCCTGTCCTTGCTCCTGCTCCAGAGCCATCCCGTCCTCACCTGCTCCGAGGCCCCGTGGCCCGCCGCCCTCGTGGCCCCCCGCCTCCCATCCCAGCGCCCCCGGCCGCAGCGGCGGTTGCCCTTGCGATACCCCTTCAGCAATGTCTTTCACAAGCTCCCGTTGAAGGCCTGGGCCCTACTGATCTTATCTCCCTTTCTTCAGCAGGTGCCCCTCTCCTGTGACAAGGCAGCCTAGAAGGAAAGTCACAGTGCAGTGGCTAAAAGCACACGGAGTTCCTCGCGCTGAGCCCCTGCGTGGCTTAGGGTAAATCACAGGGCCCCTGGAGCCTCGGAGCCTCGGGAAGGAGAGATGTTTAAAGTCACAGACTTCTCCTCAAACGTGCCTCACCTCCCTGCCTGCAGGGAGCCAGGGGCCGCAGGAGACTGGAAGCCAGGGCGGGCTGGAGGTCGCCCAGGTTGCCCTGTCTCCAGGATCCCCCCTAAAGAGGACTCAGAGTGAATTCTGCGCTCCCCCCTGAGAGGACTCTAGTTCTTCAGCAGTCCTGAGTTCCGGGGTCTGCCATAGCCAAGGCTGCCGTGGGTTCCCGGGAGAAGCTGGGGACAGAACCTGGACTCTACACCCAGCCCGGCCATGTTGGCAGGTCTCTGGGGGAGTTGGCCCCTTAACTGCTGGGGGTGGTGACGAGAGGCAAGCAGATAGGAAGGGACCGCCAAGGGGCCCTGTCCAAGCAGCCTGTGGGGGGCAGGTTCCTGGGGGTCACGGCCCGGGCTGGGCTGACGGGCAGAACTTCCGGCAAGGAGACCTAAGCTAGGTCTAGCCTGGGGTTCTCCTGCCCCTTCGGTCTGTGTTTTGCTGCCCTCCGGCAGGACCCTGCCCCTGCCTCTAAGCTCCAGACACCCTCCATGGACAACGCCCCCCGCACCCCTGCCCTCTGCTTCCAGGCTCTCTGATTTGGCAGGAAGGCTCCCTCTGAGGACCACAGCCTGTGCACTTAGGAGCTCACTGACCAGCACCTACTCAGGCCAGCTGCTCAGCCCCTGAGCCGGCTTCTCCACTGGTCAAATGGAGGTCATTGCTCTGTCTACCCTACGGGAACCCCTGTAAAATGCCACCGCAGTGCCTGGCACACAGCAGGCGCTTAATAATGCTGAGTAGGCCTTGCTGTCTGGCCTCCGGGTTGCTTCCATTATCGCGCTCACTCCAGGCTGTCCCATGAGGGGAGGGTGAAGGCAGGGGGCAGTGAATATAAGGGCTTTGTGGCCCATCCAGGCTGGGGCACCTGGAAGGAAGGGAAGGGGAGAGAGGGAGGGAGAGAGGAAGGGAGGGGGGAGAGGGGAAGGGAGGGAGGCAGGCCTCTTAAGTTAGCTTTGTTCAGATTCTGGCTCTCTGTGTCCTCCTCCTCCCGTCAGAGTGGGCATTCCAGTCGCCACGTCGGGGCCCCGGGAAACCCAGTGGACTGACAGTGATGGAGGGAGAAGCCCTCCAGGGGCTCCCCAGTTTGGGGACCTGCACCCCTCTCCTGCTGTGACCTTCACTGGGAGGCCAGCTGGGCCCTGTGGGGTCCTTGCCAGGTCACACAATGCTTTGCTTTGACATGTGCAGACCCTCAGAGACCATGATGCTGCCCAGTCCTGGAAGGGGCTAGGCTCACTCCCAGCTGTTTTCTGTGGTCAGGGCGGGACACACCCGGGGACCAGAAGAGGGATGCGGGTGGGGCCCCCGAGCAGGCGCCCACTGGGAGCTCACGGGAGGGATTTGAGATTTTCTTTGGCGCTAAGTGTCGCCCTGTGGCAACCTAGAGTATCTAATACCGAGAACAGACTGTTTTTTGATAGCCTCTCCTTTACATAACAAAATTATTTCCAGTAATACTCAGAAAATGAAACAAGTAATGATAATGGTTAGAAAAGAAGCGTGTGGATGTTCTCATATTAAACTTTGTACGTGGAATCGTACCAGTAAAGAAATAAAAATAAAATATTAAAATATAAAAAGGAAAAGAGTATTGGAGTAATACTTTTAAATTATGTGACTGTGTTTTTTTTTTTTTTAAAGATCTTATTTATTTATTTGACAGAGAGGAGAGAGATCACAAGTAGGCAGAGAGGCAGGCAGAGAGAGAGAGGGAAGCAGGCTCCCCGCTGAGCAGAGAGCCCCATGCGGGGCTCGATCCCAGGACCCTGAGATCATGACCTGAGCCAAAGGCAGAGGCTTTGACCCACTGAGCCGCCCAGGCGCCCCTATGTGACTGTGTTTTAAATAAAGGGGGAAAACTATCCACATGTTGGTGGTTTTAATATAATAGTTAATATATTATTGCAGTTTCTGTTTTCTTGATTTGTTTTTTAGTTTTAAAATAAACAACTTGAAATTTGAACAGAAGAACCAATTTCAACCGTAAAGATATTCACATTCAGTAAACTATTCCGTATGAAGTAAAATTTGCACTTTAAAAACATTGTACTTTGCAGTTTACACTGTTTCACTGTTGCAAATTTTAAACACAAAATGGAACTCCAAATGGTCACAGAAAGTGACAGAATTGAAGGAAATCAAGCTCTGCCTCTTTATCTTTGCGATCACTGTGTTCTCACTGTTGTATCAAATCCACTATTTAAAAGCAAGACTATGCCTCACAAGGGGGAATGGAAGGCGCCAAGGGCAGCGGAAGCCAGCTCCAAGACCGAACCTTCCAGATGCATGCAGCCCAGGGAGCCACACCAAGCCAGGTCCTACATGACCTCCAGAGAGAATACGGTGCTATTAAAGGATAAGGAAGAAGGATGCATTCATTTGAAGCTTAGGCATATTATTATTAAAGCAACAGTAATTGCAACAATTGTTTAGAATGGAGATGGACAGAAGACATCTTTGAGGAGGAGTGTTTCTCACTGACGCTGCCTAGCATGGCCTACACGGCGATCATCAGGGGCAGCCCCACCTTTCGTCTGGGTTATTAGGACGCTTATATTTCCTACAGACAGTGCACCGCTTCTTTCCTGCACAGAGATGACTGCGTCCTCTGCCCTGGCCTCGGTACTGGTGCTTTGCCCCTTCCACTTGCCCTTCATAAAAGACAAGTCAGGAGGTTTTCAAGTCCCTCCTCACACGCTCCAACTTTGGGTGCCTGGGAGAGGGCGGAGGGGGAGCACAGGGCTCTGAGCAGCTGGGGCTGAGGATAGGGGTACTTAGGGGCTGTGCTGGGAGTGAGCCTAGCTCCTTCCAGGACTGGGCAGCATCATGGTCTCTAAGGGTCTGCACAGCAGCTCAGGGAACCCCAAATCCTTGCATGTTTCTAGGCCCCGCAGGACCTCTCCAGCCTCCACTCACCCCGCCCCACCTGCTCGCCACACTCCAGAGCCTTGAATTCCCTGATGCTTTCTGGAAGCACTATGTTCTCCCTCACCTCCAGGTCCCTGTAATGTTCCCTTTGCCCGATGAGCTTCTACTCAACTGCGCAACCCAGCTAAGAAATCACCTCCTCCGGGAAGCTTTCCTTCATCCCTTTCCTGTTCGCCCCCAGCGCAGTCTGGGTTACATCAGCAGAGCACTGATGCTTTTCTCAGCACACATCAGGCACACTGTCACCACATCCATCTCCTGGACTGGACCCTGAGTCCTTTGGGGACCCCGGGCCTGATCTTGTTTACAGCTGGGTACCTAGCAGCTTGCACTGGCCGGGCCCATGACCACTGCTCAGAAATATTTGTGGAACCTGAGCGAACTGTGCTGTGTCCTGGCTTAACTAGGTGAGTCTGCACACCCTCTTCCACCCCGGAAGGGGGACATGTCCCTTCCCCCACCCAGCTGGGATCTCTTCTCCCTTCCCCAGGTGGCAGTCTGGGACTCCCAGATCCTGACCGTGACAGGCCAGGTAGGTGGGGTACGGCAGGGGCTGGGGAAACGCCACGGTGATGATGTGGAGCCCTGAGGTGGGCGCTAGGTGGGCCCCATGACTATCCCCAGTGTAAGGCTGAGAGGCCGGGGGCCTGTGCTGGGGGCAGCTGGAGTGGGTACTGCCTGAGGGACGTGAGGACGGAGTCGGCTGGGCATGGGGGCCACTTGCTCAGGACATCAGAGTAGGATGCACCCCAGGGTTGGGTGTTTGGGGAGCTTGGCTCCCTGCCAGGAGCGGGTGAGTTCTTCCCTCCATAAATGGAGTCCAGAACTCGTTTCTGGGGATAGGCCAAGCTCCTTACAGGCTGTGGCCCGCTTGGACCTCAGAGGCTGGGGAGTCGAGCAGGAGAGCTCTTCTTCTGAAAGGGAAATGGGCAAAATGAGAGTCCAAGCCTGAGCCACACAGGAGGGAAGGATTTGTTTGAAACCCACCAAAAAGACAGCCTGGATGACGGGAGGAGATGGGGCTGGTGGAGACTGGGAATAAGGGGGCCAGAGCAAGGTAGGGGTGCCCTGTGGGTCCGCCCCTCAACTGCTCTCCCTCCCTCGCTGGTGGCCACGGGAGTATGAGGCCCTGGGGCACTTGGCACCACTGATCCCACAAGCATTCTGTCCCCTCTGCTGACTCATCTTGGCTCTCCATATGGTGTCTCCTAAGGAAGGAGCCCCGCGGGCTCACACAGTCAGGTTCCGGCCCCCCTCCCCACTCCCCCAGAGCCCCATCCCCTCTCTCCATTCCTCGTCCTCTAAACCCACTGGCTTTCAGCTCCTGCGACAGGCCTGTGTCCATCTACTATGGGTTTCAACCATGTAGGCCCTTCTCCTTTTGTGCCTGGTGACTCCTACCGACCCTCCAGGCCCCATATACAGGGAGCCTCGCCTGCCCCAGCCCCACTGGCCAGGACTCAGATGGCTGGGTTTTCCTGTTCCCTGCTCTTAGAGTTCCTTTCACAGAACTTAACATGCTTGTAACTATACATGCATTTTTGTGGTTGGATCTGATGAGGCTCCATCCCCCAGTAGGTCTGTGTGTGCCAGTTCTATCGCTCACCGGAGGCCTGATAAAGCCTTAACGAGGATTTGTGGAATGGCGGCCTCGGCTGTGACCTCGCCTGACCCAGCTCTTGGGCCAAGGAGGGCATTTGTGCCTTTTCATCCTTTAGGACCTGGTGTCCCTGGTCCGCAACATTCAACTCCCTGGGCTGGGCCTGCTCTGGGTTAGGGGACGCTGCCGTAGGCCTGGCCTTGCCAGGTTGAGGCCCAGACCCTAGACCACAAGGGAGCCTTCCCTCCCTGGCTTCTTTTAGCGGCAGTACCCTAGAACCTTCCCGCCCGCCCTCCCCTGGCCATCTTGAAACCTCAAGATTCTGCAACCACTTACATAAGAACCGTCCCCCAGTCACGGTGGAGCTGCTGGCCTGATTGGATCTCTTTATCTGCTCGGCTCCAACGGCCCCCATGGAGACAGCTGCAGTGGGGCAGGGCTTGGGGCCTGCTGGGGCTGCTCTTGTTCCCAGGACTGTCTGGGAAGGGGGTCCTTGGCCCTATTCGCATGATAAGAACACTGAGGTCTGCAGGGAGTAGGCGCTTGGCTCAAACTGCAGGGACTCCGCACTGTGCCAGAGGCCAGGGCGGGCCAGGAGTGTGTGCACGTGTGTGCACGTGTGTGCTCAGAGCTGAAGACTCGCCTGAGCAAGGCTGGAAAAAACCTCCTGTGGGGCCTCGGAGAGCTGGCCTGGCAGCCCAGCACCACGCTGGCTCTGTGACCTTGAGTAAGGGCTTGACCTCTCTGATCTGCTAGTCAGCAATGAGGGGGAATGTTCAGAAGGCAGGAGCGATCTCTGGTGAGCACTCGAGAGAGGCACGGGTCCAGACTGGGGGGTCTGCTGAGGGCAAGCACCCTTCCCTTCTCCTCCTCCCTGCCTTGGCATTCTGCGAGAGCTGTACCTCGCCTCTTCCATCGGACTGGAAACTGCCAGGGGCAGGGGCTGGGGGTGGGGGAAGGAGGGTTGTGGACTTGCAGACAAAGCAGCAATATAGTGAGTGAGGGGGGCTCAGTGGGGCATATGACCCACAGCGTCCTGCCGCTTGTGGGGAAACTGAGGCCAGGCAGTACCCGTTCCAGAGGGAGGCCGACAGCTGGCTTGGTGTGATTTATTGGCCGTGTCATTTGCCAGCCTGGGCTCTGTGCTTTACTCTGTTCACTTGAGTCCTCGCCACAACACTATGAAGCAGGTGCTGCCCCCTGAGACCTCGGTTTTATGGTCGAGGTAGAGTGAAATCTTGTCATGGTTTTGGAGCCAGGGAGGGGATCTCAACCCAGGTCTCACTCAACAAGCCGTTTCCTTCTCCCCCAAGCTCCCAAGGGCACAGGTGTGACAGACTGGGAAGGTGACCTGGGCCTGAGCACATGAAGGCCGGCCTGGTGGCCCCTGAGTTGGACTTGAGGGAGGCCCGCCACCATACTCTCCAGGCTCCCTGCTGGGGGAGGCTGCTGTGGGCCAGGCTGCCCCCCCCCCCCGCTGGGGGGGAAGGGGATGGAAGCCACTCCGGGGCAAGGGGGGACAGGGAGGAGCACAAAGGGGTAGGGGCTAGGTCCCAGAGCCTGAGAGGGACAGCTGCGCCCTCCCTCATGCCCCTTGGCCTCACACTCTGAATAAAAACCTCCAACAGTCTCTCCACAAGAAAGGGCCCTCACTGATCCACTTTTGCCTCCTAGCATCTCGATACATCTAGAAAGAATAAATGCCTGAAGGCTGTAGAAATGTACACAGCCTGTTGAACACAACAGTCTCTTGCCTAGGACACTTACGATTTAGGAGTTTTAAAAATGCGAACGATGCCTTGATGGGTGCCTGGCTGGCTCAGTGATAGAGCATCCGACTCTTGATCTCGGGGCTGTGAGTTCAAGCTCCATGTTGGGTGTAGAGACTATTAAAAAAAAAAAGATTTTAAAAATGCAAGCAATGACTTGAAAGATGGTGCAGATCTTCCCCCTACCCTCCCAGTCACAGCCTCCCCAGCATCTCTGGTAGGGGTGATGAACTTGGGGGTGGCCCCAGCCCCTCGGCAGCACAGGAAGTCGCTGGAACCAGCACCCGGTGTCCAGGGCAGAAAGCCTACTAGCCGGGCCCTTTGTGCCAGGTGAGGGTCGCTCTCTCTCTTTACTCTTCCTGTCCTCCCCCCCCCATTGCAGTCTTCTGGTACCATCATGGAAAGAGTGACGCTCGCACCCTCAAGGCACAGTAGCCAAGCATGAAGGTGCTACTATTTGCTGCCTCCTTTAGCCCTCAGAGCCCCAGAGTGCACCGTGCTGAGTCAGCCACTGGTGTCAGACTCTGGGCAAGGACAGGTCTTAGCCTCGTTATGTCCATCTGGGCAGTGATGACAGTTCTGAATATAATTGGGCCTTGTAGACTCCAATACACAATAGGCATGGGAATATTCCAACTCCCTCAGTTCTCCTCCTGACACAGCCGTATCACTGAGGGCCTGGTGGGTTGGTGGATACACTCTAGAACCAGAAGGTCAGAGAGGTCTGTTGTCAAGGACCAATATTTACAATAGTATTGGCTCCTTCATTCTTTCAATAAATACGAGTGGAGAGCCTTCACATTCTAGGTCCTGTGGGAGGCACTGGGGTTATGGAGGCGACCAAAAACAAGCATCTAACAGAGGAGAGACATGAAACAAACATTGCCCCCTGCAGGTCTGAGGGAGGAAAAGCCCTAGGTACAGCCCATAGAAATGCAAAAGGGTATTCCTACATCCTCCTGTTAGGAGACTTGCCCAAGGTAACAGCTAGTTAAGGCAAGAACTTGAACTTGAATTCAGATCTCTTTTCTCCACATCAAATTTTTAACCCCCTCTACCAGGTCTGACCTCCATAACTCATTCTCTGCCCAGTAGCCAACAAGTCCTTTCTAAAGTATAAATTAGTCAAGCCTTCCAAAGATTCACTGCATTTAGAATAAAATCCAAACTGTCTCCTCAACTGGCTCTTATCTACATATCCACAGTAACTTAAAAATGTATCCACAAATTCTTTGACACTCCTCATCCAAAAGATGGCGTTAAATCCCTCCTTTGGATATGGGCTGCGCTTGGTGGCTCACTTCCGTCTAAGAGAATGTGGGGGGAGTGATGCTCTGTGACTTCTGAGACTCAGGGGTAGAAAGGCTACAGCTCCCAGCTCTCTGTCCCAGGACACGTGTCCCCAGAACCAGGCTACCATGTTGCGGTAGACCAGTCAGCCGCCCCACATAGGTATTTGCCGACATCATCAATGGCCAGATGTGTGAGCTAGTAAAACTCACGTGCTCTCGTCTCGCCCTTGAGTCTTCCAGCGGAGGCCCAAGAAGCAGAGATGGGTCGTCTCCGCCATGACCTGCCAGAACTGCAGGCCCGTGGGACTTGTGAGAGATAACATAGGACTACTTGTTTTAAGCTGCTAGGTTTAGGGTTGATTGGTTATGCAGTGGTAGATAACTAATACAAGATCTTAGAGCTCACCTCCTACCAAGATCCTCTTTGTTCACCTCCAGTTACACTCTCTTTTCTTTTCCCTTTGGCCACCAAGTTCATTCGTACCCCAGGACCTTTCCACTTGCTCTTTCTTCTATCCGGAATGCTTGCCCCGCACCCAGATCTTAGTCTGCCTGGCTCCTCACTATCCAGATCTTTCCCCAAATATCCTCTCCTGAGAGATTCCTTCCCCAGCCACATCTTATAATACAGCCCACCTTACCAGTCACATTACCCCATGCATTTCCTTCATAGCTTTTAGTCATGAAGTCATTTATTTGTTCATCTATTACTTATCTATCTCCTCACACTTCTTCCTTCCTCTTTCCAGCACCTCCTGTGGGGAGGGCGAAATGATGGGTCTTTTCCTTATGAGAGTTCTCACTGCAAGGCAGTGGGTCTCCTGGTCTTTGTGGCTTTTCTGCCAATTCACACTGTAAGGCAAGCCCAGGGGCCTGCGGGCCCCATTTCCATGTTCTTGGGAGAGCTGCAAAGGGCTTCCTGGGCACATTCCCTGTCATGGGTGACAGAGCCTCCTCTTCCCCCCCCTTCCCCGGCCTTCGCCTCAGCAGTCACCCCACAGCCTTGCTGTTTTATTGACATCAGTACAGAATGAGAGAGAGCACGAGGTCCTCTCTTTCCACTGCTCACATTCTCCTCCTTCGTAAGGCCTGTGGTCTTCTCCCCTATCTAGTTCTTATTCTTTCCTCCACTTTCTCAGGGTCCCCCCCCCCCCATATCTCATGTACGCCACACACACACACACACACACACACACTCCAGGTTCATGAAGGGCAGGGTGGTGGGAAAAACCCACTTGGCAGGGAGAATTTTAGCTCCGATATTGTTCAGAGTTGCCCAGGCATCATACTTACTGATGCACCTTTAGTCAGTTATACTGTTTTAAATTCCCCACCGAGAAAGAACCTCGTATGGCCTGCGCAGGCGTGCTCTGCCCTTTCCTTGCACGCCCCGGCATCATGAGCTGTAGGAGACCTGGCCGTGGGGGGCTCACTGGGAGGCATCATTGCCCTTGGTGCCCCGGCTGCTTCCTCTCCATCCCGGCTCCCTCAGCAACTGCAAATGGTTCCCGCTGGATTAGCCACTGCTGCTCCCACAAGGGTCTTCACGGGGTTCCCTGCTTCCTCAGGGTCCTGTCCTTCCTTCCCTCGGGTCAGCCAAAACAAAGTCAGTTTCCCTAAGAACCCAGGGGTAAAGAGGACAAGTAGGACAGAAAAACTAAACTGGAAGCACTCAATAAATACTTGTTTAATGGTGTTTAATGGATGAATAAAAACATGAATGTCTAGACAGAAATAATTACAAGTTCCTCAGATGGTGTCATTTAAGGAGGACCCTGCTTGTGCCTTTCATGGCAGAAACACCTGGGAGGGGAGTCTGTCCGCCCACAGGCTCCTTCTCTGGGAACAACTCTCACCCACAATTCCTGCTGGAGGGATGGACCTCGATGGCCGTGCTTATGTCACATGACCTGCACATCCCCTCGGCCATGTGGGACATGTGGCCCAGCCTCAGCCCGTCAGATTATTCTCATAGGGCTTTGGAATTTGAACCGGAGACACAGCTGAAAGCAGGAAGCAGAATGGGAAGGTCCAGGTTTTGGGTTGAGGCTCCCTTCTGAGTCATACACAAGGTGACCACGTAAGGACAGAGAGAGGACAGGAAGGAGGAGAGACCAGCTGTGTCTGTCTGTCCTGATGGCTTCGAAGCCCCACAATATACAACTTCGGGGGGGAGGATTTTAAACCTCCTCTTTTATTAAAAACGGCCAGGGTTGCAGCCCCTTGCAACTGTACCCGTAACCTACTTCTCTTCAACTCTGCCGGACAACCTGACCCCAAGGCCCAGGGTGAGAGCGAAGGAAACATACGATGGTTGTGGGGCAATGAGGTCCAGGAAGAGAGGAAGCAAGGAACACCAGTGAGCCGGAGGTGGGAGGAAATCCCATATGGTCATAAAGACCGAACTGGCAGAAATCGATGCAGGGAGGGAGGGAGGGGAGGGAAAAGGGGGGGATAAGAGAAATGAGAGTCAGCGCGCTGATGAAGGCAACTGTCTGCACGCAAGACTACAAGAGGCCCCAAAGGCATGTTCCCTAAAATGAACAAACAAATGGACAGATCTTCCCAATCCTATTTGCAAGAAGTGTGGAGTCTGAAAATGGGGGTGAGGGGGGCGGGGAGAGCAGTAAGCTGTTAGAGCCTTGCACACATGCCCCTGAATTGATGCTCAGTCTCGGTGCTCTGTTTCCCTCTCCGGCACGTGGCGGGGCCCTAGCGAGCTCAGCCCCCACCCTCTCCGGCCTCCCTCGCTGCACCGAGGAATTGCCGCCAAACACCTCCAAACACTACCCATCTGATGAGAGAAGAACGTCAGGGAGAAGGATAACAACGACAACAGTCCTCGCCTGGGTTCTCGGTAAGGTTTATAAAATCTTCTCCTACTTGTTTTGGAATCTCGCAACGGACGCGGGAGATTATTGGCACAGGTACTGCTCTATGCCCGGGTGGCGAGGAAGAATCCATGAGCTCAGGAGAGGCCAGGGAGCTGCTCTGAGGTCACCGGTCTGGGAACAAATGGGTCAGGGGCTCCCAACTTGGGGCTAAAGCGTCAAGGCCTGTGCTTTCTCTAACACTCTGGACACCGACCCAAAGGGGCTGGGCAAACATGTGAACTAGAACTGCTCTCACTGCGGAAATAGCCTCCTCATAAGAGGAAACCATCCACCAAGAAGAGGAAAAGAAGGGCGTGGCTTTCCAGAACCACGAGAACACTTCTCATTGGAGCAGGAGTTTCAGAAGCTCAGCAGAAACCTTAGCCACCAAAGAGGACTTTTCCTCTTTTCCTAAAAATCTGAGTCAGGTGCTTACTTTCCAAACTCATCCCCTCCTATGAGGACCGCCACAACATATCCACTTTGGAGACAAAGCTTTGAAGACAGAAGATACCGTAGACTTCCCTCCACTTTACAAATGGAAAGCAAAGCCAAGGAGAAGTGACCTACTCGTTGTTGCTCTTTTTACAAACCAGCCGGCGCCTCCCTAGTCTCCTCACTGCTGCCTGAACCTCCTGGTTCCTCAGGGTGTAGATCATGGGGTTGAGCATGGGGGTCATGACCGTGTGGCCGATGGACACAGCCTTGTCCATGGAGAAGGCGGTGAAGGGCCGGGCATAGAGGTAGATGCTGGGAATGAAAACCATAGACACGACGACGAT
>CM052891.1:27937310-27958327 GCA_028534135.1 Potos flavus | reverse complement strand
GGGCAGAAGCGTGTTTCTGGCAGGAAGGACAGAGGCCCAGAGATGAAATGGCACATCATACACTCCAGGAACCCCTCGTGCCTCAGCAAGGCCAGGGCACAGGGAAGGGGTGGGGGATGAGGGTGGAGAGGAGGCAGGGAGCACAGTCTGGAGAGCTTTGAGAAACCAGGTTAACGAATTTTGATTTTATCCTACGGGACATGAGAAGCCAGTGGAGGACATGAGCAGGAGAGTGACCTACAGACGAAGGTCTTCCTGGCCACAGGAGGAGGGGAGATAGAAGGTTGGGGAGAAGAGACAGAGGGGGAGCTGCTCCTTTGTTTCTTCACACCCCATCTTGTTTCAGAAAAAAGGCTTAATGAGGGCCATTAAGGGCCTGTAACTTTGCCTGTGTCCTTGACCCATCCCATCCCAGCTTCAAAAACCCTTAAAGATGTGGGAGGGTGAAGAGAAGAGAGGAGAATGGAAAGGAAATGGGAGATAAGAAAAGAAAGAGGAGGATAAAAAGGTAATTCAGAAAAACCAGGGAGTCAGAGCCGATGAGCTGGCAGGGACCATGGGCCAATGATATCAAGACATTCCTTTAGTTACTCTGTGATACTTTTGGCCTTTCCATCATGAGACAAGATGGTCTCCATGGCTTCAAACCTCATACACTCTCATTCAAAGGCTGGAGGTGAGGAAAAGGGTATGGGCAATTCTTTCTCCTCCTGTATTTCTTGCCTTTAATCATGGAGGAAAAATCTTTCCCCAAAACTCCCCCAGGAGTAGTCCTATGTTTTATTGGTCATTACTACGTTAATCACATGACTACTCCTGGCTGCTAAGTGGTCTGGGAACATAAATATCTGGCTTTTTCAGTTACTTTGGTAGGAGTCAGGCAAGGGAGAAGGCATTTGGAATGGCTGCTGAGTAGGCAACTTGCAGTATCTGCCATGTTGTTGTAAAGTACCTGGGAATGAGAATGAACATGGTGGGCCAAAAGCAAGGGAATTCTGAGAGTGGCACAAAGTCTACCTTGTACAGAAAAATTCTTCTAGTACCATGGTCACAAACTCAAATGTAGGTAACGTAAATGATAGAATGTGGGTGGGAACTTCCCTGAATAAAAGAAAACTTAGTTTCATCTCACTCCTTAACCCAGAGTAAAACTCTAACACCTAACTAAAAGGTAAAAAAACAATATTTTTTTTTTTTTGGAGAAGCAACAACCCCAGAAATGTAACCCTCAACATACTGGTACTTGGAGGTCCTCTAGTGAATTAGTGATTTCCCACTTGATCCCCTAAAGTGAAGTCTATCAATATAAAAGCTCCACCTATATATAAAGGTCTCAATCAACATTTCAGTGTCTTACTCTTAAGTGGATATAGACAATCAAGGATCAACACGAATTTAAGGAAGGCTTCCAAGACAAAATAAATAGAAAAATGAATGAGAAGTAAACAAGATGATGTAGGGAACACAAAGAACTTTTTTAAAAAAAGTCTCTGGTTCATATAATTAGACTCTTTAAAGAGGAGCAACAAGATATAATACCTATAAAATAAGAATAGGAAAGGGGCACCTGGGTGGCTCAGTCAATTGAGCATCTGACTCCTGATTTCAGCTCAGGTCATGATCTTTGGGTCATGGGATCGAGCCCCACATTGGGCTCCATGCTCAGCACAGAGTCTGCTTGTCCCTCTCCCTCCCCTTCTGTCCTTCCCATGCTCTCACTCTCTCTCTCCTCTCTCTTTCTCTCTCAAATAAATAAATAAATAAAATATTTTAAAAATAAGAATACGCAAAAGTGGAAAACAAGAAATAGCTCTTAAGAATTCAAATATCATTACAGATGTAAAAACTTCAACAGAGGACTTAGAAGATAAAGTTGAAATTATCTCTGAATGTAGAATAAAAAACTAAGACGTGGTAACTGGACAGACTATATAAGATGCTTAGAAATTAATTTAGTAGGAATTCCCCCAAAGAATGACAATTACAGAGGTGGAAAAAACTATGGAAGAAATAATACAAGAAATTTTCCAAATTGCAAAGGCCCACCAACTACAAGTAGAAGAAATAAAACCCTCACTAAACACTTCCTTGTAAAATTTCAGAACACTAAAGACAAAAAAGAGAGGTTTTAAAAGGTTCAGAATAAGAGATAAGGAATGGGCTACCACAAAACAAACAAACAGAACAGTTTCAGATTCCTCAGAGCAAGTTGGATACTACAGGAAAATCAAAGAATATCTTTAACATTCAGGGGTGGGGGGATTACTTTCAATCTACAATTCCAATCTTAGCCAAAACATCAATTAAGTGTGAAGGACTAACGGAAGGACTCTGCAATGAACTGTAAGTTTGAGTTACCCCAAAATTCATATGTTGAAGTCCTAGACCCAATATGACAGTATTAGGAGGTAGGGCCTTTGGGAGATAATTAGGTTATGAGGATGGAGCCCTCATGAATGGGATTAATACCCTGATAAAAGGGACCCCAGAGAGCTCTCTCACCCTCTTTCCATCATGTAAGGACACAGTGAGAAGACAGGCATCTACACACCAAGAAGTGGACCTCACCAGACACTAAATCTGCCGCCATCTTGATCTTAGCCTGCCCAGCCTCCAGAACTGTGAGAAATAAAATTCTGTTGTTTATAAGCCATCAAGTCTATGGTATTCTGTTATAACAGCCCAAACTGACTAAAGAAGACTCTTATTGCCCCTTTCCTCAAATGTTTAATAATCCCTGCCTAGGCATTTATGTATAAGATGCTGTGGGAATTGAAAAGAGCAAGAATGCTCATTTTCACTACTCCTATTCAACATCACACTGGAAGTCGCTGCCAGCAAATTAAAGCAATAGAAAGAAATTGAAAAATCACACAGATTATCCCTATTCTCAGACAACATAATTGTCTATATAGAAGGTCCAAGGAATCAATGAAAGTACTCCTAAAAGTAATAAATGAGTTTAGCAAGATGGCAGTATATTAGCAATGAACAATTGAAAACCAAAATATAAAGAAAAACATTTAAAATAGCTCTGAAAAGAAGGGCTCAGGTATAAATCTAACAGAATGTGT
Organism: Potos flavus; assembly: GCA_028534135.1. Classification (NCBI taxonomy): domain Eukaryota; kingdom Metazoa; phylum Chordata; class Mammalia; order Carnivora; family Procyonidae; genus Potos; species Potos flavus. The sequence continues at coordinate 27,955,253 of CM052891.1, read as the reverse complement.
ACAGGATTTGTATGTTGAAAACTACAAAATGTTCGTCAAAACAATCAAAGACCTAAAAAAAAAATGGAGAAACATACTGTGTTCACAGACTAAAAAACTCAGTATTGTTAAGACATTAATTATCCCCCGACTGATATATACATTCAATGTAAACACAATCAAAATCCCAGCAGGTTTTTTAGTAGATATTGACAAGGCGACTTTAAAACATACACGGAAAGGCAAAAGATCTAGACTAGCCAAAACAATTTTGAAAAGAATAAGGTTGGAGGAATCACACTACCTGATTTTAAGACTTACTATAAAGTCAAAGTAATCAAAATAGTGTATATTGATAAAAGGAGAGACACAGAGATTAAAGAAATAGAATAGAGCCTAGAAATAAATATGGCCAATTGGTTCTTTTTTTTTTTTTAACATATAATGTATTATTTGTTTTAGAGGTACAGGTCTGTGATGCATCAGTCTTGCACAATTCACAGCACTCTCCATAGCACACACCCTCCCCAGTGTCCATCACCCAGCCACCCCATCCCTCCCACCCCCTCCACTCCAGTAACCCTGTTTGTTTCCTGAGATTAAGAGTCTCTTATGGTTTGTCTCCCTCTCTGGTTTCATCTTGTTTCATTTTTCCCTCCCTTCCCCTATGATCCTGTTTTTTTCTCAAATTCCTCATATCAGTGAGATCATATGATATTTGTCTTTCTCTGATTGACTTATTTCGCTTAGCATAATACCCTCTAGTTCCATCCATGTCATTGCAAATGGCAAGATTTCGGGTTTTTGATGGCTGCATAATACTCCCTTGTATATATATACCACATCTTCTTTATCCATTCATCTGTGGATGGACATCTAGGGTCTTTCCGTGGTTTGGCTATTGTGGACATTGCTGCTATAAACATTGGAGTGCACGTGCTCCTTTGGGTTACTACAGTTGTATCTTTGGGGTAAATACCCAGTAGTGCAATTGCTGGTCATAGGGTAGCTCTATTTTCAACTTTTTAAGGAACCTCCATACCGTTTTCCAGAGTGGCTGCACCAGCTCGCATTCCCACCAATAGTGTAGGAGGGTTCCCCTTTCTCCACATCCTTGCCAACCTGTGTGGTTTTCTGTCTTGTTAATTTTAGCCATTCTGACTGGTGTGAGGTGGTATCTCACTGTGGTTTTGATTTGTATTTCCCTGATGCTGAGTACTTTTTCATGTGTCTGTTGGGCATTTGAATGTCTTCTTTGCAGAAATGTCTGTTCATGTCTTCTGCCCATTTCTTGATTGGATTATTTGTTCTTTGGGTGTTGAGTTTGAGAAGTTCTTTATAGATTTTGAATACTAGCCCTTTATCTGATATGCCATTTGCAAATATCTTCTCCCATTCTATTGGTTGTCTTTTGGTTTTGTTGACTGTTTCCTTTGCTGTGCAAAAGCTTTTGATCTTGATGAAGTCCCAATAGTTCATTTTTTCTCTTGCTTCCCTTGCCTTTGGCAATGTTTCTAGGAAGAATTAGCTGCAGCTGAGGTCTAAGAGGTTGCTGCCTGTCTTCTCCTCAAGGATTTTGATGGATTCCTGTCTCACATTGAGGTCTTTCATCCATTTTGAGTCTATTTTGTGTGTAGGGTAAGGAAATGGTCCAGTTTCATTCTTCTGCATGTGGCTGTCCAATTTTCCCAACACCACTTGTTGAAAAGACTGTCTTTTTTTCATTGGACATTATTTCCTGCTTTGTCAAAGATTAGTTGACCATAGAGTTGAGAGTCTATTTCTGGGCTCTCCATTCTATTCCATTGATCTATGTGTCTGTTTTTGTGCCAGTACCGTACTGTCTTGATGATTACAGCTTTGTAATAGAGCTTGATGTCCGGAATTGTGATGCCACCAGCTTTGGTTTTCTTTTTCAACATTCCTCTGGCTATTTGGGGTCTTTTCTGGTTCCATACAAATTTTAGGATTATTTGTTCCATTTCTTTGAAAAAAGTTGATGGTATTTTGATAAGGATTGCATTAAATATGTAGATTGCTCTAGGCAGCATTGACATTTTCACAATATTTGTTCTTCCAATCCGTAAGTACGGAAGTTTTTCCATTTCTTTGTGTCTTCCTCAAGTTCTTTCATGAGTACTCTATAGTTTTCTGAGTACAGATTCTTTGCCTCTTTGGTTAGATTTATTCCTAGGTATCTTACAGTTTTGGGTGCAATTGTAAATGGGATCGACTCCTTAATTTCTCTTTCTTCTGTCTTGTTGATGTATAGAAATGCAACTGATTTCTGTGCATTGATTTTATATCCTGACACTTTACTGAATCCTGGATGAGTTCTAGCAGTTTTGGGGTGGAGTCTTTTGGGTTTTCCACATAAAGAATCATATCATCTGCAGAGAGTGAGAGTTTGACTTCTTCTTTGCTGATTTGGATGCCTTTTATTTCTTTTTGTTGTCTGATTGCAGAGGCTAGGACTTCTAGTACTATGTTGAATAGCAGTGGTGGTAGTGGACATCCCTGCCATGTTCCTGACCTTAGGGGAAAAGCTCTCAGCTTTTCCCCATTGAGAATGATACTTGCCGTGGGCTTTTCATAGATGGCTTTTATGATATTGAGGTATGTGCCCTCTATCCCTACACTGTGAAGAGTTTTGATCAAGAGAGGATGCTGTACTTTGTCAAATGTTTTTCTGCATCTATTGAGAGTATCATATGGTTCTTGTTCTTTCTTTTATTAATGTATTGTATCACATTGATTGATTTGTTGATGTTGAACCAACCTTGCAGCCCAGGAATAAATCCCACTTGGTCGTGGTGAATAATCCTTTCAATGTACTGTTGGATCCTATTAGCTAGTATTTTGGTGAGAATTTTTGCATCCATGTTCATCAGGGATATTGGTCTGTAATTCTCCTTTTTGATGGGGTTTTTGTCTGGTTTTGGGATCAAGGTAATACTGGCCTCATAGAATGAGTTTGAAAGTTTTCCTTCCATTTCTATTTTTTGGTACAGTTTCAGGAGAATAGGTATTAATTCTTCTTTAAATGTTTGGTAGAATTATCCTGGGAAGCCATCTGGACCTGAGCTCTTGTTTGTTGGGAGATTTTTGATGACTGCTTCAATTTCCTTCCTGTTTATGGGTCTGTTCATGTTTTCTATTTCTTCCTGGTTAAGTTTTGGTAATTTATACTATAGAAATGCAAGCATTTCTTCCAGATTGTCAAATTTGTTAGCATATAGTTGCTCATAATATGTTTTTATGTTTGTATTTCTTTGGTGTTGGTTGTGATCTCTCCTCTTTTATTCATGAGTTTATTAACTTGGGTCCTTTCTCTTTTCTTTTTGGTAAGTCTGGCCAGAGGTTTATCGATCTTATTAATTCTTTCAAAGAACCAGCTCCTAGTTTCAATTACTGTTGTTTTGGTTTCTATTTCATTGATTTCTGCCCTGATCTTTATTATTTCTCTTCTCCTACTGGGTTTAGGCTTTATTTGATGTTCTTTCTCCAGCTCCTTTAGGTATAGGGTTAGGTCGTGTATTTGAGACCTTTCTTGTTTCTTGACAAAGGCTTATATTGCTATATACTTTCCTCTCAGGGCCGTCTTTGCTGCGTCCCAAAGATTTTGAACAGTTGTGTTTTCATTTTCATTTGTTTCCATTAATTTTTTTAAATTCTTCTTTAGTTTCTTGGTTGACCCAATCATTCTTTAGTAGGATGCTCTTTAGCCTCCATGTATTTGAGTTCTTTCCAACTTTCCTCTTGTGATTGAGTTTGAGTTTCAAAGCATTGTGGTCTTAAAATATCCAGGGAAATGATCCCAATCTTTTGGTACCAGTTGAGACCTGATTCGTGACCCAGGATGTGACCTATTCTGGAGAATGTTCCATGTGCACTAGAGAAGAATGTGTATTCTGTTGCTTTGTGATGGAATATTTTGAATATATATATCTGTGAAGTCTGTCTGGTCCAGTGTGTCATTTAAAGCCTTTATTTTCTTGATGATCTTTTGCTTAGATGATCTGTCCATTTCAGTGAGGGGGATATTAAAGCCCCCTACCCCCCTACTATTATCATATTATTGTTGATATGTTTCTTTGATTTCATTATTAATTGGTTTATATAATTGGCTGCTCCCATGTTAGGGGCATTTAAAATAAAATAAAAGATATTTAAAATCATTAGCTCTTCTTGTTGGATAGACCCTTTAAGTATGATAAAGTGTCCTTCCTCATCTCTTATTATAGTCTTTGGTTTAAAATCTAATTTTTCTGATATAAGGATTGCCACCCCAGTTTTTGGGTTTTTTTTTAATGTCCATCAGCATGGTTAAATGATTTTTCCACCCCCTCACTTTAAATCTGGAGGTGTCTTTGGGTCTAAAATGAGTCTCTTGAAGACAGCATATTGATGGGTCTTGTTTTTTTATCCATTCTGATACCCCATGTCTTTCGATTGGGGCATTTAGACTGTTTACATTCAGGGTAACTATTGAAAGATATGAATTTAGTGCCATTGTATTGCCCATAAGGTGACTGTTACTGTATATTGTCTCTGTTCCTTTTTGGTCTATGTTACTTTTAGGCTTTCTCTTTGCTTAGAGGACCCCTTTCAGTATTTCCTGTAGGGCTGGTTTGGTGTTTGCAAATTCTTATAGTTTTTGTTCGTCCTGGAAGCTTTTTATCTCTCCTTCTATTTTCAGTGACAGCCTAGTTGGATATAGTGTTCTTGGCTGCATATTTTTCTCCTTTATTGCTCTGAATATATCATGCTAGTCCTTTCTGGCCTGCCAGGTCTCTGTGGATAGGTCTGCTGCTGATCTAATATTTCTACCTTTGTAGGTTACAGACATCTGTCCCAAGCTACTTTCAGGATTTTCTCTTTGTCTCTGAGATTTGTAAGTTTTACTATTAGATCATGGTGTGTTGACCCATCTTTATGGATTTTGAGGGGGGTCCTCTGTGCCTCCTGGATTTTGATGCCTGTTTCCCTCCTCAAATTAGGGAAGTTCTCCACTATAATTTGCCCCAATATACTTACTGCCCCCCTCTCTCTTTCTTCTTCTGGGATCCCAATTACTCTAATATCGCTTCATCTTATGGTATCAGTTATCTCTCAAATTCTCCCCTTGTGATCCAGTAGCTGTTTATCTCTCTTTTACTCAGCTTCTTTATTCTCCATCATTTGGTCTTCTATGTCGTTAATTGTCTCTTCAGCCTCATTTATCCTAGCAGTTAGAGCCTCCATTTTTTATTGCAGTTCATTCATAGCCTTTTTGATTTCGACTTGGTTGGATTTTAGTTCTTTTATTTCTCCAGAAAGGGATTCTCTAGTATCGTCTATGCTTTTTTCAAGCTCAGCTAGTATATTTATAATCATCATTCTGAACTCTAGTTCTGACATCTTGTTAATGTCTGTATTAATTAGGTCTCTGGCAGTCAGTACTATCTCTTGTGTTTTTTTTGTTTGTTTGTTTGTTTGTTTTGAGGTGAGTTTTTCTGCTTTGTTATTTTGTCCAGAGAAGAATAGATGAATGAGAGAACAAAATGCTAAAAGGGTAAAAATGACCCCAGAAAAATATACATTAAACAAACCAGAAGAGACCCGAAACGGGGAGTGGGGGGAAGGAAGAGGGAAAAAGAAAAAAGAAAAAAAGAATATGATTAGGCTGGTGAATAGAACAGAGCCACACCCTAGATTTTGGGTGTATTTTGGTCTGTTAGAAGAACTGCCTCCAAAATTTTAAAGAAAGAAAAACATATATATTCAAAAATAAGGGTAAATATGATGAAGGGATGGAATATAACTGTAAGGAGAAAATTTTAAAAGATTTTTAAAAAGGAATTGATAAGAAGTTGGTTGAAAAAAACGAGAAAAAATTTTAAAAAAAGAAAAAAAGAAAGAGAGAGGGAGAATGTGGTCAGGTGAGAGACTCGAACAAAGCCATGTGCTAGATTTAGGGTATATTTTGATCTGTTAGAAGAAACTGTATCCCAGAATTTTAAAGAAAGAAAAACTATATGTATACAAAAAATTAGGTTAAATACAATGAGGGGCTAGAATATGACTATAACAATGAAAATTTTAAAAGATTTTTTAAAAGGTATTGATAAGATAAAATAGTTTAAAAAGGTTAAAATAGGAAAGAGGAAAAATAAAAAAATAGAATAAGAAAAAATAAATTTTAAAAAATTTAACTTTGAAAGACTAAAGAATCATAGGAAAAGAGCCATGACTTCTATGTGTTGCTTTCCCCTAGCTCTGAAGTTCTGCAGTTCTCATTGATTGGTGAACTTGATCTTGGCTGGATGTTCTTGCTGATCTTCTGCAGGAGGGGCCTGTTGCAGTGATTCTCAATATCTTTGCTGGAGGCGGAATTACACCACCCTTGCCAGGGTCCAGGCTAAGAAACCTGGTCAGGTTCGCTCTCAGGAGGTTTTGTTCCCTGGACGCTTTCCGTTCAGCTTTGGAGGCGAAGAATAAAGATGGCGGCCTCCCAATCCTGGCCCTGTAGGAGCCGAGAGCTCGGGCCCCTACTCCTCAGTGCAGCCTCAGAGAAAAGCAGTCAATCCCTCCCGTCTCCCTGGTCTCCGGCCACACTCCGTGCTCACCCAGCCTGTGACCGAGCATTTCTATCTCTGGCACACAGCCCCATTTGGAGTCTCCAAACCCAGCAGCTTCCTGCAGCACACTCCCACGGCGCTCCTCCCGGTGGAGGAAGGTGAGTCTCCCCGGGTCTGCCACTTGTGGGGTCCCTGCCTGAAGAGCAGTGGCCCGACTGTGCCGCGGATGATGGTTTAAGGTAACCCCGAGCTGAAAGCCCCCTCCTCGGCTCCATCTCTGCAGCTGGCATCCCCACTCAGATACCTGGGAGCTCTGCCACACTCAGGCACCCCTGCTTCTGGTCTTTTTGTGACCCCGCGGGTGCTGAGACCACACTGTCCCCGCAAGGGTTCCACCCCCTGCTTAGCCACTGGAGCGACATCCCTCCTTTTAGGAGCAGACTTCTAAAAGTTCTGATTTTGTGCTCTGCTGCTCTACCACTTGCCAGGAGCCGGCTGACTGAGGCTCCCTCCACCCCCACCCCCACCCGCCCGTGGTTTGTCGCCTTGGATTCACTTCTCCACACATCCTACCTTCCAGAAAGTGGTTGCCTCTCTGTTCATAGAGTGGCTGCTATTCTTTTCTTCGATCTCCTGTGGAGTTCATAGGTGTTCAGAATGATTTGATATCTAGCTGAATTCCTGGGACCAGAGGAAATTTAGGTCTCCTGCTCCTCCGCCATCTTGCTCCTCCCCCTGGCCAAATGATACTAGAGAAAGATGCAAAGACAATTCAGGGGGAAAGGATATTTCTTTCAACAAATGGTGTTGGAACAATTGGACATCCATATACAGGTAGATGAACTTAGCCCTAAACTTCACACCTTATACAAAAACATATTCAAAATTATTTCTAAATCTAAATGTAAAATTACAAATCTTTTAGAAGGAAACAAAGAAGAAAATCTTTGTGACCTGGGATTAAACAAAGAGTTTTTAGACATGACCCCAAAAGCATGATCCATATAAGAAAAAAAAGTGTAAGTTGACCTTTATCAAAACTAAAATTTTGCCCTGTAAAAGACACCAGTAAGAAAATGAAAAGACTATCTCACACTGGGAGATACTACTTGTAAATCACATGTCCAACAACAGATTTATAGTAAATATAACAAACTTACAAAACTCAACAGTAAGAAAACAATCCAAGTTTAAGATGAGCAAAAGACATTTCCCCAAAAAGGATTTATAGATGGTCAATAAGCTCATGAAAAAATGCTCAACATCATTAACCATTAAGGAAATGCAAAATAAATCACAATGAGATACTACTGTCCACCTATTAGAAAGGCTAAAATTTAAAAAATAATAAAAACAACCTGAAAATACCAAGTGTTGACAAGGATGTGGAGCTCAAACATTGCTGATGGGAATACAAAATGACATTGCCACTCTGAAAAACAGTTTTTTTGTTTTTTTGTCAGAGAGAGAGAGCACAAGCAGGCAGAGTGGCAAGCAGAGGCAGAAGGAGAAGCAGGCTCCCTGCCGAGCAAGGAGCCCGGTGCGGAACTCGATCCCAAGACCTTAGGATCATGACCCGAGCCAAAGGCACTCACTTAACCAACTGAGCCACCCAGGCGTCCCTGAATAACAGTTTGGCAGTCTTATAAAGTTAAGCATATACTTACCATGTAACTTGGCAATTCCACTCCTAAGTATTGAACCTAGTTCAATACAAAAATCTATAAATGAAGATTTATAACAACTCTATTTGGAATAGAAAAGAGCTGGAAACAGGGTGTCTGAGTCGCTCAGTCGGTAGAGCATTTGATTCTTGGTTTTGGCTCAGTCATTATCTCAGTGTCCTGGGATACTGCTCAGTATCCCTGCTGACATTGCTCAGCAGGGAGTCTGCTTGTCTCCCTCTCCCTCTGCCCCTCCCCCTGCTTGTGCACACGCTCTCTCTCTCAAATGAATGAATAAATCTTTTTTAAAAAATGTCCTTCAATGGGTGAATAGATAAACATATGCGGTATATCCACATGATAGAATACTGCTCAGTGAGTACGAACTACCGATATTTGCAACTACTTGGATGAATCTCAAAGGCACTATGCTGAGTGAAAGAAGCCAGTCTCAGATTACAAATTGTGTGATTTCATTACATGACATTCTGAAAAAGGCAAAACTATAGTGATAATGATTATATCAGTGTTGGCAAGGTTTAGGAGTTGGGGGAGAGTGTAACTACAAGGGATAACATCAGGGAGTTTTTTGAGGTGATGAAATTGTTCTATATCCTGTGTTAAATTGTTCTATTTCTTGTGTTCTATCTCAACACATGTTAAAATTCATAGAACTGTATACCAAAAAAGCCAACTTTCCTATATGTAATTTAAAACTTAAGTTTAATTTTTTTGAATTTGATGTTTATTTTTTTTATTGTGTTATGTTAGTCACCATAAAATACATCATTAGTTTTTGATGCAGTGTTCCAAGATTCATTGTTTATGTACAACACCCAGTGCTCCATGCAATACGTGCCCTCCCCAATACCCACTATGAGGTCCACCCATACCCCCATCCCCCCTCCCCTCTAAAACCCTCAGTTTGTTTCTCAGAGTCCACAGTCTCACATGTTTATCTCCACCTCCGATTTCCCCCTATTCACTTTCCTTTCCTTTCCCTAATGTCCTCTTTGTCCACTTTTCCTTTCCCTAATGTCCTCAATGTTATTCCTTATGTATCACAAGTAAGTGAAACCATATGATAATTGGCTTTCTCTGCTTGACTTATTTCACTCAGCATAATCTCCTCCAGTCCCATCCATGTTGATGCAAAAGTTGTATATTCATCCTTTCTGATGTCTGAGTAATATTCCATTGTATATATGGACCACATCTTCCTTATCCATTCATCTGTTGGAGGGTATCTCGGCTCTTTCCACAGTTTGGCTAGTGGACATCGCTGCTATGAACATTGGGATACATATGGCCCTTCTTTTTACTACATCTGTATCTTTGGGGTAAATACCCAGTAGTGCGATTGCTGGGTCATAGGGTAGCTCTATTTTTAATTTTTTGAGGAATCTCCACACTGTTTTCCAAAGTGGCTGCACCAACTTGCATTCCCACCAACAGTGTAAGAGGGTTCCCCTTTCTCCACATCCTTGCCAACATTTGTTTCCAAAATTTAAAAAGCTGGGAGGATAAAGATATTTTCAGATGTGTCAGGTTTTAAAAATTTACCCCCCACATACCCTTTCTCCAAAAGCTCTTGCATGATGTGCTTTCATGATATCACGATGAAAAGATTAAACAAGAGGAAGACATATATCCAGACAACATGAGAATCAATGCAAGAAAAACATAATGTAAACTTCCTGAGTGATGTTAAATAGAAGTACCAAGAAGACAGCTGTGCAGCAGGTCTAAGAAGCAAACTGTCCAGTTTGTGGTAAGGATAGTAAGGAACATAGAGCTCCTGGAGGATTGGCATCAATTTCATTTAGCATGTCTGGACATAAGCTCAAAAAAAAATTTCAGTTCTGGTGAAAATTTTCAGAATGAATTAGTATATAGAAACCCAAGCAAACAAAAAGGAGGCAATTATCAACCCAAGGAAATATAAAGAGTTGAAATATAATACAGTATATGGTTTGTCTGTCAATATTAATTGTATTATCTTGGTAATAGAAACGCCTGAACCATCTTCTAAAGTTCAGGTTCTGGTGAACAGGGGACACTGGAAAGAAAGAAAGTGGAAGAAAGGAAGAGAAAGAAAGAAAGAAAGAAAAAGAGAAAGAGAAAGAAAGAAAAGAAAGCAAGCAAGCAAGCAAGAAAGAAAGAAAAAGAAAGAAAGAAAGAAAGAAAAGAGAAGAGAAGAAAGAAAGAAGGGAGGGGGAGGGAGGGAAGGAAGGAAGGAAAGGAGGAAGGAAGGGAGGAAGGGAGAAAAGAAAAAGAAACACTGAACCAGTGGCATACCAAAAGCAGGATGGTGAGAGCAGTCTGCCTCAAGCACAAGCTATAAGGGGAAGCAATAATTCTCTGCAAGTAACTTAAAAATAAAAATAAAACTTACTAAAAGTCAATCGGTTTTCATTGTCACTGTGCACTAGCAATTCTAGATGATGTCAATGATAAAACACTCCTCCCCCACAAGAAAATCTTTTATTTGTCTAATTTATAAATAAAATTTTAAGTTACTGTTGTGCTTTTTTTTTTTTAAGATTTTATTTATTTATTTGACAGAGGAGAGAGATCACAAGTAGGCAGAGAGGCAGGCAGAGAGAGAGGGGGAAGCAGGCTCCCCGCTGAGCAGAGAGCCCGATGCGGGGCTCGATCCCAGGACCTTGAGATCATGACCTGAGCCAAAGGCAGAGGCTTTAACCCACTGAGCCACCCAGGCGCCCCTGTTGTGCTTTAATAATATATCCGCAAGCTTCAAGTTAACACATTTTTATTATTTATCTTCTAATGAACATTTTCTCTTGCATGAAAGTGAACTTGAGGAATTCCAGCTGTATAGATGGTCTCTAGTACATATGGATTCAGTTATATACAATTGTTTTGAGAGTAAATTTCTAATGGTTCAGAATCATTGTTCAAGTTCATTTTGGTTACAGTTCATGTCTCCAACCTTGTGGTACCACATATCCTTGCTTTCAAACAGTAGATTAAAGTAAACAGTGCAACCACAGTAATCCTAAAGGCAAAGAAACAGTACTTGAGTTACCTTAATTGTCACTTCATGCAACCACATGGAGATTTTATTTGTTTTTTGTGGGGGTTTTTTTTGGAGATTTTATTTGTGATTAAAATATAAAACAGTGAGACAGTATAAATTGCAAGGTGTAATAAATTTGGTTGATAAATACAAATTTTAGTTCATAATGTTTTACTTAATTTGAATAATTTTATATGTATCTTCCTTTCTAATTATTTTCTTTAAGCTGAAGAATGCATCCAGAAAATTGGTGATGTTAGTGATGTGAGTACTAATTTCTTAAAATTGTACCTTTTGGGGACGCCTGGGTGGCTCAGTTGGTTACGCGGCTGCCTTCGGCTCAGGTCATGATCCCGGGGTCCTGGGATCGAGTCCCATATCGGGCTCCTTGCTCGGCAGGGAGCCTGCTTCTCCCTCTGCCTCTGCCTGCCACTCTGCCTGCGTGTGCTCTCTCTCTCTGACGAATAAATAAATTAAAAAAAAAAAAATCTTTAAAAAAAAAAAATTGTACCTTTTGGAGACATTTCAGTTTTATACAGAAAAATCACTTAATTGTTATTGGATGATTATTTACCTAAAATATTATTATACCAGACTGTAACCAATGGATTGTCTATTAAGCAGATATAAAAACTCATAGATAAATAGTTGTGCTTTTTGTCCTGCAGGAACTTGGGCGAGGCTGAAGTCATTTGTAATATTGTGAATCCAGCAACTGATTTAGTTCATAATTATTTTGAATTCCATAAAGAAACTTGAAGGGCAGTATCCATACTAACATGAGACATATTAATCTAGTGAAGTTCAACAAGGAAAATGTGAAAAAGCCATGTATGGATCTATTTTGAAACATATAATACCTTCAACATTACATAAAGTTAATGAAAAAATCTGAAGAAATGTGGGGCACCTGGGTGGCTCAGTGGTTTAAGCCTCTGCCTTCAGCTCAGGTCATGATCTCAGGGTCCTGGGATCGAGCCCCACGTCAGTCTCCCTGCTCAGCGGCAAGCCTGCTTCTCCCTCCCCTCCTGCCTGCCTCTCCCCAGCTTGTGCTCTCTCTCTCTGTCAAATAAATAAATAAAATCTTAAAAAAAAAAAAAATCTGAAGAAATGTAAATTGGTACATCCAAAGCGCTTTGCTAGAAACAACACAAAATTGTCAAATGATTACTTTTGTACAGTAATCAAATTTTTTTTACTGTCATAATATATATGAGGTTCAAGAAGAGAAAATTTTTGCTCTTTGCTTTTTTTCTGACTCTTATTATTACTTATTTTATTTCATAATTATTCCTGAAAATAAAGTTGTCATATAGAGGAGGAGGTATCAGAAAAATTACCCAATCCAGCTATATGTCTCTGCACAGGATATTGATTCAATGGAAAGTGGTGATAATTACATTTGGAGGATGGGAAGAGGTTGAGTATATGCATGTGTGCTAGGGAGAGGGCCTAGTAAATTATCTAGAACTTCAACTGCCATAGCAGGAAGTCGATACTTTGGGATATGAATGTGATAGCAAAGGAAATCACTGTAGGAGAGGGGGATTACTCCCTCAGAGCAAGGAGACCTGGATGGGTAAGGACAAGGAGCAGAGAAATGCCATCTTTCATTTAGAGCCAAGTGTAAAACTTGACTTTTTAAACTATGTGCATGTATTACTTTGAAAAGAAATAATTACAAAACCAGAAGAACTTAAGAAGGGAGAAGCCAATGTAAAAAGACTGGGCAGTCAGCTTTAGGTACATTTAATTATATAATCTGGAATTTATAATTACAGAACAGACTGAATAATATAAACCCTGATGAAATGAAAAGCGACAGAAGTAACAAAATTGGGAGATTGATAAAGAGAGGGAGTGTAACTGCACTAACCACAGCACCTTTTATAGCAAAGGATCAATCAATACTGTCTCAAATTGAAATGTGAGGTTTGAAAAATCAATGACTCTAACCTCTTTATGGTTTTATGGTTTTCATAATCACTTTTCCTTAACCTTGGGGGGATCTTTTAGTAATTAACATTTCCTGTGGTGGGAAAAAATATTGAAAGTACAGCATTTCCTTCAGATCTATTTCAATTTATTTCTTTTCTATCGAATTTGATTAAAATTGAGCTTACATTTTGATAAAATGTAGAGTGGGGATCAACTTCTACAAAATCATTTTGGTCTAACTTTAAGACTTTCTTTCACTTATCCATTCTTCTTTTTGTATATGAGCATAGAGAGAGATTTGAAATAATGTTATCAGAGTTTCTGTTTTCATTCATTCTAAAATGCAGATTCTTTTTCTCACAGGTAAACAACTTTGAAACCTAGTGAGCTCAGGCAAAGGCTGTTGGCCAGGTGCCAGCAGTGAAGTACTTGTTTTTGCTGACACCTTCTGGTAAGAAAATTCATAGCTGGGTATCAATTCTTTGAATGAAAAGTCCAGGGATGATAGCTGAGCACTCTTTTAAGAAATGCAATACTCTGGGGCACCTGGGTGGCTCAGTCGGTTAAGCATCTGCCTTTGGCTCAGGTCATGATCCCAGGGTCCTGAGATTGAGCCCCGCAATGGGGCTCCCTGCTCAGCGGGAAGTCTGCTTCTCCCTCTCTCTCTGCCTGCAGCTCCCCTTGCTTGCTCTCTCTCTCTCTCTCTCTCTCTGTCAAATAAATAAATAAAATCTTAAAAAAAAAGAAAAAAGAAACGCAATATTCCATCACCCGTACTCTTGATGCACAAAGGGTTATATTGTATTTACACATACACACACACACACACACACACACACACACACGGTGACTTACAGTCAACAAGTGATTCAAAAGTTAAACTCTAAATGTGAAATGGTTTAGGAATATGTTGTCCAATTTGTTTCACTTCTATTTGACTTTTTATGTTCGCATAAGAATGATATATTATAAAATACATGTTTAAGTAAGCCTAAAAGAGTTCTTTCTTTCTTTTTTTTTAAGTTTTTATTTATTTATTTGACAGAGAGAGAGATCACAAGTAGGCAGAGAGGCAGGCAGAGAGAGAGGGGGAAGCAGGCTCCCCGCTGAGCGGAGAGCCCGATGTGGGGCTCGATCCCAGGACCCTGAGATCATGACCTGAGCCGAAGGCAGAGGCTCTAACCCACTGAGCCACCCAGGCGCCCCAAAGAGTTCTTTCAATAAAAATTCTAAGTGATAAAAAGAAGCATTGTGTCATGATTTAATTGGCAGCATTTTTTTAGTGATATAAAAAAATGATTTGTTTTAGAATCAAAACCTAGATTTGATGAGATATGCTATTTCAGAGTGAAGGAACTGGATAGCCTGTTGTTTTCTTCTTTAAGGTTTTCCATATGACTCAGTTTTATAATGAATATATGATAATGGGGCCCCTGGGTGGCTCAGTCAGTTAAGTGTTCACCTCTTGATTTTGGCTCATGTCATGATCTCAGGGCCGTGGAGCTCTGAGCTCGCTGGGGAGTATGCTTGAGATTCTTTCCCTCTCTCTGCCCCTCCCCCAACTCAACTCCACTCTCTTCTCTAAAATAAATAAATAAATCTTTAAAAAAAAAAAAATATATATATATATATGATAGGGAATATTATTGGCCCTCATGTAATATTATATAATTTTAAGTATATATCAAATACATTTTTATGCATAATATATTATACATTATAAAATATATAATACATTATATATAATGTGCATAAAACATATAATATGTGATAGTTATAAATATACATATTATGCATTATGTAAACTTCTCATATGGCTTTAATTTCATAATAAAGAAATTAAAGCTATGGGTTTTTAGTATAATAACTGGTATTATGTCACTCGAACCATCTTTTTTTTAAAGATTTTATTTACTTATTTGGGAGAGAGAGCACATTTAGGGGGAGGGGCAGAGGAAGAGGGAGACAAGCAGACTCCAGGCTGAGTGGGGAGCCTGATACAAGGCTTGATCCCAGGACCCTGAGATCATGACCTGAGCTGAAGTCACATGCTTACCCCACTGAGCCACCCAGGCGCCCCTATTCTCCCAGTCTTATCCATACTCACCCACGTTTGCTTAGCTTGGTGTACAAAGTTCTCTATAGTCTTCAGCTTTTCAGTATTTTGGCCATAGACTAGGTCTAGGATGGTTTCTTCCATGGTAGAAATAAATATTTCAAAACCAGAGAACCCTTTGACACTCTTTTGGGGCTGTGTCCTGCCAACAACCTCTGTATATTCTGTGTATATTCTCTCTCTCTCTCTCTCTCTCTCTCTCTCTCTCTTTCTCTCTCTCATTTTCTCTCTCCCTTATCTCTTACTTTTCTCCACTTTTTTATTCCCTATTTCGGGATCTCTGAGAGACATTCCTGGGTTAGAAGAAAGTCATTTCCAGGGCACCTAGGTGACTCTTGATTTCAGCTCAGGTCATGATCTCAGGGTCAAGAGATCGAGTCCCACGTCAGGCTCCAAGCTCAGCCCCTTCTCCTGCTCGTGCTTGCTCTCTCTCTCTCTCTCTCTCAATTAAAAAAAAAAAGAAATCTTTAAAAAAAGTCATTTCCTAAAGGTCAATGGTGGCAGCTCAGGACCACAGACAGTCACCCATGGCCCTGCATGCCCACCAAGTTCCCAGACTTCACCCTGTAGTTTCCACCGGGATCTGAGGAACAGCAGAGGACACGCTTCTAATCCCCAGATTGTACCTTCTCCTCACCGCCTCTACCCAACAAGGTCTTCACCAATAAAAATCATCCCTGCACTTAAAGTTCCCGGGACTCCAATTACTATTACCCAGGAAAGCTGAACCACCACACATTTTTCCTATGTTAACCAAGCTTCTCTTGATTTGCAGTAACAGGAACTCATGCAGACTATCTTGGGCAGAAAAGGGAAATTTACTTTAAGGACACAGGTGTATCACACAGAACCCGACAGCAGGACCTCCTGGGGGCAGGGGGTGCAGAGTACGTTGGTGTATTTTAAATGGTCTTTCTCCAGGGCACTTCACTGAACACCAGCTGGGTACTGGGCACCACAGCAGGCCCTGCGATTGGTCAAGCACAGAAGAGACAAGGTCTGTTCCCGCAGGAAGGTGTGGCCTGAATGGACCCATCAAATGTGACCCACGAACTAGAGCAAAGGTAGGAGGTGCTAGGAGGGAGTAGGAGTGGCTATGTGGGGACAGAGAAGGATGGTCAGGGACCAGGCCCAGAGGGAACAAAGCCGTGGTATCCTTGGCTAAATTATGGAGCAAGTGAACATGCGTGATAAGAAATAGGATGAGAAAGTAGGTTAGGATGAGATCATAGAGGGCTTGGGTGCCAGGAAGATGAATTTAGCTTTTATCTAGCCAAACGAATCAGAAGGCACTGAAAGACTAAAGACAGTAGAGGGCTGTGATCCAACACAGGCCTCTCGAGGGCCCACCTGTCTTGGACCTGAATGAGGAATGTGGACGCGGGAGACCATGCAGGGAGGCTTTCGGAGCGGCCCAGGAAGGAAGGGACTGACCAACCAACGGAGAAACCAGCTAGATGGGGACCAAGAGCATCAGCGCTCCCCTACATAGAGACACAGACACGCCGCCGTTGTCTCCTTCTCAGTGTGTGTCAGCCCCACGGGGCCCAAGAGGAGGGGCCTGGGGCCGGGACTTTCCTTTCGGGGGATGGAGGGTGAGAGAGGGTCAGGAAGCTGCAATGGGCTACCCCAGGGGTAACAGGGACCAGGGAGGGGGATGAACACTTAATGGTGGTGAATACAGATATACCCGATCACAATCTCACACACACACGCACAAGCATATTCACCCAAGCACACAGTGCAGTGACTAGAGCAAAGGCTCAGTCAGACAAACGCTGATTCAAATCCTGACTCTGCCTCTCCCTAGCTGTGAGATCCTATGCAAGTCCCTCAACCTCTCCGAGCCCCTGTTTTCTCATCTGTAAAAGGTGGCTAAGATCTCACTCCTGGCTTGTGGTGGAATAGTAATAGCTATGAAGACTACCCCTTAACAATGGCTACACGCCCTTGCCCTCCCGGATTTATGCCCTTGCAGGGAGGCCTTGTACTGCCCGTCATCAAGAGACTATTTCTCAACTCCTCGAATCTGAGTTTGTGACTTGCTTGGGCCAAAGGGACTGTAGCAAGGGTGATGCTTGAATAAACTCGAATATCTCTCATTACGGGGGTTTGCTCTCTTGTGCTCCTGGAACCCAGCCCCCATAGGAACAAGCCTGGGCTAGCCTGCCCTACGATGAGAGAGAGACACATGGCCCCATCACCCCCATCACTCCTGTCACTCCAGCCAACAGCCAGCAAATGTCCAGGAAGGACAGCCACCTAGCTGACCCACAGCTGGCTGCGGGCCCCGGCGTTAGCCCAGCCAAGACCAGCAGAACGGCCCAGCCGCCATGGCCAACCTGCCAAAACATGAGCAAAGAGCTGTTTTCAGCCACCACATTTTGGGTGGTTTGTTATGCAGCAAAGTCTAATTGTTAAACTTACACTTCTGCCCGAGATGAAGTAACAGGGATCAGATTTCTCTTCCTACCTGAAACAACCAAAATCACCAAGCTAAGGCTCTGGAGGTTGGGTGGGTGATGAAGGACTGTGATCCCCAAAAGACAGGAACATAAAGGACGTGAGCACCGAGATCGCCCCAGCTTACTGCCTAGAAAAGGTTTCCAGGTGGCCGTGCAGACGGGGGGGGGGGGGGGGGGGGGG
>CM052891.1:27918701-27937210 GCA_028534135.1 Potos flavus | reverse complement strand
ACCCTTTGGAAGGAGAAAGAACAATGCCCTGCACCCTCACAGAGCCAGAAATGGAGGCTGCCACCAACAGCCAGACTGTAAAGACTCATAGTCACGGGACAGTGAGTAGAACACTCGGGAAGGTGACGGCTCCGTAGCAGGGAATACTTAGTCCTAGAGGGACCACTCCTCCAGACCTGCCCCCTAAAAGCAAGTTCTAAACCAATCAGACTATTTGTAAGTAACTTCGCCACATCATAGAAAATCTAACTAAAGCTAAAACATATGGGATGCTTGCTATATGCCAACAACTTTACATACAATAGCATTTTACATATTTTACTCCATTTATATGACTTCATTTATAATGACCACTTGAAACAGCTGCAATTCTCATCCCCGTTGTACGGATGATGGAGTTTAAGATAAGACATACAAAGTCCCTGACACATAGCATGTTCAATAAAAGGTATTTCCCTCAACTCCCCACCCCTGCTCCCCAACAACCAAATGACTTTTTCCAAATTGCACATCCACTTCAAAGAGATTATGGCTTAAAAAAAAAAAGCAGCCAAAAATTACAGCCTTCAGGAGGAAAGTGGTCTCTAGCTGGGGTCCTGGGAAAAGTCCTGAATGAAAAGTCAGGAGTGCTGGTTCCAGTCCCGCCACTGCCACTCCCTTGCAGGGTGACCTTGAGCCAGCCCTTCACCTCTCTGAGCCTGATTCCCCTATCTGCCATGGGGAGAAGGGCGATGATGTGGATTAGAGTTCCTCGAAGCAACCCTCTCATCCCAGAGCCCAGGACGCCTCAACCGTCCACAGGCTAAAATTCCGATGGTGGAGGACAGCAAATTTGGAAAAGCAGAGTGCTATGTAACACACACACACACACACACACACACACACACACACACACACACACACACACACACTCTCTCTCTCTCTCTCTCTCTCTCTCTCTCTCTCTCTCTCTCTCTCTCAGGGAGCCTCTTGTGGAGCTCTCTTCAGAGTTCCCCCCCACCCACCCCAGAGAACTAGCTCCCCGCTCCCGCGGCAGTGCGGCATTACCCACTTCAGCCAGAAGATGGTGCTGCTTCCCCGTGCTCGTTCAACTACATTTCTGTGCACAAAACCTTGCGCCAGGCACAGACTTTTCTTGACAACCCTTCTTTTAAAAACTGGGCACTCTGATTATGCTCAGAGATGATGAAAGTATGAAGTAGGTGCTTGGTAAATGTTGATTTGATTTCCACTTTGTAGCTTTCGCTTCATGGGGCACTTGGGTGATGATCAGTAAGTTTGTATTGATTGATTGATTGATTGATTGTCACTGCAGGGAGAGACCCAAAGCTTAAGGGCAGGGTGGCAGGACCAAAGGGCATTCAGTCCAAACATTACGATTTCTAGATGCAAAATGAGGCCCAGAGAGAGATGGGAAGAAAAATGATGTGCCAAAGAAGTACAGAGCAGCTTCTCCTCATGCTGAATTAATCCTTAAAGTGCTTTTGCCTACATCCTCACTTACTCCGTGAATAGTTTTTATCCCCGCTTTATGGATGAGAGAACTGAAGCTACCGTAAGAGACCTGGCCAAAGCACATGTGCCCCACTGCTAAGATTAATAGCTGATATTTCTATTATTCTTGATAACTTGTCAAGCATTTTCATATACACCCTTTCATTTATTTAAACCCTCATAGGAGGAGCCCCTGGGTGACTCAGTCGACTGAGCATCCAACTCTTGGTTCCGGCTCAGGTCGGGATCTCAGGGTTGTGATATCAAGCCCCACATTGGGCTCCACGCTCAGGGGGGGAGGCTGCTTGAGATTCTCTCTCTCCCTCCCTGCTTTCTCTCCCTCTCTCTCTAAGATAAATAAATAAATAAATCTTTAAAAAAATTTTTAAAAAATAAGCCCTCATAGGAACTCTGAGGAGTAAGTTTTACTAACTCTATTTTGCAGATGAAGAAACCAAGGCTGGGCGAGATCGTCCACCCAAATACACATGACTGCTGAGGGACAGGTGGGAAGACAGGGACCACAACCTGTGAGTCTGCCCCTCTTCCCCTACGTCGGTTTCACTCAAGTGTGCTTGGGGTTACAAGAATTCACTAGAATAATTTTTACTTTATGTTTTCATTTGATAATTTTGTCCCAGCTTTATTGAGGCAGAATTGACGTACAACGCTGTATATATAAGTCGCTTCGTGACATGTAATGTGTGGCGGTTTGAACCATGTAGTTAGTGGGAAATGTTGACCACGATAGGTTGGTTCACATACCCTCCACCTCCCACAATTACCATTTGTGGTGGTGCTGGTGGTGGTGAGGACATTCTAGCTCTACTGCCATTAAATACGTGTATCAAATCGCCACATGTTACGTGTCTCAACTTTCAAGTACACAGCACTGTCAACTCACGTCACTGTGCCCCACATTAGATCCTGGCACTTCCTCACCCTAAATCCGGCAGTTTGTACCCTCTGACCAACATCTCCCGTTTCCCCCACCCCTTAGCCCCTGGCCACCCCCCTCTACTCCCTGCTCTGTGAGTTTGATGCTTTAAATTCAACACATAAGTGAGACCATACAGTATTTGTCTTTCTCTGCTCCACTTACTTCACTTAGACAAATACCCTCAAGGCCCATGAATGTCGTGGCGATGATAACTTTCTTTTTTTTAGTGAACGATGGGTGTCCACTTTAAAACTAAGAGCTCCCTCCCCATTTTAATGTCCCCGTTTCTGTCCCTGGTAGCTTTGGGTTCTTTCATTATTCAGAGCCAGTGAGAGGAAAATGCGCTCATACCACGGAAAAGCCAAAGGACCCCAAGAAGCATGGTTAGAAGAGAGAATTTAGAGGGGTTCACATCCAGCTGAGTGGGGGCAGAGGTGAGCCGTCCTCCCGGCCCCCAGCCAGGACAGCAGGCTAGGTATTAGAGCCCGTGCTGTGGCTGGCAGGTGCGCTTTCCTGGCAGCAAGCGTGACTTAGGTACCGAAAGAGAAAAAGATTGCGTTAGTGTCGTTCGTTTGAATTTTACAGGTTTTGTAATTTTGTTGGTATTTAATTTGCCAATTTGCTTTCGGTTTCATAGTCACATAAGAGCTATAAGCATACATTTATACCCAGTTTTATGCTTATACATACTTAAGTAATATTATAACAAAATTAGTCAACACTGGGAGTGCTGAGAATTTTTTCCCTATGAAAGGATAGTGCTCACAATCAGGTTAGAGAAACACTGGCCATATGCCCTTCCCTTGAGAAAGGAGCCGAAGCCACAGACATTTTTTTCTCTGGGTAGGAAGGAGACCTCTCCCCAGAGAACAGGGAAAAGTTCACTCCCAGGTCAGATGCAGGATGGGAGAAAGGGAGTCCCTTCTCTCATTAGTTTTTCCCTGCTAGCAGGGGCCGCAGGCTGTTGGCTTTAAGGCTAAAAAGGGGTTTCCTGTAGAAGATGGGTGACTCTCACCTGGTTTAATAAAGAACGCAAGAGGATGGCGGACTTCAAAATTGAGGGTGAAGTGGGTCCACCTTCCCCTCACCTGACTCTCTGATAAAAAACCCAGGATCCACCTCCGGGCCACTGAGAATAGGGACCATTTAGACCCAAGGTTTCCATTGGTTTCCTTCAGAATTTTACTAAACTCTTCAAAAATCACAAAAGTAACTCATGTTTATTGCATCTAATGAGACAATTGTGTACTTAAAAAAGTCATTAGTCTCCTCCCAGCTCCCCTCCATACTAGCATCTTGGATGTAGCTCTCCCCTCAACTCCACACTCACATAGCCGTGTCCACACACACACACATGTCCTATGTAGAGGGTGCTTTGGTCACGTTTGTTTGACAACAGAAGATCATGCCACGTGCATGTCTCTGCCACTCGCTCATCTCACCCAACATCACGTCAGTGGACAGACACTCATTCTTTCTGAATTGCTGCATAACATTCCAGAGTATGGATGTAACACAATTTACTCACCCCCTAAGGATAGGTAGTTGGTTGTTTCCAAGTTTTCCTTCTTAACTGTTAACAAGCAATGTTGCAATAACCATCCTTGGATCTATGGCTTTCTCCCTTACACCCACTTTCTGAGAGATTCCTAGAAGTGAGCTAGGTCAACTTATGTGGGTCATTCTTTCTCAGTTCAAGAGCTGTTTCCTATGTTATCCTTCATTTGTTCTTTTTGATAATATGCTCTGAGTGTCTGCTGTGTGCAAGGCACTGTGTTGGATGTGCAGAAGTAAACAAGACAAGGCTTTGCCCTCCAGCCACATAAATATTGAGGGGTATTTATGTTACTAATTTATATTAGCTATATAGATAACTATTAGTTGCATACTAGTTACATATTGTATAACTGTATTAGACAACTCTACTCAACAAACTGATAGTACCCTAAAAATGAGGTAGGTAGAGATAAAGGATGAGGGCAAGCGGAGAGTGACCCCGGGGAGGCTATGCCCAGCTGGGGGAAGGGCTGAGGCCCTGACCCCACTCTTCTCTTCATCTCTGGTTGCCCACAAGAGATAATCTCTGGAATTGGAGGACATTTTTCCCACTCATGCTAGCCACCATTTATTGTGGTTGCCTTCTATATGTCTGATGTTTCACATATATTACCTTATTCATACTAATTCTTATAAACCCACTGCATTAGTTATCTATTGCTGTGTAACAAATCTCCCCAGGACTTAGTGGCCCCAAACAATAAGTATTTATTATAAAACAGGTTTTATTTAGCCTTTTGTGTATGGCTTCTTTCACTTAGCATACCATTTTCAGGGTTCATCCATATTATAAGCATGAATCAGTATTCCATTCCTTTTCATGGCCAAAAAATATTCCATTGTGTGCATACCACGCTTTTCTTTATACATCGGTTAGTAGACATTCTTTTATTTTTATAAATTTGTTAATTTCAATATAGTTGATACACAATGTTACATTAGTTTCAGGTGTACAAGATACTGATTCAGCTTCTCTATACATTAGTCTATGCTCACCACAAGTGTAGCTACCATCTGTCGCCATACAATGTTATTACAACATTGACTAGATTCCCTATGCTGTACCTTTTATTCCTGTGACTTATTCATTCCATAATTGGAAGGCTGTGTCTTCCATTCCCCTTCACCCATTTCTCCCGCCCCCCTACCCTTTCCCCATGGCAACCATCAATCTCTTCTCTGTATTTATAGGTCTGATGCTGCTTTTGTTTGTTTATTCATTTGTTTTGTTTTTTGGATTTTATATATAAGTGAAATCATATGATATTTGTCTTTCTCAGTCTTATTTCACTTAGCAGAATAATGCCCTCTAGGTCTATCCGCGTTGTCACAAATGGCAAGATCTCCTCCTTTTCGTGGCTGCATAATATTCCATTGTATATACATACCACATCTTCCTTATCCATTCATCTGTCAGTGGACACTTGGGTTGCTACCATATTTTAGCTATTATAAATAATGCTGCAACAAACATAGAGGTGCATGTATATTTTCAAATTAGTGTTTTCCTTTTCTTTGGGTAAATACCCAGTAGTGGAATTACTGGGTCAGATTATAATTCCAATTTTGGTTTTTTGAGGAACCTCTATACTGTTTTCCACAGTGGCTGCACCAAGTTGTGTTCCCACCAACAGTGCATGAGGGTTTCTTTTTCTCTACATCCTCACCAACACTTGTTATTTCTTAATGGACATTCTTTTAATTAATATTTATATAGCACATATTTTTCTATCCTACATTCTCCTTATTAAAAATTATAGATAAGATTAGAGTTGCCTTATGCTCCAGCTGCCCCAAGCCAATTCTTTCCGCAGAGGATTAAAGTTTATCCCAATTAGTCAAATGTTTATGTACCTGTATTAGTTATCTATTGCTGTGTAACAAATTACTCCAAAATGTAGTGGCTTAAAACAATAGGAAACATTGACTATGTCACACAGTATCTAAGAATTAGGAATTCTGGAGTGGTTTAGCTAGTTGGTTCTGACTCAGGCTCTCTCCTGAGGTTGCAGTCAAGATATTGGCAAGGACTGCAGTCCTCTGAAGGTGTGACTGGAGCTTCTCAAATGTCTCACTCACATAGATGAAGAGTCAGTGCTAGCTGTTGGCAGGAGGCCTCAGTTCCCCTCCATCCAGGGCTGCCACATTTAGCAAATAAAAATATGAATGCAAATAGTAGATAAATCAGTTCTGGAGATATAATGCATAGCACATTGATGACAGTCAACAATACTGCATTATGAACTTCAAAGTTGCTGAGAAACTAGATCTTGATTGTTCTCATCACAAAAGAGAAATGATATTACATGACATCATAGAGGTGTTAGCTAAGCTATGGTGGCAATCATATTGTAATATATAAATGTATCAAATCAACATATTGTACACTTTAAACTTACACAGTGTTATATATAAATTATACCTCAATTTAAAAAAAAAAGGGAAGTGAGACCCAAGTATATGCTGCTTACAAGAAAGTCACTTAAATATAAAAATACAGGTAGGTTAAAATTTAAAAGGTGGGGGAAAGATATACCATGCTACTTTTTTTTTTTTTTAAGATTTTATTTATTTATTTACAGAGAGAGACAGTGAGAGCAGGAACACAAGCAGGGGAAGTGGGAGAGGGAGAAGCAGGCTTCCCGTGGAGCAGGGAGCCCGATATGGGCCTCGATCCCAGGACCCTGGGATCATGACCTGAGCCGAAGGTAGATGCTTAACAGCTGAGCCACCCAGGGCCCCACCATGCTACTTTTAATCAAAAGAAACCTGAGGGCTCCTGGGTAGCTCAGTCAGGTAAGCATCTCCCTTAGGCTCAGGTCATGATCCTGAGGTCCTGGGATCGAGCCCGACATAGGGTTTCCTGCTGAGCAGGGAGCCTGCTTCTCCCTCTCCTTCTGCCTGCCTCTCCCCTTGCTTGTACTCTCTCTGTCAAATAAATAAATAAAATCAAAAGAAAGAAAGAAAGAAAGCAAGCAAGCAAGCAAGCTAGCTGAAGATGCAATAGATTTCAGGGCAAAGACTATTATCTGGGATAAAGAGAATCATTTCATAATGATAAATCAATTCATTGAAAGGATATAACAATCCTAAATGTTTATGCGGAGCTTCAAAACACATTAAACAAAAAAATGCTAGAAAAAATTTTTTAAAGGTTTTATTTATTTATTTGACAGAGAGAGAGATGACAAGTAGGCAGAGAGGCAGGCAGAGAGAGAGGGGGAAGCAGGCTCCCCGCTGAGCAGAGAGCCCGATGCGGGGCTCGATCGCAGGACCCTGAGATCATGACCTGAGCCGAAGGCAGAGACTTTAACCCACTGAGCCACCCAGGTGCCCCAAAATGCTAGAAATTTAAGGAAAAATAGAAAAGTTCATAATTATAGTTGGAATTGTCAACACTCCTCTATCAATAATTTTGAGAACAAGTAGACAGAGGCCACCAGTAAGGATATAGAAGACTATATTGATCAAATTTACCCAATGCTCAATAGCAGTAGAATATGCATTATTTTTCATGTATATTGAAAATTTACCATGATAGACCATATTCTGGGCCATAAAAAAAACAAAAAAATTTAAAGGATTCAAATCACAAAAGTATATTCTCTATCATCAATGGAATTAAATAAGAAGTCAGTAACATGAAGATAACTGAAAATCTCCAAATATTTGGAAACTAAATAATTTACTTTAAATAATCCATAGGTCAAAGAAAAAATAAAAAAGAAATTAGCAAGTAATTTGAACTGAATTAAAATCAAAATACAACCTATCAAAATTTGCGGATGCTGCTAAAGCTTAGAGGAAAATTTATAGCACTAAATGCCTGTATTAGAAAAGGAGAAAGACTTCAAACAATGACCTCAGTTGCCACAAAAATAAGAACAGCATATTGATCCCAAAGTAAGCAGAAAAAAAAGAAAGATTGTAGTGGAAATAAATAAAACAGAAAACATAAAAATTGAGTAAATAAATGAAACCAAAATCTGGTTTCTTGAGAAGATCCATAATATTGATAAACTTCCAACTAACTAATCAGGGGGAAAAAAGTGGAAAGACAAAATTACCAATAGTAGGGCTGGGAGACGACATTACGATGATTTCATGCAAATAAAATGATGATAAGGAAATATTATTAACTTTTTGCAGATGAATTCTATAACTTAGATGGAATGGGGAAGTAACTACAGATGCAAGAGCATGCTTACTCAAGAAGAAGATAACCTGAATAGCCCTAAATCTACTCAAGAAATTGAATTTGCAGTTAAAAAACCTAAGCACAAAAAAACTCAAGACACAGATGGACTCACTGATGAATTCTCTTGAACATTTAAGAAAGAAATAATAACCATTCTGCATAAACACTTGCAGAAAATTAAAGGGGAGGAAATAGTTCCTAACTCATTTTAGGAGGCTAACCTGATTCTGATGACAAAACCAGACGCAGACATAACAAGGAAAGGAAACTACAGACCAACATCCCTCCTGAAAATAAGTGCAAAACTTCTTCACAAAATTTTAGCAAATAAAATTCAACGACATATAAAAAGGACAATCATCATGACCAAGCAGCATTTATTCTAGTAATGCAAGTTTGGTTTAACACTCAAAAAGCAATCAATGTAATTTCCTATATTAATGGAATAAAAAAGAAAAACCACATGATCATCTCAACAGGTGTGGAAAAAGCATTTGGCAAAAAGTACAATCCACCAAGAAGACATAGGAATTTTGAACTTTTGGGATGCCTGAGTGGCTTAGTTGGTTAAGCGTCTGCCTTCAGCTCAGGTCATGATCCCAGGGTCCTGGGATCAAGCCCAGTGTTGAACTCCCTGCATGCTTCTCCCTCTCTGTCTGCTCCTCCCTGCCCCATCCTACTTGGCTCTCTCTTACTCTCTCTCACTCTCAAATAAATAAAATCTTTAAAAAAAATTAAAACTTTTAGAAGAAAGTAGGGGGAAACCTGCTACCTTGGGTTATCAAAGTGTTCTTAGATACACCAAAAGCACAGTGCAAAAAAGAGATAAATTAGACTTCATGTTTACTTTGTAAGAGACAAGAGAATGAAAAATAAGCCACAAACTCAAAGACAATATTTGCAAATCGTGTATTTGAGAATGGACTTAGATCCAGAACTGAGAAGGAATTCTTAAGGGGTGTCTGGGTGGCTCAGCTGGATAAGCAACGGACTCTTTGTTTCAGCTCATCATGATCTCATGGGTCCTAAGTTCAAGCCCCAGGTCTGGCTCTCCACTCAACAGAGTCTGCTTGAGATTCTCTCCCTCTGCTACTACCCCCACTCAGGCACTTGCACGTGGGCACTCTCTCTAAAATAAATAAATAAATCTTAAAAAAGAAAAAAGGAGTTCTTAAAACTCAACAATGAGAAAACAAACAACCCAGTAAAAAGATGAGCAAAGATATAAACGTAACAAATAATCACATAAGAAGATGCTCAACATCATTAGTCATTTGGGAAATGTAAATTAAAACCAAAATGAGATACTGCTACATACCTTTTGAAAAGTTAAATTTAAAAAGAAAAATTGACAATAGCAAGTGTTGACAAGATAGGGAGCAACTGAAAAATCTCACATCACACACTGCTGGTGGGAATGTAAAATAATGTGGCCCCTCTGGAAAATAGTTTGGCAGTTTCTTTTAAAGTTAAACATATGCTCAGCAGAAAATCCAGCAATCCCACTCCTAGTTACTTACCCAAATAAAATAAAAACTGACTGTAACACAAAAACCTGAATATAAATGTTTATGGAAGCTTTAGTCATAATTGTCAAAATGGAACCTCAGAAGTCCCTGAATTGGGGAATGGATAAATACACTGTGGTATATCCATATGACAGGACTATTCAACAATAAAGAATAAACTATGACACGCAGAAGAACAGCATGGATAAATCTCAAAATAATTATGGTGAAAGAAACCAAACCCAAAAGAAGAGTAGGAAATCCTATGGAAACCATAGAATTCCATTTTTATAAAATTCTGGAAAATGTGAACTCATCTATAGTAAGGAAAAGTAGATCAGTGATTGCCTGGGGCTGGAGGGAGGCAAGGAAGGGAGAGGGAGGGTTTCAGAGGGTCATGAGAAGACTTTGGGTGGGTGAGAATGTTTTTATATCTTGATTGTGGGGATAGTTTTAATGGCATATACATATGTTAAAACTTATCAAACTGTATACTTTAAATATGTGCAATTTATTGTATATCAATTACACTTTAATAAAGCTACTTTTAAAAATGACTTGCCTCTTTGTACATGTTTGGATTCCTCTATGAGAAGGTATAACTTTCTCAGTTTGCAAACCATGATGGTCAGTTGTATATGTCCACTTACGTAGGCCATGGCAATCAATTATTCAATCCAACATTAATCCTGGTATTGCTAGAAAGGTGCTAGGTAGGTAAGATTAACATCAACAATTGGTTGATATTATGGAAAGGAGATTACCCTGGGTGATATGGCGGGCCAATCTCATCAGTTGAAAGGCATTAAGAACAGAACTGAAATTTCCCTGAAGGAAGAAATTCTGCCTGTGGACCGCAGCTTTAGCTCCTGTCAGAGCCCCAGCCGGCCAGCCTACAGACCTCAAACTTGCCTACCCAGCCCTCAATCACATAAACCAAATGCTTGCAATAAATCTCTTTATATATTTTATATAAATGGTAATATATATTTTATATATATGATCTATTAGGATCATATATTATCCTATTGATCCTATGTTATCAATAATTATATATATGTGTCATATGTATTATATATGATACTGGTTCTGGATAGGAGATCTATGTACATATGTATATTTCCCATTGCTGGTTTAGTTCCTTTTTTCTGTACGATAAAGTGGCCCAAAATGACCATAGTCCCTACTGCTGCCACGTTACCTTCCCAGCCTGCATCTGTGGCCTCAGGGAGAGTTCCCTCAGACCCGCTGACTGATGAACACTAACTCAGGACAGGTTTACAGATGGTTCTGCACAGTATGCAGGCTCCACCCAGAAGCTACAGCAGTAGCACTATAGCCCCTTTCCAGAACATCCCGGAAGAACAGTGGTGAAGCACTTTGAGCAGCACACCTACTTGTTCATTTTGTCTGGGAAGACGTGGCCAGAGGCATAAGTCCATACCGATTAATGAGCTACGGCCTGTGGTTTGGCCGGACAGTCAGGGACTTAGAAGGAACATGATTGGAAAATTAGGGACAAGGAACCTAGGGCGTAGGCCTCTCTGAATGGGCAAAGAATGTAAAGCTATCTGGATCCCATGTGAATGCTCACCCAAGGGTGAGCTCCACAGAGGAGGATTTTTGAATAGTCAAGTGGATAAGATGACCTGTCCTGTGGCTACGAGTCGGCCTCTTGCCCCAGCCACCCTTGTCATTGCCCATTGGTTGACGAATACAGCAGCCAGGTGGAGGGGACAGAGGTTATGCGTGGGCTGAGTAACACGGACTTGCATCCACCACAGCCAGCCTGGCTGCAGCAATGCCGAGTGCCTAATCTGCCAGCAGTAGAGACCAAAACTGAGAGCCGGCGCCACTCCCTGGTGATCAGCCAGCTACCTCGTGGCAGGTTGAGTACATTGGACTGCTTCCATCATGGAAGGGATAGTGCTTTGCTCTTACTGGAACAGACACTCACTCTGGATGTGGATTTGCTTTCCTTGCATATAATGCTTCTGCCAAAACTACCATCTGTGGGCTTCCAGAATGCTTTCTCCACCGTCATGGTATTCCACACAGCATTGCTTCTAATCAAAGAACTCACTTGGCAGCAAATGAAGTGCAGCAATGGGTCCATGTCCATAGAATTTACTGGTCTCACCATGTTACCCCATTATCCTCAAATAGCCGGCTCAATATAAAGGTCGAATAACCTTTTGAAGATCTAGTTACAGCACCAGCCAGGTGATAGTACTTTACAGGACTGTGGCAATGTACTTCAGGAGACGGTATACGTTCTAAATCAGGATTCCAGGGATAGTGTTCTTTTGCCCACAGCTAGGATCCATGCTTCCAGGAATTAAGGAGTGGAAATAGAATGTCATCACTCACTGTTACCCCAGTGACCCACTAGCACAATTTTTGCTTCCCATCCTTGCAATGTTATGCTCTGCTGGTCTATAAGTCTTCATCCCAAAGGGAAGAATACTTGCCCCGGAAGACACAATGATTCCATTGAGTTCAGACTGCCAGTTTGGGCTCCTCATGCCTCTGAATCAACAGACCAACGAGGGAGTTACTGTGCTAGCTGAGGTGATTGATTCTGACTAGGGGAAACTGAGATTCTACTACATAATGGAGGTAAGAAAAATTATGTCTGGAATATAAGATAGCCCTTAAGGAATCTCTTGGTACTACCATGTCCTGTGATTAAAGCCAACGGAAAATTGTAACAACCCAATTTTAGGCGAAACTTCTAATGGCACAGACCCTTCAAGAATGAAGGTTTGGGGGCATGCTGCTAGGAAAAGAACCATAACCAGCATTAAGGTGCTCGCTGAGGGCAAAGGAAATACGTAATAGGCAGGGGAAGAAGGTATTTATAAATACCAGCTATGACTACCTAACCAATTGCAGAAATGGGGACTGTAATTATTATGAGTATTCCTTATTTTGTTATAAATATATTTATTTTTGTGTGTATATGTTTTTTCTTCGCTCTCTTATCCCCCTTGTATTCTGCATTAAAACATATTAATAATAGCTAACTTTAGGGCATTTTCAGTTGTACGCAGGATGATTGTATCATGTTAGGTGGAAGTATGACTTTGTTATTGTTTTAATTTGGAAATTAAGTACAGTTTTAGGAGATGCATATGGGTGCTGGGTTGATGAAATGTGGACTAAGATGACCAGTTTCATGTATTAATTTGACTTGGCTCTAATACCTATTCAACCAAATACTAATCTAGGTGTTACTGTGAAATTATTTTGTACATGTCATTAATATCTACAATCCGTTAACTTTATGTGAAGGAGATTATCTCAGATAATCTGGGTGGACCAACTTCCAACCAGTTGAAAGGCCTGAGGTTTCCCTGAAGAATTCTACCTGTGAACTGCAGTTTCAGCTCCTGCCTGAGCTTCCGGGCTGACCTTCCCTACAGCATGCATGACTAGTCCAGAATTGCCTACCTGTCCCCCACAACTAAGCCAATTCCTGGTAATAAATCAGATAGATTAGATGGATGGATGGATGGATAGATAGACAGACAGATAGATAAAGAATGAACTAATAGAGATCCTTTCTACTGGTTATGTTTCTCTGGTGGAACTGGTACACAAACCACCTTAAAAATATGTATATGTATGTATGTATATATATATATTGCATCCCCAATAGTCAGAGCTTGTTTTTGACCCAAAAGGGATCACCCAACATATTCATCAGGAGTGATCCGCAGAACTCCCAGGCAAATCCCAGGAGTTCAAAAGATTATCCTGATGAAGGAGTGAATAGGGCAGGTCAGGGCAACACACCTACAACAGTGTTCTGTCTTTCAGGGCATGCCTTCGGATATCTTAGTCCTTTCATGCTTATTAAACTATATGCAACACGTTGGAACATTGCATAGCCACTTAAAAACATACTTTTTATCAGCTCTCTGAAAGGGAACATAAAACCTCACGTTGTTAATTGCTTCTAAGGAGGGAAACCCAGTCAGTGTTGGGGGACAGAAGTGGGAGGGGGAATTTTCACTTTTTCTACCTTTGGAATATTGTTTTTGAGAGGGGGAGGGGTGGGGGGAGGGGCAGAGGGAGAGAATCCCAAGCAGACTCCCTGCTGAGCATGGAGCCTGAAGCAGGGCTCCATCTTGTGACCCTGAGATCATGACCTGAGCTGAAACCAAGAGTTGGACACTTAACTGACTGAGCCACCCCGACACCCCTACGTTTGGAATATTGAATCATGTGAATGTATCATGCAGACTAGGGGTTGGCAAACTGTGGTCCACAAGCCAATCTGGCCCACTGCCTGTTTAAAGTTTTATTGAAATGCATCCACGCTCATTGGTGTATATGTTGCTTGTGGCAGCTTCCATGCTACAATGGCAGAGTTCAGCAGTTGTGACAACTACATACATGGCGTTACATTGCCCACAAAGGCTAAAATACTTACTATCTGATCCTTTACAGAAAAAAACTGCCCATTTCAATCAAGATTTTAAAAAAATAGAAAAGTAAATTGAGGGGCGCCTGGGTGGCTCAGTGGGTTAAAGCCTCTACGTTCGGCTCAGGTCATGATCTCAGGGTCCTGGGATCGGGCCCCGCATCAGGCTCTCTGCTCAGCAGGGAGCCTGCTTCCCCCTCTCTCTCTGCCTGCCTCTCTGCCTACTTGTGAGCTCTCTGTCAAATAAATAAATAAAATCTTAAAAAAAAATAAAAAATTAAAAAATAAAAACATATACATGAATGTTCATAGCAGCACTATGCACAATAGCCAACAAGTGGAAACAAGCCAAATGTCCCTCAACTGATGCATAAACAAAAGGTGATATATTCATATGATGGAACATGGCCAGAAAAGAGAATGCAGTACTGATAAATGCTACAACACAGATGAGCCTTGAAAACATTATGCTAAGTGAAAGACACCTGACACAAAGGCCACATTTGTATGATTTCGTTTATATGAATGTCCAGAATACGCAAATTCAAAGAGACAGGAAGTAGATAAACGGTTTCCAGGGACTAGGGGGAAAGTGACTACAATTGGGTACAAAGTTTCTTTGGGGAGTGATAAAAACGTCATGGAATTAGATAGCGGTGATGGTTGCACAACTCTGAATATGCTAAAAACCACTGAATTGGGGGCGGCTGGGGGGCTCAGTGCCGAGTCTGCTTCAGATTCTTTCCCCCTCTCCCTCTCCCCACAGCCACATGCTCATTCTCCCTCTCTAAAATAAATAAAATCTTAAAAACAAAACACTGAATTGTACACCATCACCAAACACAGGGTATTCCAGAGTTCAGTAGGGAGCTCAGCACCTAGTGCCAAATTGTCCCCTCCACCACCTCAAAGTAGAATCAGAACTGGCCTGGGAGTCAGGAGACCAAGTTGTACATCCCAGTTGTTCCCAACATCCATGTGAACTTAGGTAAGTTTCTTTCCCTGTCTGGTCCTTCATTTCCTTCTCTATAATATGGGTGCATTTGGACAGGGAGGGGGGAGGCTGATGCAACAAGATTGAGGGGTAATTGAAGGGCCTGACTCCCCGGAATCCTTTATTCTTCCCCCAAGCTTTATTGTCACAGACCCCAATAATCAGTATCCTCATCGTTGCTTTCCAATTTCAAAGCACTTTCACATACATGTCATTTGAGCCTCATAACCACGCTTTAGGGTAGGTAGGTATCATCCCCATTTTCAGAAGAAGAATTTGAGTCTCAGAGAGGACTTGCCCAAGTTCATATAATGGATAAGTGTTGGAGCTGGGACTCAACCCCAGGTCTTCTGATACTAGATCCTGGGTTCTACCCACACTACCACTGTCTTTGCATGTTTAGCCTCTCTCTGAAAACTGAAGAGAACAATGTCTAGCAGCCTAACCACATACACCTTTGTTTGGACAAAACAAGAGAGAAGAGGCACAGGGACCTGGGGTCCTCTTTGATCTCTTATGAACCTGTCTACACTAGTACAGTAGCTGTCTAAGCAGAGAATGCCTCTACACTGGTGTGGACGCCAAGCCCATGACATCACAAAGATATACATACAGGTACACTTGACCTCTTCAACAGGTGATATAGCATACTTGTTACCAGGGTGGTAAGAAAGCTATATCTTTAGTTCAGGGGAGGCTGAAGAGGTCAGAATTCTGGGATTCTGTCTCTAAGTCCACAAGATTTATTTACCCCTCTGGTGAGACCTCAAGGAAGGGGCAGCTCCTCAATTCTTGGTATATGGGAGGAGTGAGAAGGGAGGGACAGGGAACTATTCTCCCTGCCCTTGCTGAAGCAGAGTCCAGGAAAGGTATCAGCGGAAGCAGGGATTTGCTCCAGAGCTCAGAGAGCTGGATCTAAAGCTCAAGGACAATCAGTGAGACCACTGGTGTCAAACGCAGTTCAGCCATTAGGAGTCACAGTGCCTGGGCTCTAGAAATGCTACTGGCCACTTGGGCTTTGGCAAGTCACTTGCCCTCGATGATTGTTTGCTTCTCCAAGAATGTGGCTAATTACTGCTGGGTCTAGCTCAGAGGGGTGCTTGGAGGTTTCCAGGACAGAAACAAACTGAAATGGTTTAAAATGTACTTTACGAACACATGCTTTCATTCTTCCATAGCCGGCAAGAGTGACCCACTCCTTTCCAGGCAGCAGGAAATTACGCACAGGTTGGGCAGCAAGAGGGCATAAGCCAGACAGGAGTCTCTTCAGGAAAGGCTGGGCTGCCCTGGGGCTGCCCATGCTCGCTTACACTCTTCCTTTTTCATTTGACCAACCAACATCTATCAAGCTACAGGACAAGTGCTGTTCTGTGTGAAGATAAGGCAGTGAAGAAAAGAGAAAATGGCCCTGTCAGAGTTTATATTCTAATTGAGGAGACCAACAAATAAATAGCACGCATGTCAAGCACTTGCACTGGCAGGTTCTGTGCTGAATTAAACTGGGTAAGGCTAGTAGCGGTGGTAGGAAGGTGCTATTTCATACAGGATGTCAGAAGGCCCCTCAACAGGATGTCTGAGTAAAGACATGAAGGAAGTAAAGGGACAGTTTGGGGGAGAGCGACACCTTAGGTCTAGGTTAGTGGACACTAGAATTCCAGAGACAGACAACATTGCAACAGAGACAACTCCCTACCATGCTGGTTCAGTTTGCTCCCCTTGGATTTATTCTCTTCTTTCCTGGTCCGTTCCCTCCAGATTGCATGCCGGGGTCAGCCTTGCCAACTGCCTTTCAGTTATGTTTAGCCAAAGGCCCCAGAAGATTGAACAGGATAAAAGAGAGGTAGGCTATGGACAATCCCACTCTTTCCCTGGCCCCAGTTCTGACAGCAGTTGCATTCCTCAATACAACGTCCGTCTGTCTTCTACAGCCCCTTCTGGAACCCATCCTCCCCATAAAGCCTTGCAGGATTAGCCTTCCAGATGTGCAGAATGTACCTACCTGTGAAGGGATATGTTGTCCACGGATGCCAGCCGGATGGCCTCTCTCGCCAGGGCAGAAAGGAGTTTGGGCACTAGAGATACCCGTCACAGACAGAATGTGGACCATGGCCTCACTCCCATCCCTCAGTGCTCCAGCTCTATCAAATTATTCATACCAGCAAAGGCCAAGAACAGAATTTAGGGGTTCTAGAGTCCCTTAGAACCTCACTGCCCCAGAGGTAGAACCCTCTCCAAGATGCAGCCCAACTTCCCACCTGAAGGAATTCAATCTACCTACCTCCAACAACCAACAGCTCATTACCCAGCTTACTTCCTTGATTGTACATTTATCACTATTGGTAAAAGCTTATCAATGTGTAGGCCTGGCTCTACCTGATTAGAACACATATGCCATGGAAGCACAGAATTTATCTTGCTCTGTGTGACAGCATCCTAGGCTCAAGTACACAAAAACTAGATGTTTTTGAGTAAGTGGCAATGGAAAGGAGTACAAAGTACCTCTGCTCCCAGACAGTTCCACAAGGATTGCAACAACTGCTTGGCATCAGAGGTGGGCAGATACTCTGAAGTATTGCCCACCTCTTCAGGTATGTGTGGGCAGGAATCCCCAAGTGGGACAACCAGGATAACACAGGAGTCAGGAGAATCACTTAGGTTCCACCAAGAGTGCTTTCACCTTTCTAAAGATCCCCCACTTTTCCATTTCTAAGTGGCTAGAGCAGGACTTGGCTGATAGTGTCCAGGCCTCAGGGAAGCACAGGAAGAGGTGTAAGAGGGCTACGAGCTCCTTGGCCATAAGAGACCAAAGGTTCTAAGAAGCTAAACTCCTCCAGATCCAAGACAGCAGCTGGAAAACTGCCATCTGGACCTGGGGCTGGAAACAGGGAACGCAACATGTACTATACCAAAGACCCCAAATGTGGCTTACCTGGCCATATCCAACAAGGACCTGGAAAGCCTGGTGGGTGAGTACTGCTGGTTAATTTTCTCCCCAATTAAGGGGCCTCAGACTAAATCCAACTAAGATCTGATTCAGGCCAGTCAGTCTCTCTTTGCCTAGTCTTACCTCTTCAGCCCCCATTCTACTCCACCCTAGATACCCTCTACCCCCACCCATGTGTGGCACCACGGTCACCAAAGCAGCCCTTTTGTCCCCCCTTTCCCCCAAAAAACCCAAGCAGCTCAGAAGTGCATCAATCGACCTTTAATGTCCAAAAGAGGCATGGATGCAGAGCATAGGAGATGTGGTGGGGTCTCAGCCCCTGCTCCAGAAATGAGGGAGATGAACACAAACCAGACATTTCCAACTGGCCACACAAGTCTGGGAAGGCAGGGGGAAACACAGATTTGGAGATTCATAAAAAAATAAAACCTAAAGCCAAGCACTC